>CAUJRU010000065.1:1800000-2315570 GCA_963277665.1 Viscum album | reverse complement strand
ATAAATGTAAGAGTATAAAAATAACAATTCACAACATATATGTGAAATAAAGTAGATATTACCTGAAATATAACATTACCAAGGAGATGATAATAAAAAAGGAATATAAATTAATAAAACTATATTTTTGATATTAAATATAAAATATGGTTATTTATTATATGTATAATAAACTTATATTTATTATATAGGTTTTTTTAATGCGTATGATTCAAGTCAAGAATTAAGGTAAGGGAGATTCATCTCACATTTTATTTCCATGATATGCATTCCTTTTTCACCACTCAATTCAATTGGTTGATAGATATACATTTCATGGATATAGTTTATGATTCATAAGAATAAATTTATAGTCCTTTACATATAAATTTTAATATCATTATTTCATTGTGACTATGTTTCAAAAGATTCCAAATCGGTAATGTTTTTTTCCATTTTTTTGGGAACATTAAATGTTCTATATTTCTATTTTTCTATGTGGAGTATATTCCAAATTTTTAAATTTAATATCATTAATTTCCTTTTTCATAATATTTTTCGATTAATATAATGTTAATATTTCTATTTTATTATAATTTTATGATACCAAGGTTCTAATATCATTTTTTTTGTATCTCATAAATTATCGAGATTATTATTGATTATAATTAAATTGTTTATATATTATGATAAATATCTCAATAAATATCATTATATTTTTATCCTCAAGATATTCAGGTTATATCTAATTACTAGTACCATTTTCTCAATCTTATGTGCTTAATATAATTAGGAAAATTTTATTATTAAAATATGATATTGTTTCTCCATGCATCCAGTAATATATGTTCTTTCCAAACCTTTTCTTATAAAAAATAGTTTTATATAAGATTATATTAAATGTTCCTACAATTAATATTTACTTATAGGGAATGAAATTACTTGTTTATGTGTAGGATAAATTTAAATGTCTTACTCCTATGTTATACCATCACAGATTATGCTATTGATTCACTTTTAATTCAGGTCATATAAACTATCAATAATTATGATGTGTAACATGTTTCTAATCAATAATATGCAGGGTAAAATATTTTAATATTATGATCATGTTCTCATACCCATATTTACATGTTATTCTGAAATATTTCTTTATCCCCTTACGGAGCATTCAATTTCATCCCATGATTTTATTCCCTTTCCCTAGGTCTTGAAGAATGGTTTTTATGTAGAATTATCAAAGGGGAAGATCTTTGTGGGACACATTTATGATCATTACCCTAGTTTGAATATTTTTTGTACATGTATCAAAAGGCCCAAAACTGAATAATTATATATGTGTCTTTCTTTGTAATGTGTTATGTATTCTATAAAAATGATGTAATGTCTATATCTATTAAGATTGGGTCATTATAGTTGGTATATGAATGAACGTCTAATGATCCATTGTAAATGTGCGTGAGAAAACATTAGCATGATACCTAGGGATATATATTAGAATCTGCCTAGGGATATATGTGTGGATATGACTATGGATTAGTTAATGTATATGAAAATTTCCATAATTATTGGTAAATGATAAATATAGTGGTTTTCTAGAAACACATCCTTGTATGGATACAACATGTGGATTTGGGTCTAGATGATAGATGTTCATTTTAGTAACAATTCCGACAAGGTCAGTTGGGCTTGATTCAAGCCTACCCCAGTACATGACAAAGAACCTTACTGCACACCTAGTTTGACACTATTAGGGGATATGATTTGGTAATTCACAAACAATTCATAAACTATTATTCCATTTTTAAATTGAATTTTACAATGAATGGTCTTTGAAGAACATATAGTGGAAATGATTAAAATGTAGGTGTCATTATTTAGACATATTATAAGTAGTCTTTTATGATTATTTTGTTTCTCATTATGATAATTTATTGACACACAATACATTCTGGTTTTTGACAATGGAATATACTATAAAGAACATGGTAAACAATGAATGATTTATATTTGGAAATTTATGAGCATTATGGAAGTCGATATCCTAACTTGAAATATCATGATGAAAATTATGATTTTTTATTATACTATTTATAATAAATAGACTGTGAAAGTCATGTGAATGTTATGTGATGTTCTTCTAGTATTTTTTATATTAAATTTAAGAATAATGATATGAGTGAGGTTTATTAACCACGAGAAATGATTAATATATCAAATTATTGGAAAGATGTATTAATGGACATGATCATGAAGCTATATTAATGGTTTTAGAATAATGTTAGATAATTTAAGTTCATATATTTTAATTAAAATATTATGTTATACGAATTATGAAATATATAATTATATTCAAGAAAATTATTTAAAGATTGATAAGGATATGTTAAATGGTAATCAAGACTTAGAAATGTGATTTCATGGAATAGTGATATTTTGAATTATTGTAAGGTGAATATTAATGTCACTCTGATGTTGAGAAAATTTCATTTATCTTGGAAAAAAATTGTTGTTGTGGATTATCTAAATTGTATAGTTCTATTTACCCTGGAAATTATTATTTATTTGTTGAAAAAGTTGTATGTTTATATATAGATTATGTTTGAATCTTCTTTGATTTGTATAATATATCCCATAATATTCAGAATAATTAATTTTGCATGTTTTTCAAAATTATTTTTGTTAATTTAGGATGTTAAAATTTTTCATGAGAATATACGATGAGGTTATTCACATGTTTGGAATTTGACAACTAAGAGCTAATTTGGGATATATGGGTGTAAAGCCCCAACCATAGATACCCAGAGTCGGTGAATTATTACATAACAATATCATGATCACAAAAGATCATGTCTCGAAAGACCAATTAGTTTAGTAGGTTTTGAATAACAAGATGCATTCGTCAAATTTACATTACATCATAAACTAAAAAATTCAACGACATCTTGTATCCATACTCATATCCCTTTATACGATCCATGCGGGTCATTCATAAAATACTACATCACATCCTAGGAAAAATAAAACATAGAAAGGGGTGATATCAAATGCCCAGTAAAGATAACAATATAGTATAAACTTTCATAAAGAAGTATAAACATTTAAGGTAATGTATAAATAAAAAAGCCTTTTAAACATGAAAATCAGCATAATATGGAAAAATTAAAATTAAATAATCCATTTACATATTCACATTAATATTCTACTTGTTGAATAATCACATTCAATATCAATAAAAACTTTCATAATAATGCAATGAATAATGACAGACTATCATAACCACGTAACCAAGGCCTCCTGCCAAGACTACAAATAAGATTTTTTCAAGGCCTCGAGCCAAGACACTCTTTTGTCTCCTGAGACCTACCAATGCATCTTGGATCTATAGTGGAATCCACCCATCACTTTCTAAGTCCAATTAATTGCTCATATGAAATGTTTGAAACATATCATAAACATTCCTATTAAAACTAGCATACAAAATGTCAATACATTAACCACAAACCATGAATGGTATAAAAATACCACATCCACAGTCACACATAACTCATTCGATACAATATGGAAGATTTTATTGTATAAGATTAACCCCAATTGAGAATAATGAAGGATATTGAAATATATTAAAATAATCATCAAACTATTGAGAGAAATATCTGCCTTTTTCTTGAAAATATTTAAAAGTAACACTATTTGTCAAGAGTACATTTAAAATAGATTTTTTAATCAATGTGTCCCATACCACTTTGAAACTATTAAAAGGGATTTTAATTTTAAATTTGAATGTCCATATAAATAAATCCATAAAACCATTTCTAAAATATGGACATTAATGAAAATGATTTATAAGAATAAATCTTTAAAACATTTAAAATGATATTTTAGTTAGAGTTTATAACCAAAAGAGAGACACTTGAATACAAATAAATGTGGTAATAAAATATTTTTAATATCTTTAGAATAAAGGGATTCATGATATACTATGTCAAAGTACATTATATACACTATATAAATTTGATTTGGTGTATAACAACAAAGGAGTCTCAATTGAATGTAAATTAAGATAAAATATCTCTTTATGGCCATATCCTTAGGTTAAGGATAAATCAACGACATAATTATGCGTGAAAAATATAAATACACTCGATATGATTGGATATTCAGTGTAAAACAATCAATGTTCATTCACATAAACTCTTGTAAAAAGAACACCAATGAATTGGATGTTTAACTCAACAAATGGATATTGAGTAAAAATTACTCTTATCATGTTCATACCGATGACTTGATAATTTAGCAATAGAGAGATTATGTGTATCAAAAGTATATCCATAAAAAGGGGAGTGGAAATTATTACATAAGAAAATAAATTGTGATTCCACACACATACTCTTGGAGTAAAATAATCAATGGAGTATGCGTCAAGCCGAATGAAGGGAAATTGAAATTTCAAATTCCCTTATTGATTAGGTCACTTAAAAAACATACACCCATGAAAGAAGGATCATTCAATGATGATGTAAATAAAAATTAATTAAATTATATTACACAAAGAATACAAACATGGACAGTACATACACCACATGCAATAAATAAGTGGTGAACAATGGAAATCTCACAGAATTAAAGTGAGATAAGAAATCCATTACTTTTTACTTCTTCTTTAGTCGATGGTAGGTTATCGTCCTTTATAATGGTGAAATATTTGTTATTGAATTATTCAACTATCATATACATTAATATCATATATTATCTTTTAACATTGCATTGTTAATAATATCTTAGTATTATCGTCATTTCGGGTGTTAACATACTCGTTTTATTTTATATGTTTTGTTAAATAAGTAGTGTTGTTCATGGTTAGGTTGTATCTTATTCATAAAAATAATGATATCAAGTCCTTAAACATTATTTTTAATCATTAAATTAGAATTATATTTTAATGGATATGAAAGAGAATGAATCCCATAGCGTCTGTGGAGACGGCAGTCCATACGTACACACGAGCGATGATATCTTTATTTTAATATTAAAATAATATATAATTGGATGGTATATCATATATATAGAATCATTATATTGTTATATTTATTATTTAAATGAATTACACATCATTATTATACACATACAAATAATAATGTATTGAATATCAATTACACCATGACTTGGAGACTTTAGGTCGTACGTACGCACGTATGATGACATGTCATTCAAAGGATGGATAGAATAATGAATATGGTTATACCATATTTATAATAACATCACAATATATATAAGGTACTGGCATTATTATTTTAGAATGGAAATAACAATGAAAGAAGAAGTTGAACGTGAAAGGATCTTGAAAGAGGGTGGTGAAAACATTACCTCTTCTTCGGGTTATTCCTTTTGACTTGATCAAAAGGGCTCCATTGGTTGGATTTATGATCAAAATAAGGCCTCTAGGTTGAAGTGAGGGAATTTGAGAGAGTATTTGGGCAGGTTTTGGCCGATCCAAAAGGCTTTGAATACGTGAATTAGTGAGAATTGGAAGTTCCCTATTATAGGAGGGATGAGAGGCCACCTTTGGAAAATGTAGAAATATTATTTTATAATAAATTCATATTCGGTTTATAATGGCTAAAAAGTGGATTATTAAATATATAAGGTGGGTAAGGGTACAAATAATTTCAACCAATATAATTTGGACCGATTTGGTTCATTATTTTAACCTTATGTTTTATATTTAACTCTTAGTTAATTAGTTTGACATTTACCATGTCACTTTTTATTTTTATATTATATAGTTAATAAACATACCATATACATACAAGAGACCCAAAAGTGGTCCAGTAATAACACACATATCATTATATAAGTCCTTTTCCTGATCTTTATATTTATAAAAATAGAATATCAATTAATAATATAATATTTGTTTTAAAAACTCATTTATGTCAATTTTGACACAATTCAGAATTTTATTTTTGATAAAGTCTTAAAAAATTTATTAATTCGAAAACAATTCATTTAATCAATAATATAATGTCATATTAAAAAATAAAATTCAATTTATGTCATAAAAACTTTGAAATTATATTTATTTTAACATTTATAATACTAATTATTTGATTCTATCATTGATAAGGAAAATACTGAATCATTAATGTGTCATAAATAATATTAACTGTTAAATGTCTAAAAATTATAAATAAAATACCCTTATGTAGTAAATATCTTTATATTTATAATTAATATTTACAGTCTAAATTAAACATATATAACCTTATGTAAAAATTGTTTTGCTAAAAGATATAAGCTTATGTCATTTCTGTATTTATTTTAACTAAATTAATATAAAGTGTCCTTATAACTTAATAGTAGATCCATGGGGACCAAAAATCAACCCAAAGGTGCCCATGGTCGAACATGTATCAACAAATAATGTTAGGACACATTTTAGGTTAATTTATTGTTATTATAATATAATTTGTTTTACCATTATTAACGGGATTTACCCTTTAACCATGGTAATTAAAATATTTACCAAAATAATTATTCAAAATGTATAAAAATAATTGATGTATATTTACAAATTTTTGAAATCATGATTCCAAAAATGGAATCCATTTTTCCAAATTCAAAACACATAAGTGGCAGAAATTAATTTAATATTAATTCATTTTGTTGAAACAAAAAGCGTGTTTTTAAGAGATAATAACTATTAAAAGATTGACACTTTTTTATGTCCGGTTTAATTGTGAAATTATATCCAATGACCAAAATATTATTAAATTGTTAAAATATATTTTAATATACTTTAAAACCACTCAAATTCATTAGTTATTATTGTTAATTATTTTGATTAAAAAAGTTGGTTTTAATTAAAATTTAGTAATTTTCACTATTCATCAAAATATAAAAGTTATCCGAAAAGTACCAAAATTTCACCCTAGGCTAATTTCGATATTCTGAATCCAAAAATGAAGTCCATTTTTAGAGATAAAATTTATAAAATTTTAAAAAGTGGGTATTACTATTCATAACAGCTACTTTGATTGGTCATACTGTGTTAGATTCTAGAAGTTGCGTACAACACACGCTATTGTATTATTCAAGGAGAATCGTACTGTGGAATCATGGGGTGTTACATTCTCCCCTCCTTCAATAAATTGCGTCCTCATGATATTTAAAATTGGGATTGGGAATATAATATAAAGTCCCACATCAGAAAAAGAGCCAGTAAAACTATCACTTTAAAAGAAAGAAAGAGAAGTAAAAAGGTCTCGTGAGATAACCTATACTAGGATTATATGTAGAAAAATATGGATATGGATGATAAACTAATTATCAAGTTATGATGGAGAGGGATAGAAAATATGATCAGGAGAAAGTGAAAAACAAGAAAACCACAAACTTTTGATCGGACAAATGTTCATTAGTTTCCCAATACGAAAATTAAAAGGGGAACATTTTTTTAAGTTACATTACAAAAATATGAGGAATTAATTTCTGAGATTGACTATGAAAATAAAGAGATATACATACTTTTTATGTATAGTTTCATTCTATAATAAATTTCCACAACTAACCCATTTTTTTAAAAAATGACTATTCAAGAAGACTTGGTCACACTGGAAGAGATAGAATAAGCATCTATAGAATCACATGATCCATGAAGGATAAACTATATATTTAAATTGTCTTTAGAGATTAAGCTAAACTAAAATGTTTAGTACAAGATCTAATGTTCCCCCAAAAGGATATTCCTTTATAGAAAGAATTGCAAATCTTAATTTCTATAATCAATACCCCAAAGTTAAATAAATACCATTCAATAAACAATTGTCCATAAAATCTTTCAATATAATCCAATCTAATATTGAAACCCAAAACATAGAATAATTTGGTTATGTAGTCGACCTTGTAAAATTGTATCTCTAAATGACATCAACCACTCTTAAAGTCCCATACTTAAAAGTAATTAACCTAATCACATAATCTATATTATAGGTTAATCATTTTCATAATTAACCCAATTCACTATAAATCCACAATAAGAACATATATAAAAATACACCATTACTCCTCAAATAAAACCCCATAGTATTCTATTTTCCTTGGGAATATAATGTTCCCAACAAAGAAAACATCTTTTAAAATACCATTTATCTCTTAATCGCCAAATCATTTTCCTATACTAAGGATATTCATTTGATAAGACATAAGATGTCATGACCCGTCCTTGGGGCCCATGCGGTGACTACCCCATGCCCACCTTCCATAGGCCAGGGGCTGGCGACTAGAACCAAAGGCGTAAATCCTGATAGAAGGGAAGGCATTGCCTTTATAAAGTAAACAAACACCACAGAGTACGCATGCGGAAATAAACAATAAGTAAACTAAGTACAATAGTAAGTGTTGGAATGTAAATGGGCCAGAATACAAACCAAATTGAAATTAAAGAACAACTAAAAAGAATTTACTGCAGTATAAAAGTAAAGGATCAACACCGAGCCGCCCTCTGGAAATCCCACCTGAAGGGTGGATATAGATAGTCTTCTTAGCTCCTCGAGTCTAGTCGTCTACTCCATGTACAACCCATCTAGTGATCCACCTCCAGGTATCGTCTAGCTCCACGAGCCTCCATGTTGATCAGAGCTGTCTGTCGTCTGCATCTAACATAACGTAGTGCGTACATAGCCCGTGCCGAGGTGAGTATACGATACTCATTATGGACCCCGAGACCCCCGAAGGTCTCCTAGAATCCACGAAGGATAGGCCACAAAGGAAAGATACAATCACGAAGTATCAACCAACTCTACATAGGTATATGCCCATACATATACCTAAGTCATCAATTCCAGTTTTGCACCAACTCATGAGCCAAAGGTCAACCCCTTCCACAAAGGAAAGTACAACCCAATCCACACAGGAAAGTACAACCCAATCCATATAAGATAGGATGTCAATCATATCGAAGATAATTATGAAAGTCAATAATCAGCTCACCTATATATACTACTCACGAAGTGGGGTGGGGATGATAGTTGTAGCGTCTGAATCATCTCCCCTGCCGAAACCACAGAGTATTCAAGTACAGAAGTCGTCGCTGCTGGACCCACGTAGGATCCAAGTATAGTAACCATCACTGCCGAACCCATGTAGGTTCCAAGTACAGTCGTCATTGTTTCCAAACACAAGTAGAATCCAAGTACAGTCTTCCTCACTACCGATCCCACGTAGGATCCAATTACAGTCATCCTCGATGCCAAACCCATGTAGGATCCATGTATAGTCGCCATCGTCGTCGCTATCGCAGCAAGCTCTTGGGTTCCCGCACACAGCATGCTCGATTCCGAGAGGGTCCACTCCACGAGCCAAGGGGTTGATAAATAATCTATCACAAATTCCATTTTTGGTGTATCACAAAGTTTCGCCTCGTTAATAGAAACTCCAAGCAATAGACGGCGCGTCAATCAGACGCCTGATCTGAGAGTTATGGGCTTTTTCGTATAAGGGGCCCAGTTGGTTTTTAAGCTAAAACCAACCCGACCATAGTGAATCTACGTCCAAACCTTGATTGGAGTAATCCAAAATAACCGTCTCACTAAGAGTAATCCAACATAACTGATGGCACGTCATTCAGACATCTGGTCGTTAAGTTATAAGTGATTCTGCTCAAAGGGCCTAGTTGGTTTCGGGTTTGAACTGACCCGGTCGTACCCAAACTTTACTGAAAGCATGAGTGTAATATACCGAAATGACCATCTAAATCCAAAGATCCAAACACAAATACTAGTGCGTCAATCAGAGGACCATAGCCCAAGATATGGGCGTTTGAATGAATCTGTCCGAAAATAGGGGTTTGGGCCCGGTCCGACCCGGCCGGATACCCCCTGGGACGGCCTGAAACAGGTCGACCCAACCCGGGTCTGGGTCTGGCCCAATTAGGCATGTCCCGGCCTGGCATTGTAGGCTAGGCCCAGCGCGGGTGGGACAGCCCGAAAGCCCTACGGCCCGGCTCAGAAGCTAATCGCGGTTCGGATCAGCACTCGGCTGAGCGGAGTCTGAAGGGGGGGGGGGGCGCTGCCCCCCTGATTTCCGAAACGGCCAGACTTTATAACCGCGAGACCCTTCGGGTCCCACCACACTGTGGTACTGGGGACCGGCGCAGCCGGATTCCCCTTTAGAAAACCCTCGTGGCCTTAGGCCGGGGATTCTATACGACCAGTGTGGTGCGACAGCACTGCACCCCTCAACCATGGCATGCCCCGGTCGTGACCCCTTGGTGATCCGGCGGGGCGCAACGGCGTTGCGCCCCTCCGCCGCTTCCCGCTCCTGGCCACGGCTTCATTTGGTCTCACCGGCATGGGGCGATGGTGTCGTGCACCTCCACCGTGGCACGCTCCAGCTCCTATCCCTTTTCATTCCCGTGTGGTGCAACGAAACCATGCCACCTTCACCACATGTTCAACATGGATTAGTAAATGAAAGGGAAGGTGGATCATCCCTGTTTCTGCGGTCCGATCTCCTACCATTATGTGGATATCAAGCAGCCAATTTATTTAATGAAGAACGTTAAATTAACCATGAACGAGAATTATCAATGACAAACAATGCACAATTTTAATTAAATAAAATTGATCTTAACGCCTACCTCAACAAAAGTTGTCAAACAATGACCGTCGTGGAAAACGGCGTCGCGGGGTGAGGTTATGTAAACTTCGACAGAGAGCATCCTAGGAGGAAGTGGTGTCACCATTCCTTTGTCACATAGACAAGATTATATGGTGTGACTTCATTAGTGAGTTTACACATCGGTGCCTCCTCCTTGTCATAGAGGAAGAAGAGGGCGGAAGAAACCAGGTCCCCGAGTCAATGATCCTTGACGAAGTGTTATCGTTCTTCATTAAGGATGAATCTCATCAAGAGAAAAGAGCTCTCCCCAAATTATCACTCAACAAGTAAACCCAATTAAAAATAAGACTCCTCTTATTTTATTATTTCAAGAAATGCAATTCAAATTAAAAAAAATTCAAAATTGAATTCACTTAATTAATTAAACCATGAGTTGCCTAATTAATTAAGTTATATGTTGGAATTATTAATGTGAAGAGGAGAAGCCTAATAATTAAATACAATGGAGGTTTAAAGGGAGTCTAAGGGGTTATGGGGAATGTGAAAATATAGGGGCTTGTGTTGGCCCCACCATGCCATTATCCTCTCAAGAGAAGGTAGCAACCTAGTGGGTCCCACCCCAACTTCTACACATAGGTTATAATCACTTAGAAATGAAATAAATTTGTAACACAATTTTATTTTTACTTTTCATTTAATTCAATTTTTTTATAACTCCTCTTAATAAAACGCACCTTTGGTAAGGGTCCTCTCAAGAAAATACCAGAAATGTGGTTCCATCGGTGCCCTCATATTTCAATTCCAAGCATCGGTTCAAATGATAGAGAAAATCACTCATTCGTTCACGGAATGTACCCGAGCTAAAATTCGAAAAAAAATTCCGGGAACACTGGGCCTCGAAATCAAGTGCCGTCAGAAACTACGTACTCGTAAAATCTGAAAGACTTTAAGAGAAAAATTCACTTAAAATTTATGGGTCATTACATTACTCCAACCTCGGGGATTTATGTCCCTGTAATGCTACATCATAAACTAGGGAAACAAATGAGGGTATCGTGCACGCATCTGAGCCTCCCGCTCCCATGTAATCTCTTGGAGGTTCCTATGCTGCCATCTAATGTACACTAGAGTAATCAATCGTACATGTAGGACCCGCTCCTATCGATCCTCGATCTCCAATGGGACCGCCACAAAATTCTTCCCATCATCGATGTGTAGTTCCCCATGATTAATGATATGCATCGGGTCGTGCAAGTATCTCCTCAGCTGAGATACATGCAAGAAGTCGTGCACCCAGTGCAATTGAGGTCGATGAGCCAGGTGATAAGCCACCTCACCTATCCAGCTGAGAACATGGAATGGTCCGATGAAGCGCAGATATAACTTTCTGCCCCAGCCAATTCACTGTAATCCACATCAAGGTGGGACCCGTAAGAAAACGTGGTCACCATCCTTGAACACTAGTGGTCTCCGACCCCTATCATCATAGGACTTGTATCAGGTCTGAGTAGTCCTCATCCACTCCTGGATGATCTGTACATTCTCTATCATGGTCAGGACCATCTCTGGTCCTACAAGTGCTGACCCCCCATGGTCTGTCCAACACTGAGGTGATCTGCAAGGTCGGTCATACAATTCCTCCTAATGTGTCATCCTTATGGTTTAGTGGTAGCTATTGTTGTATGCAAACTCCACCAAGGGTATTTTATCCTACCATCCATGAACAAATTCAAGGAAATATGTACGGATCATGTCCTCGAGAGTCTGAATGGTCCTCTCCGTTTGACCATCCGTCTGTGTGTGGAAGGCAGGGCTCAGGCGTAGCTGTGTCCCAAATTCCTCATGCAACCCCTTCCAGAGCCAGGAAGTAAACCAAACATCTTTATCAGAGACAATAGATAATGGTACACCATGAAGTCGTACAATCTCCTGAACATAGAGACGTCGCAAAATCTCCATTGATCCCTACTCTCTGATAGGTAGAAAGTGGGCCTACTTGGTGAGTAGGTCTAAAATCACCTAAATGGAGTCATTTCCTCTGGAAGTACGTGGAAGCCCAGTCACCAAATCCATAGATATCACATCCCACTTCCACTTCAGGACCTCTAGGGGTTGTACCAAACCTGCTGGTACCTGGTGCTCTACATTCACCTGCTGGCAGGTGAGGCATCATGAAACGAAATCTGCAACAACCTTCTTCATTCCGGTCCTCCACTACTATTGTCTAAGGTCCTGGTACATCTTTGCGACACGAGGATGTACCGCGAGTGGGGAAGTGGGAAACTCTCTAAGCACCTCCTCTTGTAATTCAATGGGTACCATGGTACGTCCTCTGAAAAGGACGGCGTTCTCTCCTCCTACAGATAATACATTAGGTGCATGTTCTGAGGATATATGTGGATGTCATGTCTCACAGTCAACGTCCCCACGCTGTGCCTCTCTGACCCTATGAAGAAGTGGTGGAGTGACTGTGAGTTAATGTAAAAAAGGCTACCCCATCACTATCCAAATACTATATCTAAAACGTGGCTACCCGCTCTATCGCCTCTCCAAGTAGCTGAATCCCTATCCTCCTTCTGAGACCATCTTCTACTACATTCCCTTTCTTAGGAGTATAGACTATTTCAATGTCATAGTCCTTGAGGAACTCGAGCCATCACTATAGAGACCCGAATCTTGATGTAAATGGACATTACATTACTTTTGCATAATAATTAATACATAAGAAAAACTGACACACGAGGACCGTAATAGTTTAGTGTCTTTGGAAACATGGAACGTAATATTCTAATCGTGCTGAAAGATCTTCACCATCTCCCATAAAGATATTCCCTTTTTTTCTTACCTAAAACTTTTCTCTATATCCTGGGGAAAAGAAAACATAGAAGGGTGAGCTCAAATGCTCAGTAAGTGTAAACATAGAGAACATAAAATAATCCATAAACATTTGAATGCAAAAACTTGAATATAAAATCTTAACATCAAAATCTTGAGCAAAGACAAGAATCATGGAAGTACGTAAGGAATATATCATAAAGAAACATTAAGAATGATAAAATTACATGGGAATAAAACATGTAATTGTGGCAGCCATTAAGCACATGATATGATTTCCATATTAGCCAAGGCATTGCTGTGAAGACCATCTTAGTGGACAAAGTCCCTTTCTGAATCGAGTTCACTCCTCGTTCCAGTCCTGTATTACTGAACAGGTTTAACATTCCATTCCATCCATGTCTATCTAATGAGATATAAAATCGTTACCCAATGCGTTGGAGGTAGATATTGGTCCCACCCATCTCATAATGAAATCATTCTTACTTGTGCCACAAAATAAACATACATCATTCATAAAAACCCGATAAATAAAATGGGTTTCATAAACATCATATCATCATCACATAATCCATATAAAATAAATGGATATTTCATCAAAAGAAAATTGAAACCATGTAAATCATAGAGACATTAAACTTGAAACATACACATTTTAAATAATGTCATCTCAGATAGAAAATGATTTTTATTAAACACTTGAAATGAATTCTTGGGGAAAATATCCTTTCTTCTATAAAATCATTTTCTTTTCACAAAATCTCATGAATTTTTAAATGAAAAGGATTTTCTTGGAAATAGTAATGAAATATGTTTGAGGAAACTTCATGAAAATATGGCTTTATAAAACTATAAAAATCCATTCATGTTGTATAAGTTTAAAAAACATTCTCCTCGTACAATTGTCAGAAAATTCCTAAAGTAATTCGTACGAAAAATGATAAAAGATTCCTTTCATATATTTTACTAAAAAATAACCAAAGGGTAAAATTGGATTTAAAAAATTGTAGGTGGATGGAAATAATATTGAGGAAACATGGATGTGGATGATAAAATAAACCCCAGTAAATTCCAAATTATAAACAATCTCGGATAAAAATGAGATTATGATATTTTCCCTTACCTTTGGTCTGATTTGATTCGTAAGTGTCTGAACCTCCTGTATAATGATTTAAGTAATGTCATTGACTTATTCCAGAATCATACTCATTTTTATGATATCATATATGGTTCACTTATGACTGTATATTACCCGTTCTTTGTAAATTCCATGTTAAAGAGCGTTTTTGGTAAAAGCATTTCATTTATGGTCCGTGATTTGACTTGTAATTATTCATATGATTACATAGATCATGATTACTTAATTCCAGAATATAAACATGATTTATATATAATATATATTCAGAATATACATATATATAATAGATCAATAAATGGAAAGAAATACATTGTTCATGGAGACGATAGATCGTATGTACGCATGAATGCTGTTTTCATTTCCTTATTGAGTATAATCGAATTAAGTAGATGGCATAATTATATATATATAAATAAATCCAGTAGCTTTATAAAGTCATATATTTCATTATTATAGCTTATATATACTTTATAATCATTCTTTAATGGTTAACATGGAAAATGAATCTCATCGCGTCGTGGAGACGGTAGTCCGTACGTACGCACGAGCGATGATATCGTTTCCATAATTATTGAATTGAATTGGAGTGGATGATACAATATATCAGAATTAGTATGATGTTATAATAACTATGTATAGTTATTCTTTACACCATTTTATCCATCCATGTAAGGTGGTATTGGAAAAACAGATTACACCACGGCTTGGAGACTGTATTCTGTACGTACACACGCGCAGTGATTTCATTTTCCGTAGGATGGATAGATGGTGAAATAGGGTTGTTTCATACTTATAATAACATATCAGTATATAAATGATACTGATGTTATTACATCATAATGATACAACCTAAGAAGAAGATGTATAAGAGGAAATAAAGTTGAAAGAATCGGTAAAGGATATTACCTCTTCTTTTGACATGCCTTTTGAAACCTCCTTTTAGGGAACTAAGATTTGTCTTCGAAGAAGACCAGAACCTCTAGGATGTTTATAGGGAAGTGTAGGGGAGAAATTGGCAGGGTTTTGCTGACCATGAAGGCTCAAATTGGTGTGGGGAAGAGGGGGAGGAGGTGCCCTTTTATAAGGGAGGAGAGGGGCACCTTTGGAATAAAAAAATATTATTTTATTATAAAGGCATATTCAGTTATTAATAACTCAAAATTGAGTTATTTTGAAGACAAGGTGGGGATGGGTCGAATTACTCTCATTAAATATAATTTATACAAGTTTAGGTCATTATATTAACCTTATCTTTTAGTTTTAACTCTTAGTTAATTGGATTGACATTTACCATGTCACTTTGTATTTTTATATTATATAGTTAATAAACATTCCATATACATCCAAACGACCCCCAAGTGGTCCATTAATGATACAACTATCATGATATAAGTATCTTGTCCGAACCTTAGATTTTTAGGAATAAAATAATAATCAATAATATAATATTTGTTTTAAAAACTATTTTGTGTCAATTTTGACACTATTCAATAGTTGATTTTTTTGAAACTCATAACAGAATTATTACTTCGACAAAAGTTAATTAAATCAATAAAAATATGTCATATTAAAGTAGAAAATTAGTGGAATTCATAAAAAGTCTCAAATTATATTTATTTGGGTATTTATAATATTAATTATTCTAATTTTTCACTATTATGGTAATTGCTGCATCATCATTATGTCATAAATAAATTAACTTATTTAATGTATAAAAATTATAAATAAAATATTATTATGTAGTAATTCCTATTAGATTTATAACGAATATTTACAATTGAATTTATCTTATGTATAACCCAATATTAAAATTTTTTTAGTAAATAAACTTTGATTTTAACTCTTTTAACTCTTCTTTTAATTAAATAATAATAAATGTCCTAATATAATCCAAGTAGGCCAAAATGACATATTTTATTTCTAAGGTTGTTTTTGGTCGCATTACACTTATCCAATAAAATTAGAACATGTGTTAGGGTAATAATAATATCATTTTTACCCTTAATTACTCTATTTACTTTTAATCGTGGAAAAAAAGTAAAAAGTTACTATTCACCAAAAAATATTTTCATCTCATTGAACCTCATTTTACTTACTGACATCAACCGTGTCTCTCGGATTTTTGATATTCCATTCACAGAAGTGGTAAAATTATGTTTTATGAAAAATTCATTTTTTTTAACTACCACTTAGTGGTTTCACTATTCATCAAAAAATGAAAGTTTCCAGAAAAATACCAAAAATTAGGCCTAAGCTATATTTGATATTATGAACTCAAAAATGATATGTATTTTACCAAATTCAAAACATATCAGTTGCATTAATTATTTTAAAAAAGTAATTCCCTTCGTCAAAACAAATAGCGCGTTCTTAAGAGATAATAACTATAAAAAGATTGACAGTTGTTTATGTCTGGATTAAATGTGAAATTACATCCAATTACCGAAATTGTATTAAATTGTAAAAATATATTCTAAATATACTTTAAAACCACTAAAATTAATAATTTATCACTATTAATTATTTTTATTAAAAAGGTTGTTTTTAATTAAAACTTTAGTAATTTTCACTATTCATCAAAAATGAAAGTTATCCGAAAAGTACCAAAATTTCACCCTAAGCTAATTTCGATATTCCGAATCCAAAAATGAAGTCCATTTTGAAAAATAAAATTTCAAAAAGTGGTTATTACTATTCATAACAGCTAGTTTAATAATATTTAAATAGCATATCATTGTTTAGTAAAACTCGGTATTGCATACTACACACACTATCGAGGAAGGTCGTGATTGCGTGTAATGCAAGGCAAGTCAAGGATGTGTGTTGTGCAAGTTCCTTTTGGTGTAGCGTACAACAAAAGACATTAATGAAATTAAAAATATATTTTTCAAAAAATCTCGGGGTGTTACATTCTACCCCCCTTAAAATAAATTTCGCCCTTGAAATTCATTGGGGTTATAAATGGTTTACTACTCGAAAGATTCATTAATAGAAACCCTAATTGTGAAAAGGAATACCAAAACCAATATTTAAAAACAAAATTATGAAACATAGTGGTTACCCAAATAAACTAATCATTGGGTTTCCACATAGGTGAAAATATGGATATGGAAGAGAAATCTAACCATCATGTCCTGATGGGGAGTGGTAGAGAACATGGCTATGAAAAATCCAGCAATCACAAAGCCATAAATTTGTGATGATATAAGGTACCATCCAATTCATTAGATATAAGAGCACTAGGACAACATGTTTGGTTTTCAAGATCATTTCCCTAAAGTTGATGAAATTGGAATTAGAATAAATACTTACTTTATTTTGGTACAATCTCATTGTTGTTCGTGCCTTAAAAAATTTCCACTTTATCCCTTAAAGAAATGAAGTTGAATTTGTCATTCATGATGTGTTAGCAGATCATGTGATAGAATGATGGGTCATTCCATCTGTCTCAAACAAAATTTTAGAAATGTTATCAAAAAATACATAAGTCCATCTATGGTGAGGTTAATCGTATACGATTCCAAAATTGAACTTATACTTCATATATCATACTGTGTAATAAAATAAAACTAGTTTCTACTAACCAGGGACATCATGTAGGCCAGTGGTAGGCGATAAAGGCCAGTCGCACTTCGGTTGTGGGTTCGATTCCCATATCATTGTCCGACGCGATGGGCTGTCGCCCATCCTACAACTTGTCCTTTTTCTAAAACTACATTACTATAACATCCCATAAATAATATCAAAATAGAAACCTCTATCTTTAACCAATACTAACTTATGTACAACATAATCCAGTCCAATCTTTAGGATTATCCATAATACTGCAGTCCACTCTTATATTATAGTGAAAACGATTACCAGAGATTTCATATAACAAGCATGTTAATTCCAACGTTGATCCCCATATATCAAAAGATATGTCTGTTTGGTCACATTCCAAACATTCGAAGGCCTTAATCATGTATTCTCTGGAAAAATGAATACCCATTGAATCTTAGTGAGAATATGAGTGCTGTCAAAAGTTATCTCTTTCTACATACCAAAATCCAAAAATTCTGTATACTCAAACCATGATATTACTTAGTCCTTATAACAATCATGAGCTCATGAATACTGTCAAAAATTTCATTTTTTCATTTTCCGTTCATTATGCACATATCATTTTTTTTCAAAGATATCTCAATCACTTTCTATGGTTACCGGTACCATAAAATTATTGAAAACCCCAATAGTCCAATACATAAATATTCCAATACTCCACGATACTATATACAACATTATTTTGGAATCCCATTACATAAACACTTAATCATTCCACCACATAGTTGTTATATTCAACATCACCAATAGTGATCGCATGTTACTTCCCTTTGTCCTTTGCCTTAAGTGGTTTCTCATGTCGATCATCACTAACCCTTGGATTAGGGCATTGATTAGAATAATGCCCCATTTCATTGTACTTGATGCATTTAAGTGTAGGAGGTGCACTCTGTGTAGAAATTTCATTGTTTGCATCAGTAGACATATTCTTCCCATCATTGTGGCATTAAAATGCCCGATGACCTTCCTTTACACATTTGAAACATTTAGTTGTCCCTTTAAGACAAATCCCTCCATGTTTCTTTCCACACTTTGAGCATAAGGGGAAACTCATATTCTTTTTAGTGAGCTCTTTTGATTTTCCTTTGAATTCCATTTTCCTCTTCTTATCAAACCCATATGACTGATGGGTTACTCCAATCTCCATATCAACTTTGAGAGCACATCGAACGATTTCCTCTTAGCTATTGAAGTCCCTTATGGCTAACGCCCTTCAAAGACATGGTTTTAAGCCACTAAAGAATCGATCGATCTTACTCTCAGGTTGGGTAATAATACCAGAAGCGTACCTTGCAAGTCTTGTAAAACTTTCTTCATAGGTACCAACAGATTCATCATCCTTTTGCTTTAGTTCAAAAAAACTCCTTCTCCATCTTTGTTCGGAGAATATGAGGGAAGTACTTATTGATAAACAAGTTCTTGAACTCGTCCCATTCCATGGACTCTATTTCAACTCTTCGCCTTGTATTCTTGATAAAATTACACCATTGATTAGCATCACCTTCCAAACGATACACTACTAAGATGACTTTATCATGTTCAGAACATTGAAGAACTAAAAATATCTTTTAAGTAGTACTGATCCATTGTTCACCAACAAGTGGATCAGAAGACCCACTGAAATAAGGTGGAAGTTGCCTCATGAAGGACTCAATAGAATATTGTTCCCTTCTTTTCTCATTTGGAAGTCCAGAATGCTTCATAGCTTGTGTAAGTATAGCAATAAGATTTTATACTCCATCTCCCATAACATTTGTTTGTTCAGGAGGACAATCATTGCATTGTCCATTACATTGATCAACATGGTTCCTTCAGGTTCCAGCCATCATCTAAAACCCAAAAAGAATAGTGTGAGAGGAAAAAATCATGCTAGGAAAAACAACATAGTAAAGGGGGAGTACCCTCAATATCTAAAATCTTAGGTTAAATTCTAATATTGTTATCGTAGTTCTAGGACTACATCCTATACGTATACTTATCCTTAGGGACATCCCTAGACATACCTTATAAATATCTCTAGGAATCTCACTAAAGTTCTCGCATCCTAGTTTCCAAAGGTTGACTAATCCTTTCCTCTGATACCAATTATAGAGACCCGAAGCTTGACGTACATGGACATTACATTACTTTTGCGGAATACTTAATACATAAGAAAAACAGACACACGAGGACCGTAATAGTTTAGTGTCTTTGGAAACATGGAATATAATCTTCTAATCGTGGTTAAAGATCTTCAACATCTCCCATAAAGATCTTCCCTTTCTTTTCATACCTAAATCCTTTCTTTATATCCTGGGGAAATGAAAACATAGAAAGGGAGAGATCAAATGCTCAGTAAGGGTAAACATAGAGAACATAAAATAATCCATAAACATTTAAATTCAAAAACTTCAATATAAAATCTAAACATCAAAATCTTGAGCAAAGACAAGAATCTTGGAAGTACGTAAGGCATATATCATAAAGAAACATTAAGAATGATAAAATAGCATGGGAAGAAAACATGTAATTGTGGAAACCATTAAGAACATGATATGATTTCTATATTAGCCAAGGCATTGCTTCCAAGACCATATTAGTGGACAAAGACCCTTTCTGAATCGAGTTCACTCCTCGTTCCAATCCTGTATTACTGAACCGGTTTAAGTTGCTGTTCCAGCCATGCCTATCTCATGAGATATAAAATCTTTACCCAATGAATTGGAGGGAGATATAGTTCACACCCATCTCATAATGAAATCATTCTTACTTGTGCCACAAAATAAACATACATCATTCATAATAACCCAATAAATAAAATGGATTTCATAAACATCATATCATCATCACATAATCCATATGAAATAAATGGATATTTCATCATAAGAAAATTGAATGCTTGTAAATCATAGATACATTAAACTTGAAACATACACATTTTAAATAATGTCATCTCAGATGGAAAATGATTTTTATTAAACACTTGAAATGAATTCTTGGGGAAAATATCATTTCTTCTGTAAAATCATTTTCTTTTCACAAAATGTCATGAATTTTTAAAAGAAAATGATTTTCTTGGAAATATTCCTGAAATATTTTTGAGGAATATTCATGAAAATATGGCTTTATAAAACCGTAAAAACCCCTTCATGCCGTATAACTTAAAAAAACATTCTACTTTTACTTTAGTCATAAAAGTCAAAAAGTACCTCGTACGAAAAATAACAAATGATTCCTTTCATATATTTTACTAAAAAGTCACCAAAGGGTAAAATTGGATTTAAACAATTGTAGGTGGATGGAAATAATATTGAGTAAACATGGATGTGGATGATAAAATACACCCCAGTAAATTCCAAAGTATAAACAATCTCGGATAAAAATGAGATTGTGATATTTTCCCTTACCTTAGGTCTGATTTGCTTCGTATGTGTCTGAACCTCCTGTATAATGATTTAAGTAATGTCGTTATATTTTTCCGGAATGATAATCATTTTTATGATATCATATATGGTTCAGTTATGACTTTATATTACCCGTTCTTTTGTAGATTCCATGTTAAAGAGCGTTTTGGGTAAAATCGTTTCATTTATGGTCCGTGATTTGACTTGTAATTATTCATATGATTAATTAGATCATGATTACTTAATTCCAGAATATAAACATGATTTATATATAATATATATTCAGAATATACATATATATAATAGATCAATAAATGGAAAGACATACATCGTTCATGGAGACGGTAGGCAGTACGTACGCATGAACACTGTTTTCGTTTCCTTATTGAGTATAATCAAATTAAGTAGATGAAATACATATATATATATATATATCCATTATCTTTATAATGTCATATATTTCATTATTACAGCTTATATATACTTTATAATAATTCTTTAATGGTTAACATGGAAAATGAATCTCATCGCGTCGTGGAGACGGTAGTCCGTACGTACGCATGAGCGATGATATTGTTTCCATAATTATTGAATTGAATTGGAGTGGATGATAAAATATATCAGAATCAGTATGATGTTATAATAACTATTTATAGTTATTCTTTACACCATTTTACCCATCCAAGTAAGGTGGTATTGGAAGAACAGATTACACCACGACGTGGAGACGGTATTCTGTACGTACGCACGTGCGGTGATTTCGTTTTCAGTTGGATGGATAAATGGTGAAATAGGGTTGTTTAATACTTATAATAATAAATTAGTATATTAATTATACTTATTTTATTACTTCATAATGAAACAACCTAAGAATAAGAAGTGGAAGAAGAAAAAAATTTGAAAGAATCGGTAAAGGATATTACCTCTTCTTTCGACATGCCTTTTGAAACCTCCTTTTAGGGCACTAAGATTGGCCTTTGAAGAAGACCAGAACCTCTAGGTTGTTTCTAGGCAAGTGTAGGGGAGAAATTTTCAGGGGTTTCCCGAGCTTGAAGGCTCAAATTGGTGTGAGGAAGAGGGGGAGGAGGTTCCCTTTTATAAGGGAGGAGAGGGGCACCTTTAGAATAACAATAAATATTATTTTATTATAATGTCATATTCGGTATTTAATAGCTCCAAATTGAGTTATTTCAAAGATAATGTAGGGATGGGTCGAAATCCTCTCATCCAATAGAATTTAGGCAAGTTTAGGTCATTATATTAATCTTATCTTCTAGTTTTAACTCTTAGTTAATTAGATTGACATTTACCATGTCACTTTGTATTTTTATATTATATAGTTAATAAACATACCATATACATCCAAGAGACCCCCAATTGGTCCATTAATGATACATCTATCATGATATAAGTATCTTGGCTGATCCTTAGATTTTTAGGAATAAAATAACAATCAATAATATAATATTTGTTTAAAAAACTATTTTATGTCAATTTTGACACTATTCAACAGTTGATTTTTGTGAAACTCATAACAGAATGATTACTTTGACCAAAGTTAATTAAATCAATCCTAACATGACATAGGAACCTAGAAAATTAGTGTAAATAATAAAAAGTCTCAAATCATATTTCTTTGGTTATTTATAATATTAATTATTCTAATTTTTCACTATTATGGTAATTACTGCATCATCATTGTGTCATAAATATATTAAAGTATTTAATGTATAAAAATTATAAATAAAATATGATTATGTAGGAAATATTATTATATTTCTAATAAATATTTACAGTCGAATTTATCATTTGTATAACCCTATATTAAATTTTTTTTAGTAAATAAACTTTGATTTTAACACTTTTAACTCTTCTTTGAATTAAATAATAATAAATGTCCTAATCTTATCCAAATGGGCCTAAATGGTTATATATTATTCCTATGGTTGTTTCTGGTCTAATTTCACTCATCTAATAGAATTAGGACATGCGTTAGGGTAATAATAATATCATTTTTACCCTTAATTACCATATTTACTTTTAACCGTGGTAAAAAAAAGTAAAAAGTTACTATTCACCAAAAATTATTTTCATCTCATTGAACCACATTTTACTTACTGACATCAACCGTGTCTCTCTGATTTTTGAAATTCCACTCAAAGAAGCGGTAAAATTATGTTTTATGAAAAATTCATTTTTTTAACTACAACTTAGTGGTTTCACTATTCATCAAAAAATGAAAGTTTCCAGAAAAATACCAAACATTAGGCCTAAGATATATTTGATATTATGAACTCAAAAAATGATATATATTTTACCAAATTCAAAACATATCAGTTGCATTAATTAATTTAAAAAATTAATTCCCGTCGTCAAAACAAATAGCGTGTTCTTAAGAGATAATAACTATAAAAAGATTGACAGTTGTTTTTGTCTGGTTTAAATGTGAAATTACATCCAATAACCAACATTGTATTAAATTGTAAAAATATATTCTAAATATACATTAAATCCACTCAAATTTATAATTTATCACTATTAATTATTTCTATTAAAAAGGTTGTTTTTAATTAAAAATTTAGTAATTTTCACTATTCATCAGAAAATGAAAGTTATCCGAAAATTACAAAAATTTGACCCTATGCTAATTTCGATATTCCGAATCCAAAAATGAAGTCCATTTTGTAAAATAAAATTTCAAAAAGTGGTTATTACTATTCATAATGGCTAGTTTAATAATATTTTAATAGCATATCATTGTTTAGTGAAACTCGGTATTGCATACTACACACGCTATCGAGGAAGGTCGTGATTGCGTGTAATGCAAGGCAAGTCAAGGATGCGTGTTGTGAAAGATCATTTTGGTGTAGAGTACAACACAAGGCATTAATCAAATTAAAAAGAATATTTTTCATAAAATCTCTGGATGTTACAATCACCGCAATCTTAGGTTCGGGTCTTTCTGTGAGAAGATGTACATGAGACTCTAGTGGTCAAAATAGACTATAAAGCCCTCACCCATCAGATAGTGCCACCACATATTCCAAGAGAAGACCACTACTTCTAACTCCATGTCATGGTTAGCATAGTTCTTCTCGTGCTGCCTCAACTGACGTGATCAATAGGCGATCACTACCTGCTCTGGCATCAATACACACTCGTGTCCGGTCCTTGATGCATCATAGTAAACTACGTACCCTACGCCCTCCTTCGGTAGCCTCAAGATGGGTGCACCGGTCAATATCTATCTCAGCTCCTAGAAGCTCTGCTGACATCTATCTAACCACACGAAGGGTTTCCCCTTCTTCTTCAAAGCTGAAAGTGGTGATGCAACCCTGGATAAGTCTTGCACAAATATTCAATAGTACACAGCTAGACATAGGAAACTCCACACATCCATCACACTCCTGGGTGGCTCCCAAGATAACACTACCATGACCATCACAAGATCCACTACAAATCTTACCTCTGAGATGAATTGCACCAGGAAGTGGAACTCTCGAATCTAGAAATGACACTTAGAGAGCTTACCATAAAGTTGATGCTCTAAGAGTGTATCCAGTACAACCCGCAAGTGGTAGGTGTGCTCTTCCACAGTAGTCGAGTAAATCAATATGTCATCGATGAAGACTATGAAAAATTGATCGAGTTAAGGCTGGAAATCCTGTTCATGAGACTCATGAACATTGTTGGAGCATTGGTTATTCCTAAAGGCATAACCAAGAACTCATTGTGGCCATACCGACACCTGAAGGCCGTCTTCTACACATCCTCATCTCAAACTCTGAGCTGATGATAGCCTGACCTGAGGTCTATCTTTGAGAACCATTGTGCTCCCTTAAGATAGTCGAAGAGTTCATCAATCCTCGAATGTGGCTACTTTTTCTTCACAGTCACCTGAATTAGGCGTCGATAGTCGACACATAGTCGCATGCTCCCGTCCACCTTCTTGGTGAACAAAATCGGGGAAGCCCATGGTGAAACACTGGGTTGGATAAATCCCTTGCCCTATAAGTCCTCCAGCTGTACCCGTAGCTCTCAATGTTCAGCGGGAGCCATCTGATATGCTGGAGTAGATATTGGGGTTGTCCCCGAGTACATGTCAATATCGAAGTCTACCTCTCACCGAGGAGGTAGTCCTGGAACGTCGTCAGGAAAAATGTCTGTATACTAATCCACCACAATAGGAAAACTCGGACTCCTCACATCAACTGCTCCCAGGATAAGACTATACATATGACGGGTGATCAGCTATCCTCTCCTCTGTGTGAGTCCAACCTGCGCTGCAAAGTCTCCCTTCTCACCGGTGAAGGTGAACCTGCTCCTATTAGTGCAGACACATCACACCTTTTTCCAAATACAGTCGATCTGAGCATGGACTGTAGATAACCAATCCATGCCCAAGATGATGTCTTAAGGCCTCGACACCACTACAAGAAGATCCCAGCCTAATCTCTCACCTCCTAGAGTAAGCACACACTGCCGGCACCAGTGCGTAATAATCGAGTCTGCTCCCGTAGGACTCTCTAGCCTTAAGGATCGATTCAAGGGCTTCGTCAGAATCTCTGAGCTCCGAACAAAGGAAGCAGCAATCAAATATTGACTAGATCATGTGTCTATAAGAAATACAACAACAGTGGAGTAGACATATATAGAACCTCAAATCATCTCAGGTGCACCATGGTCATAGGTCTCCACTATCTGAAGCTGAGAATGTATCTATCTTCCAGCTCATTGTGGTTGGGGTGGACCTCCTGGTGGTTGTGGTGGTAGATCCCCAAAGCATTTTCCACCACCTACTACTCGGTCAGCTCCTGCACCTCATCCACATGCTCCCTGCGAACCTCCATGGTCGAACCTCTACCTCTGCCTGGGTGGTTCCTCAATCGTCTACTGATCCTATGCATGGTAGGTCGGACAGTCCCAATCCATGTGGCCATATCCACCGCATGCATTGCATTTTCTACCTCTCGTATGGCTACCTATAATGCATGTTTCCCGCACATCTGAACCAGTGTCTTGGGGTTGTCAACCTGATTGCCTGGTCCGCTTGGACCTCTACGACGTATGTCTACTGCCAGCTGCAGAAGACTCCGCTACATGTCACCTTGCAGTTGGAATCGCTGCTGGTGAAGGCTCAAAAAGAAAGATCTCCACAATAAGGGCTTGCTCCAGTACTACTGCCTACATCGGAATGCAGAGGGAGATCATCGAAGCCCAGATCTCATGCCTCAGTCCCTACTCGAATTTATGGGCCCAGATGAATGGGTCTCGTACCATGTCTGTTGAGTAGCCCGAGAGATCAGTAAATCTCACAGAGTACTGGGCTACTGACATGATGCCCTACCACAGCTATAGTAACTCCTAAATGCGCACCGCACGGAGGGTGGTAGATACAATCTCTGAGAGGAAGAGGCTCTTGAAGTCTATCCAAAGAAGATACGCCTCGTCAAACTGGAGCATCAGGCTCCACCATCTACCTACTGCCGCATTCAAGAGACTCGCAGCAATGATCTTCATGAGGTCTACTGGTGTCCCTACCAATCTGATGACTCGAACAATAGCCTCCAGCCAATCCTCAGCTGCCTGAGGGTCCATCTCCCAATGGATTCTGGGTGGTCTCAACACTGAAACTCGTGAAGTGCACTTAGGTGATGTGCACACTCAACTGCTAGGGCTGGTGTCATCGGTGGCTCAGTGGGTAGAGGTACCATCGGTTCCTCCGATGTAATGGGACCTCGCACCAAGGCCTCATCACTCTGTGGGATACCATCTCACACAAAACGTAAAACCCTAGCTGGCTGCCATCGTGGGGCCATCCTGAAAAGAAACAGGTGCACCACGGTTAATAAAGTATACCTAGTGAGATGAAAAAATGTAATCACAAAGAAAAAATTTTAAACACACATGCAATAAATGTTTTCATGCTTTGAGTCGAAAATCAGAAGTCACGGTCCTGGTGTATGGATACGTCGGCCGCCGCACCAACACTGGACTCCATGGACTGATAACCACACTCAATACCTTTAACACTATTTCATCACATCGAATAAATTATCATAGTAGTGAGTTCTGCAGAAGAATTGACTCCTCTGATACAAATTTGTCATGAACCATCCTCGGGGCCCGTGTCGTGACTACCCCATGCCCACCTTCCATAGGGCGGGAGCTTGCGACTAGCGCCAAAGAAGAAAATCCTGATAAAAGTGAAGGAATTTCCTTGATAAAGTAGACAAACACCATAGAGTACACAAGATGAAGTAAACACTAAGTAAACTGAGTACAATAGTAAGCGCTGGAATGTAAATGGGCCAGAATACAAACCCAACTGAAAGTAAAGTACAACTGAAAAGAATGTACAGAAGCATAAAACAAATGCAGCAACAACGAGCCATCCTCTGGATATCCCACCTGATGTGTGGGTATAGATAGTCTCCTCAGCTCCTCGGGTCCAGTTGTCCGCTCCGTGTATGTCCACTCCAGTGATCCGCCTCCAGGTACCATCCATCTCCATGAGCCTCCACCACAATCAGAGTTGCCCATCATCTGCATCCTACACAATGTAGTGCAGGCATAGCCCATGCAGGGGTGAGTATATGATACTCCGTAGGGACCCGAGACCCCCGAAGGTCTCCCAGAATCCATGAAGGATAAACCACAAAGGAAAGATACAATCATGAAGTATCAACCATATCTACTTACATATATGCACATACATATACCTAATTCATCAATTATAGTTCTGCTCCAACTCACAAGCCCATGTTCAACCTAGTCCACACAAGAAAGTACAACACAATCCACACATGAAAGCACAACATAATCCATACAGGATAGCAAGTCAATCATATCGAAGATAATGATTGAATGTCAAAACTCAGTTCACACTTATATACTACTCATGAATAGGGGTGGAGATGATAGATGTAGCCTCTTAATCATCTCCCATTCCAAAACCATGTAGGATCCATGTACAGAAGTCGTCGCTGCCAGACCCACATAGGATTGAAGTACAGTAACCATCGCTGCCAAACCCATGTGGGATCCAAGTACAGTCATCATCGCTGCCGAACCCAAGTAGGATCCAAGTACAGTAGTCCACGCTACCGAACCCACATAGGATCCATGTACATTCTTCCACGCTGCCAAACCCACATAGGATCCAAGTACAGTAGTCATCATCATCGTAGTCTCAGCCAGCTCTAGGGTTCCCACCCACAGCCCGCTCGATTTCGTGAGGGTCCAGTCCACGAGCCAAGGGTTTGATATATAAATTGTCACTAAGTCCATATTTGATGTATCACATGAATCCATATTGTGAATAGGAACTCAACACAAGAGATGGAACGTCAGTCGGACGCCTGTTCTGAGAGTTATTGGATTTTTCGTCCTAGGGGCTCATTTGGTTTTTAAGTTAAAACCAACCTGACTGTACTCTAGCTACGTCCAAAACTCAAGCAGAGTAAGACAAAATAACTTCCTCACTTATAGGAATCCAATGTAACTGACGTCACGTCATTCGGATGTCCGGTCATTATGTTATAAGTGTTTCCGCTTTAAGGGCCCGGTTGGTTTTGGGTTCGAACCAACCCAACAATACCCAATCTATACCGAATTCTTGATTGTAATATACTAAAACAACAGTCTGAATTATAGGATCCCAAATCAACTGATGGTGCATCGATCAGAAGTCTATAGCCCATGATATGGGTGTTTGAATGAATCTATCTGAAAATATGGGGTTTGGGCCCGGTCCAACTAGGTCAAATACCCCATTGGTCATCCCAAAAAGGCTTGACCCGACCCAGGTCTGGGTCCGGCCCAATTGGGCATAGCCCGGCCCGGCTGGCGCAGCCCAACCCGGTGATGGTGGCCCAACCCGGCACAGGTGTCCCGGCCCGCAGGACCTGCGGCCTGGTTCAGAAGCCTGCTGCGGTTTGTCTCAGCTCTCGGCCGAGCGGAGTGCGAATGGAGGGGGGGGGGGGGGGTGGGGGGCTGCCACCCTGATTTCCAAAATGGTCAGCCTTAATGACCATCCTTTGTAACTATGGGACCTTTCGGGTCCCACCTCTATGTGGCGTCGGCGTCCGGCTTTGGATAACTGCCGAGGCCTTAGGCCTTGACTTCTGTCCGACCGGCACAGCACGATGACGTAACGCCCCTCTACTGCGGCCCACTCCTAGTCGCCGCTTCATTTGGTCTCACCGGTGTGGCCCGACGGTGTCGCGCACCTCCGCCGCAGCCCGTTCCGGCTGTAGTCCCTTTTTGTTCCTGCTTGGTGCAATGGGGTTACAAATACAAAGGAGAAAATTATCCCAATGTAACCCCATCAACTAGGATCACTAATACTTTTAAATATTTCTCCAACCATTTATTTCACATAGCTTCTTCTTTGACAAATAAAACATCATACCGAATAGGGAATTCACTCAGGTAATGGCCAGGTCCGCTACATTTTTGGCATATAACTGTAAATGGATTCTTAGGACCATTTTTATTTTCTTCCATAGTACTCTTCATTTTTAAACTAGAATTCTTCACTTTATGTCCTTCTTTCCCGCACGTAATGCATTTCTTTGTTCCATCAAGACACTTTCTTTGGTGTCTACTTCCACATTTCCTGCATTATAGAAATTTAGGATTATTTTCTCCATGTTCTCCACTCCTGGAGCTCTTATCATTCATCACATTTCTCTTCTTTGTTGAGTCCAAGAGTTACTTAATATATATTTTGTTGATCATATTTTTGGAAAGCTGATTTTGCATGAACACGATATATTTTATGCCTATCAACATCCCATTTTGTTCACATTTCTACCAACGTTCCCACCTTGTACATCATTCTCATGGTTACTATGATTTCCTTGGACTACATCCATTGACTAAAACCAGAAATCATTGTGTGAGTAACAGTAGTCATAAAATAATTTAGATAATATCATGAAACCATATTTTCAATTTTAAACAACTTAGGATTATACAAGTTCATTTATACTCATCTTATATTAAAATACTTCAAATTTGTTTGTAAAGAAAATGTAAATTATCCTATGCATATCCCTCGAGAGTGTTGTAACCAAGAGTACATCAATTCTCGTTGTCGTGCACCAGTTCCTGTTCAAGTCTAGCTCAAAGTGGTGTTTTCGCTTTTACCCCTACGTACATCTGTGTCATAGATACCTCTACCTTCTCGTATCCAAACAGGGATGTATTTCATGGAAAAATCCCAAAATCTATACAATAGAAAAATTCTTGGATGTTCTTCTACACTAATCCTCAACATCTATCATAGGGCCATGTGCTCTAATCAGAGTTTAACTAAATCTTGTTTTCAAGGCTTGTAATAAACATCCTCTTATACCAACTATATTGCCCTGACCCTAGTTACCCAGAGTCTGTGCATTATTACATAACATTGGCATGATCACAAAAGATCAAGTCTCGAAAGGCCGATTATTGTAGTAGCCTTGTAATAACTAGATACATTCGTCAAGTTTACATTACATAAAAAAAGTGAAAACTACAATGACATCTTGTCTGCACACTCATATCCCCTTATACTATCCTTATAGTTCATTCATAAAATACTTTTCACATCTTAGAAAAAATAAAACATAGAATGGGGTGAGCTCAAATGCCCATTAATGATAAGAATATAGTGGAAACTTTCATAAATAAACATATACATTTAAGGCAATGGATAACTAAAACAAAATCCTTTTAAACATGAACTTTATCATAATATGGAAAAAAATAAAAAGAAATAATGCCATTTACATATTCACATGGATATTCTATTACTCGAATAATCACATGCAATATAAATAACCACTTTCATAATGATGGAATGCATAATTACAGACTATCATAACCATGCAGCAGAGGCCTTGTGCCAAGACTACAAATAAGATTTTTTCAATGACTCATTCCAAGACACAAGTTTGTCTCATGAGACCTACTGATGCATCGAGGATCCATATCAGGCACCACCCTTCACATACTAAGTCCAATACATTCCTCATATGAAAATTTAGAAACATAACATAAAAATTCATATTAAAATTAGAAAAAACAATGTCAATACATTAACCACAAACCATGAATGGTATAAAAATTTCACATCCACAGTCAAAATTAACTCATTTGATAAAATATAGAAGATTGTATTGTATCAGATTAACCCCAATCAAGAATAATGAAGGATATTGACATAGATTAAAATAATCGTCAAACTATTGAGACAAATATCCTCCTTTTTCTTGAAAACATATTGAAATAACACTGTTTTTCAAGAATCCATTTAAAATAGATTTTTCAATAAAAGTGTCCCACACCACTATGAAACTTTTGAAAGAAATTTTTATTTGAAAATGTTAATGCCCATATAAATAAATCTTTAAAACCTTTTTTAAAACATGGACATTAATGAAAAATATTTAGAAGAATAAAAATTTAAAACATTTACAATGATAATAATGTTAGAGTTTCTAATGAAAAGAGAGACACTTGAATACAAATAATTAAGGTAAATAAAAACATTGTAATATAATGAGAATAAAGGGATCCATGATATTCTATGTCAAAGTGCATTATATAAACCATATAAAAGTGATTTGGAGTATAACAAAAAAGGAGTCTCAATGGAATGTAAATTACAATGAAAACTCTCATAAAGGTTGTATCCTTCGGTTATGGATAAATCAACGACATAATTATGTGTGAAAATACAAATACAATAAATATTATTGGATATTTGGTGTAAAACAATCAAAGGAAATTCACACATATTCTTGTAAAAACAACACCAATGAATCAGATGTTTAACTCAACAAATGGAGATTGAGTAAAAATTACTCTTATCAAGTTCATACCGATGAAATTATAATTTTTCAAGGGAGTGATTATGTGTATCAAATGTATATCCAAAGAAAGTGGAGTGTAAATTATGATATAAGAAAATAAACTGCGATTCCACCCACAAACTCTTGGAGTAAAATAATCATTAGAGTATGCATAAAGCCCAATGAGTGGATATTGAAATTTCAAATTCCCTTATTGATTTTGTACATAAAAAACATACAACCATGAAAGAAGAATCATACAATGAGAATGTAAATATACATTAGATAATGTATATTACACAATGAATACAAGCATGGGAAGTACACACACCACATTCAATAAATAAGTGGTGAACAATGAAAATCTCACGGAAGTAAAAGTGAGATAAAAACCCCTTACATTGTACTTTTTCCTTGGTCAAGGGTAGGTTAGACTCCAATATAATGGTGAAATAATTTTTATTTAATTATATAAGGATAATATACATTAATATCATATATGATCTTCTAACATTGCTTTGTTAATAATATCTTATTATTATCGTCATTTCGAGTGTTAACTTACTCATTTTCATTTATATGTTTTGTTACATAAGTCCTGTTTTTTATGGGTAGGTTGTATCTTATTCATATACAGAATGATATGATGTAATTAAACATTATTTTTAATCATCAAAGGATTATTTTATTTGAATGGAAGCAATGGGGAATGGATATCATCCCGTTCGTGGCGACGGTAGTCCGTACATACGCACGAGCGATAATATCATTCACTTATTATTAAAATAATATATAATTGGATGGACTATCATATCTATAGAATCATTATAATTTTATATTTATTATTTTGATGAATTAAACATCATTATTAGATGCATCCAAATAATAATGTATTGAATAACAATTACACCACGACGTGGAGACGGTAGGACATACGTACGCACGTATGGTGACATGTCATACAATGGATGGATAGAATACTGAAAATGGTTGTACCATATTTATAATAACACCACAATATATATATGATACTGGATATATTATTTTATTATGGAAATAACAAATAAAGAAGAAGTTGAAAAAGAATGGAACTTGAAACAGGGTGGTGAAAAAATTACATCTTCTTCAAGTTCTTCCTTTTGACTTGATCAAAAGGGCTCATTAGGTTGGAATTCTGATCAAACTAAGGCCTATAGGTAGAATTGAGGGAATTTGAGAGTGTATTTGGTTAGGGTTTGGCCCATCCAAAAGGATTTGTATGTGTGAATTAGTAAGAAGGGGGAGTTCCCTTTTATAAGAAGGGTGAGGGGCACCTTTAGAAATGATAGGAATATTATTTTATAATAAATTAATATTCGGATTCTAATGGCTCAAAAGTGGATTATTAAAAGTATAAGGTGGGTATGGGTCGAAATAATTTCAACCTATATAATTTATGTAGGTTTGGGTAATTATATTAACCTTATATTTGAGTTTTAACTCTTAGTTAGTTAGTTTGATATTTACCATGTAACTTTGTATTTTTTTTATTATATAGTTAATAAACATTCTATATACATCCAAGAGACCACCAAGTGGTCCATTAATGACACAAATATAATGATATAAGTCCTTTGGCCCAACTATAGATTTTCAGGAATAGAATATAAATTAATAATATAATATTTTTTTAAAAAACTCATTAATGTCAATTTTGACACTATTCTATAACTGATTTTTGTTATAGTCTTAACAACATTATTAATTCGAACAAAATTCATTTAAGAAATACCATAACTTCATATTAAAAAATAAAATTCATGTAGTCATCAAAACTTTCAAATTATATTTCTTTTAACATTTATAATACCAATTATTTGATTCTTTCATTGATATGGAAAATACTGCATCATTATTGTGTAATAAATAATATTAACTATAAAATGGCTAAAATTATAAAAAAAATTATGTATGAAATATTTTTATATTTATAATGAATATTTATAGTAGAAAATCCAACATATATAACCCTATGTAAAAATTGTTTTGCTAAAAGATATATGCTTATGTCATTTTTGTATTTATTTTAAATTAATTAATATAAAGTGTCCTTATCTCTTAAAAGTGGATCCATGGGGTCCCAAAATCTACCCAGAGGGTCCCATGGTCGGACATGTATCAACCAATAAGTTTAGGACACGTTTTAGTGTAATTTATAATTATTATAATATTATTTATTTTACCCTTATTTACCGAATTTGTCCTTTAACCATGGTAATTAAAATATTAACAAAGTAATTATTCAAAATGTCTACAAATAAAAGTTACCTATTTACACAATTTGGAAATCATAATTCCAAATGTAGAATCCATTTTTTCTAAATTCAAAACACAGAAGTGGCAGAAATTAATTTAAAATTATTTCTCGTTGTTAAAACAAAAAGTGTGTTTTTAAGAGATAATAACTATCAAGAGACTGACACATGTTTATGTTCGGTTTAATTGTGAAATTATGTCCAATTACCAAAATTGTATTAAATGGTAAAAAATGTATTCTAAATATACTTAAACAACTCAAATTCATAATTTATCACTTTTAATTATTTTGATTAAAAATTTTGTTTTTAATTAAAATTTAGTAATTTTCACTATTCTTCAAAATATAAAAGTTATCCGAAAAGTACCAAAATTTCACCCTAGGATAATTTTGATATGATGAATCCAAAAATAAAGTCCATTTTGAAAAATTAAATTTATTAAATTTCAAAAAGTGGGTAATACTATTCATAATGGCTGCTTTGATTTGTCGTAGTGTGTTAGAATCTCGAAGTTGCGTACAACACACGCTACTGTATTATTCAGGGAGAATCATACTGTGGAAGCATGAGATGTTACAATGGGGGATCAATGTCATTATTATTTAGGGACTTTATTTATAATGTTTAGGTTTTTATTTTTTATAATGTTTTAAATATTATATTTTAATTTAGATGAAGTTTATATGATTGCATTATTATCACACCACATGAGGATTAATTTATATTGGATAACATGTGATTTAATTTTTGTGTGATAACATGGGAAATATGAAATTACTAATCATTCTCTTTATTAATATCATGATCTGTTAGTTATTCAAAAATTATAATGTTACCTTCATTCCTTAGAGTGGTAGATAATGCGGTAATTGATCAAGGCACTAACAAAGGGTGAAATTGTGCATATATAATGGAATAAAATCAAGTATTTATTTTTTTGAAACCATATTATTTTACTGCACTAAATTTTATTCCAATGAATCAAATGGATCATTATATCATCACATATTTATGGATTCGTGATTGTAAACATTCCATTAACAATGTTCTCTATCACAATATATTATAACATGATAGTTATATTTATTTTATATTTATATGTTTTCACTTATCACATACTTTCTTCTATGTGTAAAGTTATTTATGAGTTACTTCGGGTGACTATTATGGTTCCAACTCTTCCTTTTTAATGGTAGTTTTAGTATTCATTTTTTGAGGTGGGTTTCTACTAATGGGACACTGAAATAATGAACCATTAAAAACATAGAAAAATTCCATTTGTGATATTCTTTCTATTGGTTCTAGAACGTGACACCCTGATATTTTGAGAATTATTATTTTGAAATTAATTTAATCTTTTGATATTAATCATTTCAAGAAAGACTAGAAATAGTTTTTATATTAATTATCTATGTCTGGATTGTGTTATACACAACACCCTGTTAATCATAGACTACACATATAATATTTATTATCTTTGATTAAACAAAACAGTGAGGCCAGATTACGTTACCCACAAGACTATATTTCCCTGATGGCTGGAATAAAATTCAATACTAGGTTTTACAGAAAAATATTATATTAAAAACATATTATTATTTAGCATAATGAGATATATCCTTCTGACTATGTTGAGATTTAGGATGATTGTTTAATAAATTATGAAAATAAATGTTTTAATTCATTGGTCAATGAATAATTATATATATATAAGATGCAATTGATTCTAAAGGGAATTTTTTTGTAAAAAATGTATGTTTTTGCTCACAATTAAATTCTCTCGTAATAAATTAAGTTAAGTTTTATTGGTTAAAGTTATAAATAGAATATATATTTTTTATGTTTAACAAAATATTTTTCTAAAAAATTATCAAATATATTCTATAGGATTACGATAGGTGTAAACCAAATTTTAAACAAAAAACAATATATTTGTTTAAAATAAATTTTACCACCTTTTATTACAGAAACATTTTTAAAAATAAATTTTGGATCTTTAATGAATTATATATGTAAAAATAATATTAATTTATCAATGAGAATTATAAAAATTGTATTATTATTATTTTTCTTTGGAAATTTTATTTTCGATCAATATTTAGAATACTATATTGAAATTAAAAATTAATTTCATCTAATATTTTTATGAGGGGAAATTGTATATATAATTTATTATTAAAGTAAAATTACATAAATCATAAATAAATTAATCCAATTTAGGTGGTATGGATCAATTTAACTTTGAAATTATATATTAAAACATAACAAACATTAGAACACTTTTACTTTAAATGCATTAATTATCGTCCCATCTGTAGGATTCATTTAAAATTATTTCTACCACATATATGATTAGATGTAACATCCCAAGTAAATAAAGGATATGAAATTTTCAAGATTATTAATATTTTTGAATTAAATATTAATTTTATATTAGAGGGTTTTCTATGATCGATGGAATACTTGACATGTAAAAATGGGTTTCTCTAAAATCTCATATTGCACATAATGCTGAGTCATGTTGAAAAAATATAATAATATAACATTATTTAAAATGGTAGTTATCTCCTAACTGTTGTATTGGAGGGAATGAACAAAAAAACTTCTATATTATTATAAATTTTTGGTTAATTTTTTTTAAATTTATCAAATAAAATTTAGAGACTTAAAACGTGAATGATTCTAATTTTAATCCAAAATATTCTAATATTATTTAGAAGGTCTATTTACTAATTTTTTAACGGTGAAACTATTTTAAATCAAGTTTTTGTCACTTTTATATGTTATATTTTACCAAATAATATTATTATTTGGAATAGGCACCTCAAAATTTACTTTGGATGATATTTTGGTATTTTTCATATATTTTTCATTTTTTAATTAATTGTGAATAATACTGCATTTTAATTCAAAACTACCTTTTAATGTAATTTTTTATATGGTTAGATTACATTTTTAAATAGATTAATGTTTAATTAGATTATTTTTTTACCATTTAATCATGTTTTGGTCAGTTTAAGTATTTTCACTTTGAAATTGAACATAAAAAAGTGACGATCTTTTACAGTTATTATTTCTTAAAAACACGCTTTTTGGTTTTGACAGCGGGAAATAAATTTAAATTAATTTCTGAAAGTTTTGTGTTTTTATTTTGGAAAAATGGATTTCGTATTTTTAATTATGAGGTTCAAATTGTTAAAATAGGAATCTTTTATTGTTAGACATTATGAATAGTAACTTCAGTAAATATTTTTCATACAATGGTTAATGGGTAAATATGGTAAATATGGGTAAACAAAATATTATAATAATATTAAATTACTATAGAAAGTTTCCTAATACTATTTGATGATACATGGACGACCATAGGTTTCCTTGTGTCGATTTTGGGACCCCATGGACCCACTCGTAAGTGAAAATAACACTATAACAAATAATTTAAAGTTAAGGAAATATAACAAAAACATATATCACTTAGTAAATCAATTTTTATAACGGGTTATATAAAGGATTATTTTATCTATAAATAGTCATTAGATAGATAAAATGATTTCCTTTATCATGGTATTTTATTTATAATTTCTAGACATCATAAAATTAAATTTATTGATGACACAATGATGGTGTAATGATTACATCATTATTTAATGTTTAAAATAAATGAGATTGCAAATATTCAAAGAAATTTATTTTGATTATTTTTAAGCAATCCATGGATTTTATGGATTATTATAACTTGATATATCTAAATTAATGTAATTATTTTTAAATAATCAAGTTGTTATAGATTTTGTTAAATGTATTGACATGATATGTTTATAAATTGACATAAATGAGTTTTTTAATCAATGAATATTTTATTAAACGATAATATAGTCATAAAAATCTAGTATTTGTCTAAATTACATTATTATTTTACTAATTTCATTAAGGATCCATTTTTGGTTCGAGTGTCATTTTAAAGTATATATATTATCCATATAGTATTAATATACAATAGTACATGGTAAAAGTTAAATGAGTTATCAAATGGTTAAAGATAAAATATAAGGTTAATTTTATGCCATAAACATGTGTAAAATCCATTTTCTGACAGGATTTAGAACAATACTCACATTATATTTGAATTTAAGGTGTTGGTGACCTTTCAAAATAGAAATTGAGTTTATAATAATGTAATATTTTCAAACATTCCTAAATACCCCTCTTCAACATTATAAAAATCCATCATATCTAACCCTTAATCACACCTATCATGCCCCTTGTCTCGTCCAAAATCGGATCCAATAATCACTGATCATCACCCTATTCAACCGAGAGTCCTTAATTTGAGATAAAATAATTTCAATATATCATTTTGGTTCAAACCAATGGGAGTAACCCAATTTTAAGGTAATGTCTTCTCTCAAGTTACTTTCTCTTATTTTCCTGGTCCAACCCCCTAAACTCTCTTTATTCCATTATTTTATAACAACTAATATATCATAAATATTCTAGGATGATTTTAAATTGATAAGTCAAACTATAATCCCCAGGTCTCAATCTAATGGATATGAGCATACTGTTTATATGGACGATAAATTACTGCCTCATGAAATGATGATTGTTCAATTATTTTCTACTACCTCTCATGGTGTCCATTACGATGGAATAATATTTATAAATGATATAATTCTCTTTTATTTTTTCTATGGTTTTGTACTTTTCATTATTATCATACCTATATGGTTTCCATAATGGGTAAATACGATAATGTCATTTGTGAAAATGCGGACTACCGCCCCCTCAAAGTGATATAAATCGTTCATAAAATATGTGGAAAATACAAAGGATGTAGTAAAGGAAATTATAAATGATATTACACTTGAATTATTATATACTAATGTTTAATTTTGTTTTTATTCCACTAAATATTAAATAGAAATGAAAGTATCATTAATGCGTACGTACGACTTACAATCTCCCTGAACGATGCATTTCATTTCTTTTCTCCAAATTTTACATAATTTTATAAATAATAATATATTATGTAAATATAAAAAACATATGATATCTAAATCATGAATATAATTCTGGATATAATGTAATTTTGACCACCAGGACAACTTGAAATTATAATAAGTTAATTTTTTACTCAAGTACCAATTATCGATCAAACATCCATTTTTAACAAAAAAGACAATGTAATAATTATAATGTTTTAATAAGTGATATAAAATGAATAATAAACTTGAAAAAGTTTCTTATGAAGTTATTAATGAACATTAGTTTACTATTAAAGAGATTAAAGAATGAACGAGTGATGTCAGACAGGAGGTATGGGATCTTATTAACCCAATTTCCATTCTTTGGGTTGATCATCTATTTCATGATTGTGTAATTATTTGATTATGTGAGAAATTAATTTTAATATATTATCATGAATTTATTCTTTCTTTATGTGTTCTTATTGTGAATATAGAAAATTGATCGATTTTATTTACAAAATGTTCATTGTAAGGTACTTCATCTCAATCTCCATTCATTGAGACATGTTTTTATTTATACACAACATTCTATTATATAGTGTATAAAACAATTTGAATTTTTATTTCATTCTATGGGAATCTTCTTCTACATACCATTTTACTAAACAAAAAAGGGAATTTTTCTTTTTATCATACGAGGTGACAAAGACCATTCTTCCGCTGTGATTTTTATTTGATATTTGGCTTCCATAACAAGTCGTAATGTTTTTAAAAGAAAAAAATACCATATTGTGGTTTTATATATTTTGGCATTGAAAATGGTTTTGATAATGGTTTGATTATTTCAATATATTATGATATATTGTGATTACAATGTGGAAATTTTATCATTATTTTATGCTTGTTTATGAGTAATGATTTTGTTATGGTTTATGGGAGTTGTTTACGCATACGGGTCGTTTTGTGATAGACCATGGTTGGGTGAGCCTGAGATAGATCTCTAATTCATTGGGTAACATGACAAAGGTAATCATTAATGTTTCTCCCAAAATATTTAGTCAATATTCTGTGATGGGTATTCCAACGTAACTCCCTATGTGGCTGTGAAAGCTACAAGATAAGTATGTTATAGATTCCACACGTTACCTTTATGATTTGTGATTGCTAAGTGTTATTTATAATTTTTACGATTTCAGGATGTATGTTAAAGATATTATTCTTTTTATGTAATTATGGACTAATTTTTTATCCTTTATTTTATTACCATTAATGAGCTTTTTATGCTCAACCCGTGTTTTTTATATATTTTTCAAAGGGTAAGGGGAAAGGTAAAAGAAGGAAGGAATTCATGAATATTTATATCATGAAAATAATTCTCATTTTCTTTTAAGAGATTGTATTTAATCAAAAATAATGGATATTGAGTAGTAGTGTCTACTTGTAATATAGATGATGTAAATTAATAGTTATGACCTAATTCTCTAAAACTCTAAATTTGAAAAAATCCTCAATATTAATTCTTGACTTCATTAAATATTATGTAATGTTTATGGCTAGGGCCTTATATTTTGTATGAGGGATTGGTTTAGTTAACATTAGGAGTTAGGATATTGTAAAATTAATATCCATAAATTAATTTATAGTATGATTAAAATGATATAGCTTTGAAAAATTATCGTTTTTCTTCGCCTATGATATTTATGTGTTCAGAATGGTTTTCCTTAGAGAAAAAATGGCAGTTGGGATGGGAAAAAATACAGAGGGAAATTTCCATCAAAATTAGCATCCTATGATTGTCAGAATCAAAATTTAATATTTTGTTGTAGTGATGGATTAGTAGACTGTAGTGATAAATGGTGATTGTGTTTATTGATGATATTTTTTTCTAAAGGTAAATAGGATCATGAATGATTTTCGATTGAAAACCTTAATTGAAAATGTAATAAACCAGAATTTCCGTGGAACGATTTTCTTAAATACATAGGAATTTTACCGATTCCGCGAAAATTTATAGTGCGTGATTCTGAGGCCCACTGTTCCCGGAATCAATTTCTGATTATTTTTCGGGTATGTTCACCAACCGTATGAGCATGTTTTTTTATAATTTTTTAACTGGTGCTTGTAATTGAAATCTAAGGGCACTGTTGAAGTCGCAGTGCTGGTGTTAACTTAAGAAAAATATCACCTCCAAGACATTTGGTCGATAATAAAAGATAGTTTTTGGGTTTTAGAGTATGAATTATATAATAATAAGGTTATGTAAACTTTATTTTTATTAGTTCATTAAAACCTCCATGTGGAGGTTGGAGATGGGGACCACCCCGTCTTAACCTCCCATGAGAGGTTTTGTAGGTGGATCCCACCCTAGGTCTAAGCCTCCTCTTCTTCTTTATTATGGTGGGGACCACCCAAGGATAAACCCCCTTGAAGCTCCCCTTTAATGAGGAGAAACCCTCAACATTCCCTTATATGTAGGGGAGCCTATTCAACACCCCTAATACATAATGTGCCAAATACATCAAATTTAATTAATCGAACCATTTATAATTTTGTGCCAACAATTAAATAACAGATTAACATAATCCATTATTTTGGTTAGGCATTTGTCTTTTGGTGGAGATTAGGAGAAACACTCTCGCTAAAGAAGAACGAAGAACACATTCTTCCAATGAAGAACGCTGGGGTAGAGAGTCTTCAACTTTCTTGCTCGAAACCCACTTCAACGTGGGACATCATCAACCGATCTTCCATCCACATCGTCAACAATGAAATGCCCTATGAGCTTGGATTTGTAGTGTGTGGAAGGCATGACGAAAGATGATAATATCGCCTTCTTCCCCGTGACTCCGTCCATAAACAAATATAGGGGTTCAAGCGTTGTTTATTGTTTCACGTTCTTCGTTTTACTTTAAGGATTAAGAATTGATGCCACATGCTATCACTCTAACAAGGAGGGTGTGGGCCGAACGAACAGGGTCTGAACCCTCTACATTATAATGTGGAATTTGACGCAAATCGGGGAATGATTCTGGGTTGAGCGATTTTCATCAACAATGGTTGTGGATTAAAGGCGACGTTCTGAGGAGCATGTGGCTACCTCATGGGTGAGAATCGGGCCACCAGAACTCATCTGGTGACCCATGGAATGTTTTCCAGTGGATGGAATTTAAGAACTTCAACGCGTGGATGGCAGCGACACAACCATGCCGCCGGAGGAGTAGTCGCGACTGACGGTCCGTGACAGTGAAGTGGAGGCCGGTGTAATGTCGGCCTGAAGAAAACAAGCGGATTGAGCCATCGGGTTTCCGGGGAAGGTGCGGTGCAACCGTGGAACGTGGTGGTGAAAAAGGGGGCCACGACCTTGGCCACGATGATGGAGGACTGTAGGCCAGCTCTGCAAGTTGCTAGAGGAGGTGTGGCACAACTATGCCACGAGGGCACCAGCTAGCCACTTGGCAAGCTGGGAGGAGGGGGACACATCATGTGGGTCATGCGTGACACGGACTGGTGCCACCTGGCATCAGTTTGAAATTACTAGAATTACTAATCCATTTGGTAATCGAGGGGGAATGCCCTCCCCCTAGATGTAGTAATGGTGGACCCCACGGGCAGTCAGATGCGGGCCTCACTCGGGCCGAGACCAGCACGGGTCGGACCTAGTGCGGGCCGAATGCAGCATGGGCTGGACCCAGAGCGGGCCAGACCCAGAGTGGGCTGGGCTGCCCCTATGGTCTGGGTCTAATCTGTGGACCTGTTCAGACCCCAGTACGGACACGGGCTGGGCCGAGTCGGACCGGATGGGATGGACCAGACCAGGACCCGATTGACCTATCTTCCACTCTTTTGCTTGTAACTTGAGCTACATGCGTCCGTTTGATGAACCATCAGTGAAGATGAAACCCTTGGAATAAGACAGTTCTTTTGGTATACCCAAAATGCGGTTTGGACACAGTTGGGGTATGTACGAGTTGGATCAAACTTAAATCCAATTAGGAGCTCGAAAAAAATGCCAATAACTCTTATACAGAGCGTCTGATTGATGTGTCTTCTATCACGTTGGGTATCATATGGCTTGACGGATCTTTTGGATACATAAACATGGTAATTTGTGGAAGTTGATGTATTGGTTCTTGAATTGAGGAGCAGACCCCCCGGAATCAAGTGTGCCTTGTGTGGAAACCCTATGGTTGGCTGCTCTCTGATGACTATTCTCGGATCCTGTGTGGGTTTGATATCTCTGACGACTGTTCCAGGATCCTCTGTGGGTTCAACATCTATAATGACTATTCCTGGATCATGTGTGGGTTCAACAGCTCGAAATACTATTCCTGGATCTTCTGTGGGTTCGACAACTCTGACTATAGTTCATGGATCCTGTGTGGTTTTGACAGCTCTGATTTCTGTGCCAGGATCCTACATGGGTTCAAAAGAATAGATGATATAGTGGCTACATCAAGTCATATCTATCTATCCACAAATTTTGTATACCTATGTGAGATATGTCAGTATCTTTTGTGTTTTCTTCATGATTAAGATGGGTTATTTGATAACATAGGTATATGTATGGGCATATACATATTTGGGGTTATCTGTTGATTTCATACTTGGTGTTTATCCTTGTTGATTTTTGTGAGACCTTGAGGGTCTCGGGTCCCTACTAAGTATCTTTATACTCACCCCTACACGTGTTATGCCTGCACCTCATTGTGTTTTATGCAGATGAGGGACAACACTCACTGAGACTGAGTGTAACAGGATAGAATGGTACTCGGAGGTGGACCACATGATGTGATGGTACATGGAGGAGACATTCAGAAGAGGAGTGCAGTAAAGTCTATTTGTAACTAACATTCATGTAGGATTTCCTAGTGGATGATCTAGGAGATGTTTTCCCTTTTTCCAGTACATGTACATTCAGTTTCTTGTACTTTCTAGTTGGGATTGTATTTCTGGCCCCTTTTACTTTTCTGCACTATTTTTTATATAGTTTTACTTAGTGTTTTGTTTCCAACTTGTTCTCTATTGTGAGTGTTTTAAGGTTATAATGGCAATGACTTCCTAGTTTTAGAGATTTATGACTTTGGTGCTAGTCGCCAACACCTGGAATATGGAAGGTGGGCTTGGGGTAGTCACGTTTCGGTCCCTGGGGGACGGGTTGTGGAAAATTGGTATCATAGGAGACAATTATAGTGCATAATTTATGACTCTGATCTTTTTAATAAAGAAATAGTGTTAAGGGTATTGAATTTGTTTTTCATATCATGGAGTCAAGTATTGGTGCGATGGTCAACATATCCAAACACCAGGACCCTGACTTCTAATTTCTGACACAGTACACAAAAAACACTGATTGCATGTATGTTTCACGAGTTTTCATAGTGATCTTTTTGATTCATCTCACCGGGTATAACTTATTGTCCATGGTGCATCTGTTTTTTTATAGGATGGATCCATGCATATATCCAGCCAGGGTTCCCTACTTTTTAAGTGATGGTATCCCACCGAGCGATGAGGCCTTGGTGCCGGGCACTATCACAGTGGAGGCACCAGCAGAACCACTACACATTGGGCCTTCGATTCCAGCAACCCCAGTAGTAGATGATTCACACTGCTTGATCACATTTCACAACTTTAACTAGTAGTGGCCACCCAGGTTCATGGGAGAGATAGAAAAACATGTTGTTATGGATTGGATGGAGGTTGTGGTGATAATTTTTCGACTAGTAGGAACATCAGCTGACCTTATGGTGATCCTTTCCGTGAGTCTCCATTAGGCAGCAGTAGGCAGATGGTGGATCTTAATGCTCTAGGTGCATGATAGGGCAACACTTCTCCCGGCAGACTTTGAGAGACTGTTTCAGGTGACGTTTTTCCAAACCACCCTACTTGCTGTGCGGATACAAGAGTTACTTCATCTGCAGCAGGGCGGCATGACGGTGGTATAGTACTCATCGAGGTTCACCGACCTCTCGTTATACTCCACAGATATGGTGTGGGACATATTCTTCAGGGTGCGAACCTTAAATCAGGGGATCAGGCAAGAGATCAAGTCTTTGATGATCTAACTTAGCATCTTGATGAATGTGGGGGTGCTAGAGAGGGCCCTCTTATTGTAGAATTTCTTTTCTTAGTAGTCACCAGTAGTGAGACCCACCAAAGGGCATCACATAGAAGAGTCATATGTATCTCACAGAAGAATGATGTTGCAGATATCCAAATAGAGAAGACCATTAGGTGGACAACCACAGGACACAGGTTCAGTTGTGTGAGGCACACGAGACCAATCTATTCATTCGAGGAACATGCAATGTTTCACTTGCAGTAGGCAGGGTCACATGGCTTGTCACTATCCGTCCTTCCATTCAGACGATCAGTAGATAGTTTATGGACCTCCCAGGTAGAGGTAGAGGTTCGATCGTGGCGATTCGAAGGGAACATGCAGACGTGGTAGAGGATCTGGTCATGGAGCTGGCGGTGGGTGTCCTTTTGAGGTGTTACCGCCACCACCACCAGTAGGTCCACCCCGACTGTAGAGAGTTGGTGGACAGGGGAGAGCTCATCTCCTAGAAGCTGAGACATACAATCATGACACACCAGAGATGATTTTAGGTATGGTCTGTGTCTACTCCACCTTAGCTGCAATTCTTATAGACATAGGATCCAATCACTCTCTCACTACCACTTCCCTCATTCAGATCTCGGAGATTCGGATGGATCATTTAGCTCGACCCTTATGGTTAGAGACTCCTATGGAAGCAGATTTGATGATTACGCACTGGTTCTGGTTGTGTGAGCTTACTCTAGGAGGTGAGAGTTTAGGCTGGGATCTCTTAGTAGCAGTTTCGAGGCCTAACGACGTCATCTTGGATACGGACTAGTTATCTACAGTCCATGCATAGATCGATTGTATTAGGTGAAGAGTGTGAAATTTCTACACTGATGGGACAAGGTATACCTTCACCGGTGATAAGGGAGCCTTTGAAGCGTAGGATGGAATTACTTGGAGGAGGGGGCAGCCAATCACTCATCAGTTGGCTTGCCTTACCCTAGGTGCAGTTGATTGGTAGAGTCTAAGCTATCTTGTAGTGGTGGACATGTATACAGATGGTTTAACTGATGATGTCTCAAGTATACCTCCTCGCAGAGAGGTGGAATTCTACATTGACATGTACCCTAAGATGACACTGATATCTACACCAGTATATCAGATGGATCCCGTGGAGCTTTGTGAGCTACAAGTACAGCTAGTGGACTTGTAGGGTAAGGGATTCATCCGACCTTGTGATTCTACCTAGGCATCCCTGATTCTGTTCACCAAGAAGGCGGATGGGATCTTGAGGCTTTGCATCGACTACCATCGCCTGGACCAGGTGACCGTGAAGAACAAGTACCCACCCCCGAGGATTGATGACATATTTGATCATCAGAAGGGAGCATGGTGGTTCTCAAAGATAGACCTCATATCATGCTATCACTAGCTCAATGTTTGGGATGAGGATGTGCATAAGATAGCCTTCAGATGTCTGTATGGCCACTATGTGTTCTTGGTTATTCCATTCGATGTTACCAACACTCCAGTAGTGTTCATGCGACTCATGAATAGGATTTTCTATCCATACGTTGATGGCTTTGTTGAAGTCTTCATCGATGACATTCTGATCTACTCGACTAGTATAGAGGATCATTCCTATCATTTTCTTGTAGTACTGAACACACTCTGAGAGCACCAGCTTTACAGTAAGCTCTTGAAGTGCCAGTTTTTGATCTGAGAGGTTTATAACCTCGGACATGTAATCTCGAAGGCTGGAGCTGCAGTAGATCTGGCAAATATTGAGGAGTACTTTCTTAAGATCCACTAAGGAGGGTGACAGAGGTATGAAGTTTCCTGGGTTTGGATGGATACTACGGGAGGTTAGGACTATATTTCTCCAGAGTTGTAGAACCACTATCAGTCTTGACGAAGAAGGGGAAACCCTTTGTGTTGTCAGAGAGATACCTATAGATCTTTCAAGAGCTGAGGCCGAGGCTGACTAGTTCCCCCATCTTGAGGCTTCCATAGGAGGGAATATGGTACATAGTTTACTATGACACATTAGGTACTAGACTCAAATGTTTCCTGCTATAGGAGCGAGTAGTGATCACTTATGGTTCTCGTCAGTAGAGACACCATTAGCAGAACTACACCACCCATGACCGGGATTTAGCAGCAGTGGTATGCACTTTAATGATCTTGAAACATAATCTGATGGGCGTGCGTTTCATTGTCTACTCTGACCACCAGAGTCTTAGGTATATCTTCTATCATAAGGACATGAACCTAAGACAACAGTGATGCATTGATTTCCTCAAGGACTATGACTTCGAGATAGTCTATACTCATGGGTAAGGAATTGTTGTAGCAGATTCTTTTAGTAGGAGATTTCTTATACAGCTTCTATGAGAGGCGAAAGAGCTGTTGGCTGCTTTATAGATATCCTTTTTGGATAGAGACGGAGTATCCTTCCTTCAGTCTCTTAATTTCACGCCCCCAATTCATTAGTGAGTCAAGGAGGCACAGTGTGGAGATGCTGACTGCGAGACATGACTTTCTCACATATCCATAGGGCAGGCAAGTGATTGATTTTCTAATGGAGGGGAGCATGTCATCGTCTTTAGAGGACATACCTTGGAACCGTCGAAACATCAGGAGGAAGTTTTGAGGTAGTTCTACAGTTCCCCTATAAGGGTACATCCCAGAGTGGCAAAGATGTATTAGGACATCAGATGACAACAATGGTGGAAAGGTATGAAGAATGCAGTAGAGAAGTTTTTCTCTCGATGCCTCACTTGTCAGCAAGTGAAGGCGGAGCCCCAGGTACCAGCAGGCATTGGGTAACATTTAGTGGTCTCAGAGTGGTAGTGGGATGGAATATCCATGGTGTAACACCCCGAGATACAATGAGAATTTTTCTTTTTAATTTTTTTATGACTTATTTTTGTATGCTTCACCAAGATTAGCTTGCGCGATATACAACACCGTATTATCTTTTTGTATACACAATACTATTCATGGATTGGGATGCACACAATTTCATGTTCTTTCAAATAAAATTAATTTTACACATCACAAAGTATATATTTTGATCAATGTATAATTGAACTATATTTTGAGTATGTTATACGCAACACCAAAGGAAGCCTTCCCATCACACAACCCTGATGTGGATTTCATTACACGCAAGAGTGACCTTCTTTTATAGCGTGTGTTGTACACAATACTGAGTTTCAATAAAAAAATGATATGTTACTATATAAACTATCCATTATGAATAGTAATAACAACTTTTGGAAATTTTTTAAATTTTATCTTTAAAATGGACTTCATTTTTGTATTTGGAATATTGAAATTTACCCTAGGTGGGGTTTTTGTATTTTTCTGAAAACATTCAATTTTTGAAGAATAGTGGAAACACTATGTTATTGGTTAAAACCAGCTTTTTATTTAAATAATCATTTATTTTATTTAAAATTATTTTAGGTAAAAATAGATAGATAATACCTATAAATTTTCAATGTAATTCAATGGAGTCATTTTATTTTAATTTTAGATATATAAAAATTTTATTGAACATTTAACAATTTTTTACCCACCTCCTAGGAAAATTTTCAAATTTACATTAAAAATAATTTTACAGCATCTGTGAGTTGAATTTCAAAAATCCAAGAGACACGGTTGATATCACTTAGTAAAATGTGGTTTAATGATATGGAAACAATTTTTTGGTTAATAGTAACTTTAACTTTTATTTACCATGGTTAAAAGTAAATATGGTAATTAAGGGTAAAAATGATATTATTATTACCCAAAGACATGTCCTATTTCTATTGGATAAGTGTAATTTGACCAAAAACAACATTATGAATATAATATGACCCTTTAGGTCCACTTGGATTAGATTAGGACATTTAATATTATTTTATTTAAAGTTGAGTTAAAATAGTTGAAATCAATGTTTAATAACTAACAAAAATTTAATATTGTGTTATCCATAAGATAAATTCGACTCTAAATAATAATTAGAAATATAAAAATATTTCCTACATAATGGAATTTTATTTATGATATTTATACATTAAATATGTTAATTTTTTTATGACACAATGATGATGTAGTAATTACCTTTTAATGAAATATTAGAGTAAATAATATTATAAATACTCAAATAAATGTAATTTGAGACATTTTATGAATTAAACTAATTTTAAAGGTTACCATTACATATTGGGGTTGGTTAGATGAATTTTTTTCGAATTAATAATTCTTTTATGAATTTAAAAAATACAAAATACCAAATAGTGTCAAAATTTACATAAAAGAGTTTTTCAAACAAATATTATATTATTAATTGTTATTCTATTCTTAAAAATATTAGATTCAGAAAAAAGACTTATATAATAATATATATGACATTAATTAACCAATTTATGTTAGATTGGTAGTTTATAGTATGTTTATTAACAATATAGTGTAAGAATACAAGAAGGCACGGTAAAAGTAAAATTATTTAACCTAGAATTAAATCTAAATGATAAGGTTAAATGTTAACCTAAAATTGTCTAAAAACTATTTGTTGAGATAATTTCAACCCATCCAAACCCTAGCCTCGAAATAAGTAGCTTTGGAGCCATTATAAATTGAATAGAAATTTATTATCAAATAATATTTTATGTTTTTCCAAAGGTGCCACTCTCCTCCCTTAAAAAAGTGCACCTCCTCCCTCTCCTCTTTACACCATTTTGACCCTTAATGATCATCCAAAACCTACCAATTACTCTTCTAAAACTCTCCAGTTATATCATTGAGGTTCTGGTCTTCTCAAAAGACCATCTATAGTGCCTTAAGAGGAAGTTTAAAGGAGGCACTTTGAAGAAGAGGTAATGCCTTATAGCGATTCTTTCAAGTTTACCTCTTCTTTTACATCCTCTTCTTTAGCTGATTAATTATATGGTAATAACATAAGTATTAATTATATATTGATATGTTATTATAAATATTAATCAACCCTATTTCACCTTCTATCCATCCTAAGGAAAACGAAATCACCGCGTGTGCGTATGTACGAAATACCATCTCCACGTCTTACTATAATAGGTTTTCCACCACCACCTTACTTGGATGTGTATAATGGTAGAAAAAAAAAATATATTATTAATAAAACATCAAACTGATGCAGATAAATTACATCATCCACTCCAATTCCATTCAATAATAATGGGAACAACATCATCTCTCGTGTGTACGTACAAATTACCGTCTCCACGATGCGATGAGATTTATTCTCCATGTTAACCATTCAAGTATGATTATAAGTTATATATAATAAATAATCATGAAAGATATGGCATAAAAATTATACTATATTTATGAACCTATATGTTTCATTTACTTAATTCCAATCTATTTTAAAAGGAAATGAAAACATCGTTCATGCGTACATACGACCTACCGTCTCCATGAACTGTGTATTTCATTAAATTAATTGATCTATTATATATAGGTATATTATGAATATATATTATATATAAATAATGTTTTACATAATGTAAGTAATTATTCATGATCTAATTAATCATATCAGTGATAAATGAAACAATTTTACCCAAAACACTACTTTAACATGGAATTGACAAAAGAACGAGTAATATAATGTCACAAGTGAATCATATATGATATCATAAATATTATTATGGTTCTATTACAAGTTAATGATAGGTTTAAACCCACTATACAAGAGTCTTGGGAATATATGGAAGAAATTGGACATAAGAAAAGGGATAATTTTGCAATCTCATTTGTATCCGAGATTGCTTATACATAAGTACTTACTCAGGTTATATTTTTTCTTCCATGTCCAAAAAAATGTTTTCTATAAAGTGTTTAATATTATTCCATGTTTTTTTAATGCCTTTTTTACCCCTCTTTAAAATTTAATCTGTGTTTTGTAAGGAATATTTCTTTTTTTACCATATAAGGTACTTTTTGACTTTTACGGCAAATGTACGAGAAGATTTTTTTTAACTTATACGATGTGAATGGATATTAATAGTTTTATAATGACTTATTTAAATGATGTTTAATATAAAAAATTTCATAATTATTTTCAAAAAAATACTTTTTTTTAAAATTTCATGGCATTTTGAGAAAAGAAAATTATTTTGAAGAAGAAAGGTACTTTCCTCAATAATTCATTTCAAGTGTTTTATTAAAACTATTTTCCATCAAAGATAATATTATTTAGTATTTTTATGCTTCAAGTATAATGTATCTATTATTTACATGGTTTTATTTTTCTTATGATGAAATGATATCCATTTCTTTTATATGAATTATGTTATGATGGGATGATTTTTATGTAACTTATTTTATTCGTTGGGTTATTATGAATGATGTATGTTTATTTTGTGGGACACTAAATAATTATTTCATTATGAGATGGGTGAGACCAATATCTCCCTCCAATTCATTGAGAAAAGATTTATATCTCATGAGATAGACATGGCTAGAATAGAAAGTTAATTTGGTTCTGTGATACATGACTGGAATGAGAAGTGAACTCAATTCAATAAGGGACTTCGTCCTCTATGATTGTCTTGGGAGTAAAGCCTTTGCTACTATCGAAATCATAACATGTGATTAATGGCTTTCCACAATTACATGTGTTATTACCATGCTATTTTATCATGAGTAATATTCCTTTATGATCTATTCTTTATTTACTACCATGATTTATGTCATTGCTCAAGATTTTGATGTTTTATGTTCATGTCTTTACATTCAAATGTTTATGGATTATTTTTATGATCTCTATGTTTACCCTTATTGATCATTTGAGCTCACCCTTATTATGTTTTTATTTCCTCGGGATATAAATAAATGTTTTATGTATGAAAAATGGAATATATTTATGGGTGATGTAGAAGATCATTCACCATTATTTAGAGATTATGTTTTCATTATCCAAAGACACTAAACTAATAAAGTCATTGGGAGTATGTTTTTGTAATGTATTAAGTATTCCGCAAATGTAATGTAATGTCTATTTACGTCATGTTTTGTCTCTACGGTTGGTATCAGAGCTAATCTTTAGGTATCCTTTGGAAACAAGAATGCTAAAACATTAGTGAGATCCCGAGAGTTATTTCTAAGGTATGTCATGGGATGTCACAAAGGTTCAGTATAACTATAGGTTACAGTCCTAGAGTTATTTTGATGATCAGGAATAACCTAGTGTGAACTTAGGGTGCCATGGATAAAAGAATGTGTGATAAGTTAGACATCCCATAAGTGACTTTTTATGATTATATGATTCCTTGTCATTTAAACTGTTTCTTACACCATTGATTTTGGTTTTAGTTAATGGAGGGAACTAGAATGAATTGGGTCAGCATTTAATCCAATGGATAAATTGGTGACTATTATCAAAGAAATTGCAGAATCCCTATAAGAAAGATTGTGTGATTATCCCGAATCAGTCATTATGATATATGATTAACAAGGTGAACTTTAGTGGTATTACTAATTTATAAAATAAGAGTAAAATGGAATTTTATTCATGTTAGCAAGGTGAGGATAATAGAGATGGGACGATCAAGATTTTTAAAGAAGGTAAGAATAACCTTGATTAATACATAAAATGGGGGAGGAGATGTTATATGTGTGGAGAGAAGGGTCTTAGAGTGACAAACTGTTTTTAAGTTCAATGTCTTATCTGTGGAGAACATGGGAATTACCTAACTCAATGCCCTGACCTAAGAGGTTACTTCTAAATCAAGGAATCAATTATTCCATGACAGTCATTAACGGGGATGGATTGAAGAGTTTATGTATTGGTATTCATGAATAATTTTGATGAGGAATATTTATGGTCAATTGCAATATCTATTTATTGGTCCGTTGTGGTTTTCCATAAGAATATGGTACTGGAACCCATGAAAATTGATTGAAATATTTTTTGAAAGTAGATGATATGTGCATAATGAAGGGATAAGAAGAAAATAATATGTTTGATAGTATTCATGAGTTCATGAATGAGATAAGGACAATGTGATATCGTGGTTAAAGTATATAGAATTTTTGTAATTTTTGGAATTTTGAAAGAGATAACTTTTGACAGTATTCATGTTTTAACTAAAGTTCAATGGGTATTCATTTTTAAAGAGAATACCTGATTAAGGTATTCTCATGATTGGAATGTGACCAATAAGAAATATCTTATGATATATGGGGGATAAATGATGTTATTCACAAGATTGGTTGATGACATTTCTAGTAATCATTTTCATTACACTATGAGCATGGATATAATTATTTTGGATAAGCCTAAAGTTTTGAAATGGATTGTGTTGGACATAAGATAATATTGTTTATGTATAGAACCTTTTTTCAATATTATTTGTGGAATGTTATAATATGGTAGTTTTATAAAAAAGACAACCTACAGGATGGAAGAAAACCCATCGCGTCGAACGAGGTTGCGGGAATCTAACCCTCAACCAAAGTGGTACATGCCTTTATTGCCTACCACTGGCCTACAAGAAGTCCCTTGTTAGTAGAAATTAGGTTTATTTTATTAAGAAGTATGATAGTTGATGTATAAGTCCATTTTTAGAATCCTATACGGTTAAACTCACTATAAGATGGACTTATATATATAACATTTGTTAACCTTATGTTTAATATAGATGGAATGATTTATCATTCTATCACATGACTTGCTAACACTTCACAGAAGACAAATTCAACTTCATTTATTTAAGTGATGAAGTAGAAATTGTTAATGGCACAAAAAAGGATGAGATTGTACCAAAATCAAGAATGTATTTCTTTTAATTAATTAACTTTAGGGAAATGATCATGAAAACAGAAAATGTTGTCCTAGTACCCTCGTATCTGATCAACTAGATAGTACCTTAGATCATCACAAATTTATGGCTTTGTGATTGTTGGCTTTTTCGTAGCCATGTTCTCCACCACTCTTCATCCAAACATGATGGTTAGATTAATCTTGCATATCCATATTTTCATCTATATTCTGTTATGTGCAAACCCAGTGATGAGTTACTTTGAGTTTCTGTTATGTTTCTAACGTTCCTTTTTAAAATTATGATTTAGTATTCCTTTTTACGACGTGGGTTTCTATGAACAAAACTTTCAAGTGGAAAACCATTAATAACCTTGTCGAATTTCAAGGGAGAAATTCATTTTAAGGGGGGTAGAATGTAGCACCCTGAGATTTTATGAGAATTATTTTTTTAATTTATTTGATGATTTTTTTGTATGCTTCACCATGATTATCTTGCACTATAAATAACACCGTATTATCTTGTAGTATACACAACACTATTCTTGGCTTGTGATGTAAATAATTTTAAGTTCATTCGAATAAAATTCATATTACACAACACAAAGTATAGATTTTGATCAATGTATAACTGAACTATATTCTGAGTATATAATCGGAAATGCCAAAAGAATATTTCTCTACAATCAACCCTTACTTGGCTTGCATTACATGCCGGAGTGACCATCCTCAATAACGTGTGTTTTAAGCAATACCAAGTTTCACAAAACAATTATATGTTATTATATAAACTAACTATTATGAATAGTAATATCCACTTGTTAAAATTTTATAAAATTTATCATTCAAAATGGACTTCATTTTTGGATTTGGAATATTGAAATTAGCATAGGGTGGACTTTTGTATTTTTATGAAAACATTCAATTTTAGATGAATAGTGAAAACACTGAGTTATTGGTTAAAACCGAATTTTTAATTGAATAATCATTTATTTTATCTAAATTTATTTTAGGTCAAAATTAATACATAATACCTATATAATTTAAATTTAACAAATTGGATTCATTTTATAATAATTTTAGATATATAAAAAAAAATTGAACTTTTTATCGTCTTTTACGCACCTCCTAGGAGAATTTGAAAATTTACATAAAACATAATTTTACCACATTTATAAGTTTAATTTCACAAATCTGAGAGACATGGGTGATATCAGTAATTAAAATGTGGTTCAATGAGATGAAAATAATTTTTGGTGAATAGTAACTTTAACTTTTATTTACCACAGTTACAAGTAAATTAGGTAATTAAGGGTAAAAATGATATTATTATTAACCTATAACATGTCCTAATTCTATTGGATAAGTGTAATTCGACCAAACACTACCTTAAAAATAAAATATAACCATTTAGATCCACTTGGATTATATTAGGACATTTATTATTATTTTATTTAAAGAAGATTTAAAATAGTTAAAATCAATATTTAATAACTAAAACCTTTTTAATATAGGTTTATACATAAGATAAATTAGACTAAAAATAATCATTAGAAATATATAAATATTTCATATATAATGGAATTTTATTTATTACTTTTAGACATTAAATAATTTAGTTCATTTATGACACAATGATGATGCAGTAATTGCCTTATTAATTAAATGTTAACACAATGGATATTATAAATACTCAATTAAATGTAATCATAGAATTTTTATGAATTAAACTAATATTCTAGGTTAAGATAACATATTAGGGTTTGTTAAATTAAATTTTTTAGAAGTAAAAATTATTTTATAAATTTAGAAAAAATAAAATACAAAATGGTGACAAAATTGACATAAATGAGTTTTTAAAACAAATATTATATTATTAATTTATATTCTATTCCTAAAAATATAAGATTCGGCCAAAAGACTTATATAATAATATATATGATATTAATAATCCAATTGGGGTTATATTGGCAGTTTGTTGTGTGTTTATAAACCATATAGTGTAAGAATACAAGAAGACATGGTAAGCGTAAAATTATTTAACTTTGAGTTAAATCTAAATGATAAGGTTAAAATAGTAACTTAAACATGTATAAAACCTATTGTATTAGATTATTTCAACCCATCCCCACCATACACTCTAAAAAAGTCACTTTTGAGACATTATAAATTTAATATGAATTTATTATAAAATAATAATTTATGTTTTTCCAAAGGTTACACTCTCCTCCCTTATAAAAAGGAACCTCATCCCTCTCCTATTAACACCATTTTGTGCCTTATATCTTGTCCAACCCCCAAATTTTCCTCTTGAAAACCTCTCTATTTATATAATAGAGGTTTTGGTCTTCTCAAAAGACCAACTCCAATGCCCTAAGAAGATGTTTACAAGGGCACTTCGAGGAAGAGGTAATACCCTCTACCGATTCTTTCAAATTTCATTCATCTATTACTTACTCTTCTTTAGTTGTTTCATTATAAAGTAATAACATAAATATTAATTATATACTGATATTTTATTATAAATATTAATCAACCCAATTTCACTTTATATCCATCCTATAAAAAATGAAATCATTGTGCGTGCGTACGTACGGAATACCGTCTCCACGCCATGGTGTAATCTCTTTTCCACAACCACCTTACCTGGATTGGTATAATGGTAGAAATAATAACTATATATTATTATTAAAAAATCATACTTATTCTGATAAATTAAACCATCCACTCCAATTCCGTTCAATAATAATGGGAATGGTATCATCGCCCGTGCGTACGTACGGATTACTGTCTCCATGATGCGATGAGATTCATTCTTCATGTTAACCATTCAAGTATGATTATAAAGTATATATAATAAATAATCATGAATGATATGACATAATAATGATACCGGATTTATGTACATATATGTTTCATTTACATAATTCAATTCAATTTAATAAGGAAAGAAAAAGAGTATTCATGCGTACATAAGACCTACTGTCTCCATGAACGGTGTATTTCATTACATTTATCAAAATACAATATATATATATATATATATATATATATATATTCTGAATATATATTATATATAAATTATGTTTTACATTATGGATTTAATTAATCATGATCTATTTAATCATGTGAATGATAAATGAAACGATTTTACCCAAAACGCTGCTTTAATATGGAATTAACAAAAGAACGGGTAATATAAAGTCATAAGTGAATCATATATGATATAATAAATATTATTATGGTTCTGTTAAAAGTTAATAATATGTTTTAAAACCACTATATAGGAGTATCAGACACATTTGGAAGAAATTGGACATAACGTAAGGGATAAATTTGCAATCTCATTTTTATCAATGATTGCTTATACGAAAGTATTTACTGGGGTTATCTTTTTCATCCATGTCTATAAAAATGTTTTTCATAAAGTGTTTAATATTATTAAATGTCTGATTAATGACTTTTTTACCTCACTTTGACTTTTACTTTGTTTTATGGAAGTAACCTGTCTTTTGTTAACCTTATAAGGTACTTTTTGACGTTTCAGAAAAAAGTATGAGAAAATGTATTTTTAATTTATACGACATGAATGGATTTTTACGGTTTAATAACGACTTCATTAAATTATGTTTTCTCTAAAAAATTTCATGATTATTTTCAAAAAAATCCCTATCTTTTTAAATTTTATGGCATTTTGAGAAAAGAAAACGATTTTGAAGAAAAAAGGATATTTTCCTCACGAATTCATTTCAAGTGATTTATCAAAACTATTTTACAGATAAGATGACATTATTTAGTATGTTTATGTCCCATGTATAATGTCTCTATTATTTTCATGGTTTTAATTTTCTTATGAGGAAATGATATCCATTTCTTTTATATGGATTATGTTATGATGGAATGATGTTTATGAAACTCATTTTATTCGTTTGGTTATTATGAATGATGTATATTTATTTTGCGGTACATGAAAGAATGGTTTCATTATGAGATTTGTGGGACCTATATCTCCCTCCAATGCATTGGATAATGATTTATATCTCATGAGATAGACATGTATGGAATGTAAAGTTAATCTGGTTCAGTGATACATGAATGGAACGAGGAGTGAACTTGATATAGTAAGGGACTTTGTCCACTATGATGGTCTTGGAAACAATTCCTTGTCTACTATGGAAATAATTACATGTGCTTAATGGATTTCAACAATTACATGTTTCATTCACATGATATTTAATCATGATTAACATTCCATTTTGATCTATGCCTTATATACTGCAATGATTTATGTCATTTCTCATGATTGGAATGTTTTATGTTCATCTTTAAATATTAAAATGTTTATGGATTGTTTTTATGTTCTCCATGTTAACCCTTTCTGAGAATTTGAGCTCAAAATTTTTATGTTTTCTTTTCCCTAGGATATAAATAATTGATTTAGGTAAGAAAAAAAGGAGATGATATTTATGAGAGATGTTGAAGATCTTTCACCATTATTAGATGATTATGTTCTGAGTTTCCAAAGACACTAAACTAATACAGTATTTGGGCGTCTATTTTTATAATGTATAATGTATTCCACAAAATTATTGTAATTTCTATGTACGTCCAGTCTGGGTATCTACACTTGGACTTCATGGAAAGTCTTCCACATATGTCCAGAACACATGACTCTATCTGGGTTATCGTCGACCGACTCACTATGTTGGCCTATTTCCTACCGATCGTAGAGCGGGGTACAGTAGAGAGCTTGGGACGCCTCGATGTGCGGGAGATTGTGAGTTTACATGGTATAACCTATAATATTGTCTCTGATCATGACACACGTTTTACTTCCCATCTATTGAAGGGGTTGAATGAGGCTTTCAGGATGCAGCTTTGTTTGAGAACTACCTTCCTTACGCAGACGGATGTTCAGAATGAGAAAACCATTCAAATCCTTGAGGATATGCTTTGTGCCTGTGTTTTCAGAATTTTTTCACAAATGGAAGGACCACATACCCTTTGTGAAGTTTTCCTACAACAACAGCTATCACTCCACCATAGGGATAACACCTTTTGAGGTGTTTTACGGGTGACCATGCATATCACATATGTGTTGTACAGACCCAGGGGAGTCAGTACTAGTGGGACAAGAGATGGTATGAGATACCACATAGAAGTTCCAGATCATCCAGGAGAAGATGAAGATTGCATAGAGTAGGCTGAAGTCGTTTTCCGACAAGAGATGGAGACCTCTGGAGTTCAGGGATGGAAACAATGTCTTTCTACGGGTCTCACCCCACAGAGGTCTATGGATATTTGGATGAGTCGGCAAGTTATATCTGAGGTTCATTAGACTATTCTAGGTCGCCATTAGAGTTTCAGAGGTGGATTAACACTAATCACTCCCACCTAAGTTGCACCGGGTGCACAACATCCTCCATGTATCTCAGCTGAGGAGATACATGCGATACCCTTCTCACATCATCGACCATGGGGAGCCGGAGGTCGACGATGGTGCGACTTTTACAGAGGTTTCAATAGAGATTGAGGATCAATAGGAGAAGCTTCTATGTGGATAGTAGATACCTCTGGTACATGTTCGATGGTAGCATGAGAACCTCCAAGAGAGCACATGGGAGCGGGAGGCATAGATCTATGCTCAGTACCCCCACTTGTTTTCTTAGATTGAGTTGTAGATTATGGGGACATAAATCCCTGAGGTTGGGAGAATTTAAAAACCAGTAATTTCGATGGAAATGTTTTTATTAAATACATGGAATTTTATAAGTCCATGAAGATTGATGGGGGTTGATTACGAGGCCTGGTGTTTCCGGATTCAATTTTTTAAGAGTTTTTCGGGTATGTTTAGTAAACATATGAGTGGGTTTTTTTATAATTTTTGAACCAGTGGTCATAATTTACATCTGAGGGCACTGTTGAGCTCGCAGCACCAATATTCGCTTAAGTAGACTTTCATATCAATGGCAGTTGGTCGAGAATAAAATTTATTTTGGGTTTTTAGTGAATGAATTAAATAAAAATAAGGTTGTTTAAAACTTATTTTTATTAGTTGGTTAAAACCCCCACGTGGAGGATCGAGGTGGGGATGACCACACCTTAACCTCCCATGAGAGTTTATGGAGGTTTAACCCAATTGATGTCTAAACCTCCTATTCTTGTTTATTCTGGTGGGGACCACCCGGGGATAAACCCCCTTGAAACTCCACTTTAATGGGAAGAAACCCTCCACCTTCCATTAAGTGTAGGGGAGCCTCTTAAACTCTTCAAACACATAATGTGCCAAATATTTCACATTTATGTAATCCATCCATTTGGAAATTAGAGCAAAAATACAAATAATAGATTAACTTAATCTATTATTATGGGTTGGAATTTGTCTTTTGGTGGAGCTTGTGAGAAATTAGAGAGCTTAGGGAGAAAAGCCCTCGCCAACATAGAATGAAGAACACGTTCCTCCAATGAAGAACACTGTCATGGAGTGTCTTCTACTTTCTCCCTAAGAACCCCCTTTGACGTGGGATGTCTTTGACCTATCTTCCCTCCACATCATCATCAACAAACCAAATCATGAACTTGGATTGGATGTGCTTAGTGGATGCAATGAACGATGAAAACACCGTCTTCTTCCACGCGACTCGGTCAACGAACAATAAACAATGATAGGGGTTCACGATTTGTTAATTGATGCATGTTTTTTTCTTACATCTAGTATTAAGATTCAAATCCACATGCTATCACTATAACATGGAGGCTGTGGTCTGAATGAACACGGCCCGACCCCTCTGCCTTACATTGTGGATTTTAACGCTAATCACGGAATGAGTCTAGGTTGAGAGATTTTCGTCAACAATGATTGAGGATCGAAAGTGATGCCCTAAGGAGTGAACGGATACATCCAGAATGAGAATCGGGCCACCAGAACTTGTCTGGTGGCCCGCAGAAAGTTTTCCAGTGGATGGAACTGAAGAATGTCACCTCGTGGACGGCGACGTTGCAAACGCACCTCCGGAAGAGGAGCCAAGGACAACAGGCCGTGGCGGATGGCACAAGGCCAGCCAGAAAGCAAACTGCTAGCTCGAGCTACCGGGTTCCTGAGGAAGGTTAGGAGAAACTGCATTGCATGGTGGAGAAAAAGTGGGTCGCAACCTAGGTTGCTACGAAGGAGGACGGGCAACCAGCTCTGCCAATCGCTAGAGGAGGCAGGGTCCAACTGTGCCATGTAGGACGCGGCAGGCAGCTCGACCAGCTTGGAGGACTGGAACCCGTCGTTTGGGACCCACGTGACACGGATAGGTTCCACATTGACCAAATTGCAATTCCCCATACAGCTAAGCCATTATGGAATTTAGGTGGTTTGATCTCCCCCATGGATGCGTCTAGGGTGGATCCTATGGTCCGTCAGCTGCGGGCCTCACGTGGGACGAGACCAACGCTGGTCTGACCTAGTGCGGGCTGGGCCCCACACGGGCCGGGCCACCCCTATGGGCAGGGCATCCCCCATGGGCTTGGTGGGATTCGCAGACCAAGTCGGACCCCAATACGGACCCGGGTTGAGCCGGATCAGACCCAGACCTGATAGACCTATCTTCCACTCTTTTGCTCGTAACATGAGCTACGAGCATCCAATTGACGAACCATCTGCGACAACGAAATCCTTATAATAAGACAGTTTTTTGGTATACCCCACTCTAGGATTAGACACAATTGTTGTATGACTAGGTTGGATCAAAGTTAAATCCAACTGATCTCTCGGAATGAAAATTCCATTAACTCTCAGACCGGGTGTCCGATTGACGTGATTTCTGTCACAGTGGGTTTCTTATGGATGGATAGATCCTTTGGATACATCAACATGGGACTTATTGGAATTTGATGTATCAACACTTGGTTTGAGGAGTGGACCCTCCTAGAATCAAGTGTTCCTTGTGTGAAAACCCTGTGGCTGACTGCTCTTTGAGGACTGTTGCTGGATCCTGTGTGGGTACGACAGCTCTGACAATTGTTCCTATATCATGTGTGGATTCAACATCTTTGATGATTGTTCCTAGATTCTATGTGGGTTTGACAACTCTGTCTATTGTTCCTTGATCCTATGTGGGTTCGATAGCTCTGACTATTGTTCCTGGATTCTATGTGGATTCAACAGCTCTGATTTTTATACTAGGATCCAACGGGGGTTCGCCAGAATAGATGATTTAGTGGCAACATATAATCATCTCTAATACTCTACATATGTTCTATACCTGTGTGAGCTGAGTCAGGACTTTTGTGTTTTCCTCATGATTGATACAGATTACTTGTTAACTTAGGTATATTTATGGGCATATACCTAATTGGAGTTATCTGTTAATTTCATACTTAGAGAATATACTTGTTGGTTTTTGTGATACCTTGAGGGTCTCCGGGTCCCAACTGAGTATCGTTATACTCACCCCTGTACAGGATATGCCTGCACCTCATTGTGATGGATGCAAATGACAAACAGTGTTGACCGAGGCTGAGTGTACGAGGAAAGAACAATACTCGGAGGTGAACAACATGGTGTAATGGTACACAGAGGAGACAGGCGAACATGGAGGGCAGTGGAGGCTATCTCTACCTAACCTTCAATTTGGATTTTCCAATTCATGATCCAGAAGCTGTTTTCCCTTTTTCCAATACATGTACTTTTAGTTTCTTGTACATTATTGTTGAGCTTGTATTTTCGAACCCTTTTAATTTTCAGAACTCTTTTGTTATATAGTTTTACTTAGTGTGTTTTTTTGAGCTAGTACTCTATTGTGTGTGTTTTCAGGTTATAAAGGCAATGTCTTCCCAGTTATAGGGATTTATTGTAACACACCTAGTTTTATGAAAAATGTTATTTTTAATTTCATTAATGTGTTGTGTTGTACGCTACACCAAAAGGAGCTTTTAAAACATGCATCCCTAACTTGGCTTGCAGTACACACAATCGTAACCTTCCAAGATAGCATGTGTTGTATGCAATACCGAGTTTCGCTAAACAACGATATGTTATAAAAACTAGCCGTTATGAATAGTAATACCCACTTTTTGAAATTATAAAAATTTTATCTTTCAAAATGGACTTCATTCTTGGATTTAGAATATCAAAATTATCCTAGGGTGAAATTTTTGTATTTTTCTAAAAACAGTCAATTTTTGATGAATAGTGAAAACACTTGGTTAATATTTAAAAACTATCTTTTTATTTAAATAATTATTTATTTTATTTGAATTTATTTTAGGTCAAAATTGATACATAATACCTATATATGTTCAATGTAATTCATTGGAGTCATTTTATAATAATTTTAGATATATAAAAATTTTATTGAACTTTTCACCGTCTTTTACCCACCTCCTAGGAGAATTTGAAAATTTACATAAAACGTAATTTTACCGCTTCTTTGAATGGAATTTCAAAATTCCAGGAGACACGGTTGATGTTAGTAAGTAAAATTATGTTCAATGAGATGAAAATAAATTTTGGTGAATAGTAACTTTTTACTTTTTTTTACCACGGTTAAAAGTAAATAGCGTAATTAAGAGTAAAAATGATATTATTATTACCCTAACACATGTCCGAATTTTATTGGATAAGTTTAATTCGAAAAAAAACCCTTAGGAATAAAATATGACCATTTATGTCCACTTGGATTAAATTAGGACATTTATTATTAATTTAATTAAAGAAGGGTTAAAATAGTTAAAATCAACGTTTAATAAGAAGATAATTTTTAATATAGGATTATACATAAGATAAATTAGACTATAAAAATTAATTAGAAAGCTAAAAATATTACGTACATAATGGTATTTTTTTGTAATTTTTATATGTTAAATAATTTAATTTATTTATGAAATAATGATGATGCAGTAATTATATTATTAATGAAATATTGACATAATCGATGTTATAAATACCCAAATCAATGTAATTTGAGACTTTTTATGAATTACACTAATTTTCTAGGTTAATATGACATGTTAGTATTGATTTAAGTAACTTTTTTCAAACTAATCATTCTGTTAGGATTTTCAAAAAAATCAATTACTAAATAGTGTCAAAATTGACATAAAATAGTTTTTAAAACAAATATTCTATTATTAATTTTAATTTTATTCATAAAAATCTATGGTTCAGCCAAATGACTTAGATAAGGTTATATAAATTAATAATAAAAAACATGGGGTTCATTTGTCTTGTTATATTACGTTTATTAACCTTATAGTGTAAGAACACAAAAAAGACCCGGTAAAAGTAAAATTATCTATCTTAAAGTTAAAACTAAATGATATGGTTAAAATAGTACACTAAACTTTTCAAAATTCTATTTGTTGAGATTATTTCTACCCAACCCCAAATTAGATTCGAAATAACTCAATTTGGAGCTATTAAAAACCTAATATGACTTTATAATAAAATAATATTTTTAATTACTCCAATGGTGCCCCTCTCCTCCCTTATAAAAGGGAACCTCCTCCCTCTCATCCTCACACCACTTTGAGCCTTAATTCTCGGAGAAACCCTTCCAAATTCTCTTCTACAGTTCCATATAAACATACTAGAGGTCCCGGCCTTCTTCAAAGACCAATTCTAGTGCCCTAAGAGGAGGACTCAAAGAGGCGCTTCAAAGAAGAGGTAATGTCTGTTACCGATTCTGTCAACATTATTTCTTCTTCCACTTATTCTTCTGAGGTTATTTCATTGTGAAGTAATAACATCAGTATCACTGATATAATGATATGTTATTATATGTATGGAACAAACCTATTTCACCATCTATCCATCCTACGGAAAATGAAATCACCACGCTTGCGTACGTATGGAATACCGTCTCCATGTCGTGGTGTAATCTATTTTCCACCACCACCTTAATTGGATGGGTATAATGATGTAAATAATAACTATATATTATTATTGTAAAGTTATATTGATTCTGAAATAGTATACATACACTCCAATACAATTCCACGATCATGAGAACGATATCATCGCTCGTGCGTATGTACGGACTACCATCTCCACGACGTGCTGAGATACATTCTCCATGTTAACCATTAATGAATGATTATAAAGTATATATAATAAGTAATCATGAAATATATGAAATAATAATGATAATTTATTTATGTGTATATATATGTATGTCATCTACTTAATTCCATTCAACTCAATAAGGAAATTAAAACAACGTTCTTGCGTACATACGGCATACCGTCTCCATGAACGGTGTATTTATTTCCATTTACTAATCTATTATATATATGTATATTATGAATATATATTATATATAAATCATGTTTTATATTTTGTAATTAATTAATCATGATCTAAGTAATCATATGAATAATTACAAGTCAAAACATGGAAGACAAATGAAATGATTTTACCCAAAACGCTCTTTAACATGGTATTTACCAAAGAACGGGTAATATAAAGTCATAAGTGAACCATATATGATATCATAACAATGATCATGATTCTGTAATAAGTCAATTTCATTATTTAAATCATAATATAGGAGGTTCAGACACTTACGAAACAAATCGGACCTAAGGTTAGGGATAATTATTCCAATCTCATTCTTATCCAAGATTGTTTATTCATAAGTATTCACTGGGGTTATGTTTATCATCCATGTCCATTTTTTCTAAAAATGTTTTCATAAAATGTTATTATTCATTCATGTATGTTTAAAGTCATTTTTACCCTTTTTGTCTTTTACCACGAGGTTTGGAAGGAATCTTTCTTTTGTTTACCATACGAGGTACTTTTTGACTTTTCTGACAAAAGTACGAGGAGATTGTTATTTTTAACTTATACGGCGTGAACATATTTTTATGGTTTTATAATGCCTTGTTTTCATGAAGCTTCCCCCAAAATATTTCATGACTATTTTCAACAAAATCTCTTTCTTTTAAAATCGCATGACCTTTGGTGAAAGGAAATTGATTTTGAAGAAGAAAGGATATTTTCCTCAAGAATTCATTTCAAGTGTTTTATCAAAACCATTTTCCATCTAAGATGACATTATTTCATATGTGTATGTTTCATGTATAATGTCCCTATGATTTATGTGGTTTCACTTTTATTATTATGATATGATATCCATTTCTATTATATGGATTATGTGATGATGAGATGATGTTTATGAAACCTATTTTATTTTTTGGGTTATTATGAATGATGTATGTTTATTTTGTGGCTCATGTAAGAATGATTTCATTATGATAGAGGTGAGACCTATATCTCCCTCTAATGAATTAGGTAAATATTTCATATCTCGTGAAATAGACATGTCTGGAATTGTAGGTTGAACCGGTTCAGTGAAACAAGACTAAAACGAGGAGTGAACTCGGTTAAGAAACAGACTTTTTCCACTAAGATAGTCTTGGAAATGAGTCTTGACTAATAAGAAATGATTCTCTATGATTATGTGTGTATGCCAAAATGTTTCATGTTTTATGTTATGATTATTGGGATTACATTTTACTACTATGATTTATCCCATGTTATGAAATTATGATCTCTTTTGTAGGATAAGATTTCCAAAATGTTATGTTCTTATGAATATGATGTGATTGATATTTCTTTTGTTTACCCTTAATGATAATTTGAGCTCACCCTTTTATGTTTTCTTTTCCCAAGGATATAACGAAATATTTTAGGTAAAAAAAGGGAAGATCTTTATGGGAGATGTTGAAGATCTTTCACCATGATTAGAAGATTATATTCCGAGTTTCCAAAGACACTAAACTATTACGGTCCTTGTGTGTGTGTTTTTGTTATGTAATAAGTATTCCACAAATGTAATGTAATTTCCATGTATGTAATGTTTCGGGTCTCTAAAGTTTGTATCAAAGAAAAGGTTTAGTCAAACTTTTGAAACTAGTATGCGAGAACTTTAGTGAGATCCCTAGAGATATTTCTAAGGAATGTATAGGGATGTCCCTAAGGTTAAGTATAGGTATAGGTTATAGTACAAGAATTACGGTAACCCAAGATGTTATATATTGAAGGTACTTCCCCATTATTATGTTGTTTTCCCTAGTGTTATTTTTTCCTCTAACACTATTCTTTTGGGGTTTTAGACGATTGCTGGAACTCAAAGGAACTGTGCTGATCAATGTAATGGACAATGCAATGATTGTCCTCCTGAACAAACAAATGTTATGGGAGATGGAGTGAAAAATCTTTTTTCTATACTTACACAAGCTATGAATCATTATGGACTTCCAAATGAGCAGAAAAGGGAATAGTATTCTATTGAGTCCTTCATGAGGAAACGTCCACCTTCTTTCAGTGGGTATTCTGATCCACTTGTTGCTGAACAATGGATCAGTACAACTGAAAAGATATTTTAAGTTCATTAATGTTATGAACATGATAAAGTCATCTTAGCAGTGTGTCATTTGGAAGGTGATGCTGATCAATGGTGGAATCTTATCAATAATACCAGGCCAAGAAAAGAAATTGAGTCCATGGAATGGGACGAGTTCAAGAACTTATTTTTCAATAAGTACTTCAATCGTATTATTCGAACAGAGATGGAGAAGGAGTTTCTTGAACTAAAGGAAAAGGATGATGAATCTATTGGTATATAAGAAGTGAATGTTACAAGGCTTGGAAGGTATGTATCTAGATTTATCATCCACCCTGAAAGTAAAGATGATTGATTCTTCAGTGGCTTAAAACCAAATCTTCGAAGGGAATTATCTATAAGAGACATCAGTAGCTATGAAGAAATTGTGCATTGTGCTATTAAGGTAGAAATGGAAGTTGGTGTTATATATCCATCTCATGGTTTTGACAAGAAATGAAAGATAGAGTTCAAGGAGAAATCTCAAAATAATGGTGAAAAGAATATGAATGTTTACTTATGCTCAAAGTGTGGAAAGAAGCATGGTGGAGATTGCCTTAAAGGGACTAGAAAATTTTTTAAGTGTGGAAAAGAAGGTCATCGAGCAGCTGAGTGTCGAAGTAATGGAAAAAGGGTTGCTAAGGGTGTAAATAAAGAAAAGACTGTAGCGAACACACCAACAACACTTCAATGGTTCAAGCGCAATGAAATGGGGCATTATGCTAATCAATACCCTAATCTGAGGGTTAATGATGATCGACATGAGCAACCACATAAGGAAAAGGAAAAAGGGAAGACACATGCGATCACTATTGGCGATGTTGAATATGAAAACGATTTGGTGGAATGATTAAGTGTTTATGTAGTGGGATTACAAAATAATGTTGTATATAGTATCGTGGAATATTGGAATATTTATGTATTGTTCTATTGTGGTTTTCAATAATTTTATGGTACCAGAAACCCTGGAAAGTGATTGAGATATTTTTGGTAAGAATATGATATGCACATAATGAATGAATAAGAAGATAATGAGATGTTTGATTGATATAAGGACTAATTGATATCATGGTTTGAGTATAAAGAATTTTGAGGATTTTGGTATGTGGAAAGTGTTAACTTTTAACTACATTCATGTTTCCACTAATGTTTAATGGGTATTCATTCTTCAAGAGAATACATGATTAAGGTATTCACATGTTTATAATTTGACCAACAAGATATATCTTATGATATATGGGGGATAAATGATGGCATTCACGTGATTGTTATGTGACATTTCAAGTAATCATTTTCTTTATACTATGAGCATGGAATGAAGTATTTTAGATAACCCTAAAGATTGGAATGGATTATTTTGGACATAAGTTAGTATTTTTTAAGGATATAACTTTTTTCGATATTATTGATGGGATGTTATAGTAATATAGCTTTAGAAAAAGGGCAACTAGCAGGATGGGCGACAGCACATCGCATCAGACAATGTTGTGGGAATCGATCCCCCAACCGAAGGGTGACTGGCCTTTATCTCCTACCACTGGCCTACAGGAAGTCCCTATTTAGTAGAAACTAGTTTTATTTTATTACGTTGTATGATATATGATGTATATGTTCATTTTTTGGAATCATATACGATTAACCTAACCATAGATGGACTTATGTATATTTGATAACTTTTGCTAACCATTTGTTTGAAATAGATGGAATGACCCATCATTCTATCACATGATTTGTTAACACATCACGAATAACAAATTCAACTTCATTTCTTTAACAAATGAAGTGGAAATTGTTCAAATCACGAACAACAGTGAGATTGTACAAAAATAAAGTAAGTATTTATTCTAATTCAAATTCTTCAACTTTAGGGAAATGATATTGAAAACCAAAAATGTTGTCCGAGTGACCTTATATCCGATGAATCAGATGGTAACTTAGATCAACACAAATCTATGGATTTTTGATTGCTGGCTTTTCTATATCCATGTTCTCTCCCACTCTCCATCAGAACATGATGGTTAGATTTCTCTTCCATATCTATATTTTCACCTATGTGGAAACCCAGGGATTAGTTTATTTGGGTAACCATTACGTTTCATAATTTTGTTTTTAAAGATTGTTTTTTGTATTAATTTTTATTATGTGGGTATCTATTAAAGAAACATTCAAGTAGTGAACCATTTATAACCCAGAAAAAATTCAAGGGCGAAATTCATTTTAAGGGGGGTAGAATGTAACACCCCGATATTTTATGAAAAATAATCTTTTTAATTTCATTAATGTCTTGTGTTGTACGCTACACAAAAATGAGATTTCAAAACATGCATCCTTGACTTATATTGCACTACACAAAATCGTGACCTTCCACAATAGCGTGTGTTGTATACAATACCGAGTTTCGCTAAACAACGACATGTTATAAAAACTAGCAATTATGAATAGTAATACCCACATTTTGAAATTTTATAAATTTTATCTTTCAAAATGGACTTCATTTTTGGATTCATAATATTGAAATTAGTCTAGGGTGAAATTTGGGCATTTTTCTGAAAACTTTCAATTTTGATGAATAGTGAAAACACGGGGTTACAATTTAAAAACCAACTTTTTATTTAAATAATTATTTATTTTATTTAAATTTATTTTAAGTCAAAATTGATACATAATACCTATATAAGTCAATGTAATTCATTGGAGTAATTTTATTATAATTTTAGATATATAAAGATTTTATTTAACATTTCACCGTCTTTTACCCACCGCCTAGGAGAATTTAAAAATTTACATAAAACTTAATTTTACCGCTTCAGTGAATGGAATTTCAAAAATACGAGATACACGGTTGATGTCATTATGTAAAATGTGCTTCAATGAGATGAAAATAATTTTTGGGGAATAGTAATTTTTCACTTTTTTTACCGTGGTTAAAAGTAAATAGGGTAATTAAGGGTAAAAATGGTATTATTATTACCCTAACACATGTCCTAATTCTATTTGATAAATTTAAATCGACCAAAAACAACCTTAGGAATAAAATATGACCGTTTAGGACCGCTTGGATTAGATTAGGACATTTATAATTAATTTATTTAAAGAAGGGTTAAAATAGTTGAAATCAAAGTTTAATAAGTGGATAATTTTTAATATAGGGCTATACATAAGATAAATTCGACAATAAATATTCATTATAAAGATAAACAGCTTTCCTATATAATGGTATTATATTTGTAAATTTTAGACATTATATAATTTAATTTATTTCTGACATAACGATGATGCAGTAATTTTCTTATTAATGAAATTTTGACATAATTGATGTTATAAAGACCCAAATAAATGTAATTTGAGACTTTTTATGAATTACACTAATTTTCTAGGTTAATATGAGATGTTATTATTGATTTAAGTAACTTTATTAGAACTAATCATTCTGTTATGAGTTTCACAAAAATCAATTACTAAATATTGTCAAAATTGACATAAAAGAGTTTTTAAAACAAATATTATATTATTAATTGTCATTTTATTCCTAAAAATATAAGGTTCGGACAAATGAAATATATAAGGTTATATATATTAATAATAAACAACTTGGGGTTCGTTTGTCTTGTTATAGTCTGTTTATTAACTTTATAGTGTAAGAACACAAAAAGACACAGTAAATGTAAAATTATCTAACTTAAAGATAAAACTAAATGATAAGGTTAAAATAGTAAACTAATCTTGTCCAAATTCTATTGGATGAGAGTATTTGGACCTCTACCCACATTAGATTGGAAATAAATCAATTTGGAGATATTAAAAACATAATATGACTTTATAATAATATAATATTTTTTGTTATTCCAAAGGTGCCCCTCTCCTACCTTATAAAAGGGCACCTCCTCCCTCTCTTCCTCACACCACTTTGAGCCTTAAATCTCCTCCAAACCCTGACAAATTCTCTTATCCACTTCACTAGTAACATCCTATAGGTCCTGGTTGTCATGACCCGCCTTCACCAAAAGGAGGGAAGGGTCAGCAGTTTTCTAGGCCCTTCCTTCTTTAAGTTGAAGGAGAGATAATGACCCCCGAAACCAGCCTTCAATAGGTGCCGGAGTGGCGACTAGCACCAAGGGTATAGGAAATCCTCGCAAATGGAAGGCATTACCCTTTTTATTTTATAGGATCGAAAGATAAGGAGGAGAAAACCCAACAACACCAAGGTAGAAAGAAAATTAAAGCCAAAAGTAAACCATTCCCACATGCATGTTTCAAAAGTGAAAGCCACAAAGTGCAAAAAGTGACTACAAGGTAAGTACCAAAAGAAAAGGAGAAACAACTGCAACTGCTCCAAAAGTCCGAGCTAGTAAGGTCCTTCATGATCCCCGAAGTCCTCCTGGAAACCTGAAAGCAGTTTTATATACGTAGGGTGAGCATACAAGTACACTCAGTAGGGAAAACCAAGACTCTCGTGCACAAGTGGGGGAACGTACTAAAGTCCCGTGAGAAAAGAGTAAACCAAACACCTAACAAGGAAAACTATCCATCCCAGGCCTCGCCAAGGCTCGCTCCCCAAATAACTCAAGTCAAGTAATATATATATAAGAGCACATCGATGTTTGGGTACCCCGCGCCACTTTCCCACTGGTTATTGAGACATCCTACGCATCAGACCAATCTCGCCATTCTCACTGCAGTCCCACTGCCACACCCGCCCGCACACACCTGGGCCACAACCACACGCAGTCCCACTGCCGAATCCCGCCCACACACACCTGGGCCTCAACTATCACATGTAACCATGCTTGCAAACACCTAGGCCAGAACAACCACCGCTACGCCCGAAGACACCTGGGCTAAAGGATCCACTGCCACGCCCGAAGACACCTGGGCCTCATCCCGAAGACACTTGGGAAACCACCTGCCGCACACACCTGGCCAACCACCACAACACCCTGCCCGATGGTTCTTGGGCTAATAATGGACTTCAGGCCATCACAGCCTGCCCGAAGGTACTTGGGCTATCCGGGAAAGGGAGCAGAAAGGAGCTAATAAACAGCCACTAAGTATAGTGTTGGGAAAAACACCCTTCCCCCATAAATGGGGGTGTTTGGCACTAAGTGCTCAACTTGGGTGGGGCGCGAATAAGAAACACAAATCTACAAGTATAGATATAGGTAACAAACACTCACCCAAAACTTAGGTTTTCCTAGCCAACCTACAGAACACAACACCACTGCGTCCAAGTCACAATTCACGACCCTTGCCCACAAAACCATTTGTCCCATTCTTGTTTCACGTTCAGTCAAAATGTTCAATTAATTTTAAGCACTACTGGGAAACTACCATAAGCATAACCAAGGAAAGCGTCAAAAGCATAGATCAACCAAAACACTCACACCTGGTTCTGCCAACAGAGGATCTCTCCCCAATTTGTGATAAAAACTCACAACCACTGAAACCATACCAACAGGAGATCCCATCCCCCAAATTCACACATCCACCGAGAGTATAAAAAGAACAGGGGATCCCATCCCCTCCCACATTTCCGGCAAACGGCCCGAAGGGAAAGCAACCAACTACCACTACCAACACAAGTCAGGGATTTTCAGATTTAAAAGATTTAACACACTCCATGATTTCAAATTTCCGTGTGTTCTAACCGGGAGTTATCACAGAAGGGTTGATCCTGGTGCTTTCAACTTATTCAGCCGGATATACGTGATTAACCAATTTCACAGCAGGAGTTCACAATTTCAGCAACCCATTTAAAACATCACGAGGGGATTCAAGTGCACACACACGACCACCAACGGCCTCAATTTTCAGAAAACATAAACCAGTACAACAAAAGGGATGATCACAAGATAAAGCATAAACAACGATCACAACCCCTTCCCCTTCATTCTTTAAAACTTCGTTTATTATCTTCATTAGGGTTCGGTTCATCCAATTCTGTAAGAACAAAAATAACGGCCACCCCGCATGATACACAAAAGTGAGAGATGAAAGTAATTCCCTACTTGTTGATAGATGATCGATGTTTAGGCCGGGGGCGCGGAACTTTACGGATAACGACGCGGCAGTCCCGATGCACCAGAAGAGCCACGATCGAAGAAGGGGGGGAAACCACGGCCTAACCCTTAATTTATAAGAGCCGGGAACGGTTGAGATAAAAACGCCGAACCGCGCAAGACGTGGAATTTGTGGGTTGACCACGCGGCTTGACTCATCATTAATGGTGCTGAGTGGTTAAAACCGACTCATGAGCCGATTTAGTATTTAATTAAGCTTTTGTGAGCGTTACTGGAACAACTTGGCAAGGCCGGGTGACGTCGGCCGGTTCCGCCGATCAGTCACACCGATCGGTCTCACCGATCGGTCTCACTGATCGGTCTCACCGATCCCTCTCACGGATCGGTCTCACCGATCCGTCTCACCGATCGGTCTCACCGATCCGTCTCACCGATCGGTCTCACCGATCGGTCTCACCGATCCGTACCCCTTAAGGATCCGGATTTTTGAAAAGGAAGGGACCAAGGGGGGTCTGGGTCATCACATCAGATACCTCTTAAACGATTCTCGTCCTCGAGAATCACAACAAACCAGAAGGAAAGAGAGGGTCCGAACAACCATCTTCGAATGATACCTCTTAGGAGTGAACCTCTTCTAACTAAAAACACTCTCCTGACAAGAACTAAGCAACATACCACACCAAACAGCCCGGTCATGAGGGTTTGGGGAGTTCCCTTCCCCCATGTCAAGATATTATCCGCTTTGGGCGGCACTGACTCGCCCACACGGGTTCAATCGCATCCACCTTAATGCGTCTTCATTAGGGGTCGGGTTCCCTCTTCCCTTTAGCCGGGGCTTTTCACACACAGCAGAGGAAATGAACTAGTACATTTCATAGCCAAAAAGGTCAAACGTTCTACCACAGCAGGTACAAAAGGAACAAAGCTCAAAACAACTCGGGGTATTGGGCACGCATCTGTGCTTCCCTTTCCCACGTACTCTCCTCGAGACCGCCATGCCTCCACAACACACGAACCAAGGGAATAGCTCGCCCACGAAGCACCTTCTCCTTGCGATCCTCGATCATCACTGGTTTTTCCACAAAGGTTGCGTCGTCCTCGATGTGCAGTTCACCCCAATCAAGGATGTGTGAAACATCGTGTAGATAACGACGGAGCTAGGATACATGAAAGACATTATGTATCCTTAGCAGCGGCAGAGGTAACGCTAGCTGATAAGCTACTTCGCCGACCCGCCGTAGCACTTCGAAGGGTCCGAAGAATCTGGGGGAAAGCTTACCCCCCTTTCCGAACCTCCGTTGTCCGCGCCGCAGGGAGACCTTCAAGAACACGTTGTCTCCAACCTCAAACTCCAAGGGCCTTCTCCTGGTATTGGCATACGACTTTTGTCGATCCTGGGCCGCCTTCATCCTTTCCCGTATGAGCTGAATCTTCTCTGTCGTGTTCTGAACTACCTCTGGGCCAAGGATGCCTGCCTCTCCTACTTCGGTCCAACACACAGGTGAACGACATGGCCTCCCGTACAAAGCCTCAAACGGGGCCATACCGATGGTAGAGTGGTAGCTATTATTGTAGGAAAACTCTACTAGAGGCAAGTATCGCACCCACAACTCTCCTGAGTCCAGAACACTTGCCCGTAGTATATCCTCCAAGGACTGGATGGTTTGCTCCGTTTGTCCATCTGTCTGGGGATGGAAAGCAGTGCTAAGGCGTAACTGGGTGCCAAACGCATGCTGCAACCCTCTCCAGATTCGTGAGGTAAATCGTGCATCCCTATTCGAGACTATAGACCTCAGAACTCCATGCAACCACACCACCTCATTCACGTACTTTCGTGCCAAAGCATCCACAGTACTTGACTCCCTGATTGCCAGAAAGTGAGCTGATTTCGTCAACCTGTCCACCACCACCCAAATGGGGTCGCACCCTCCTTGGACCTTGGGTAGTCCCGTGAAGAAATCCATTGATATGTCATCCCACTTCCACTCGGGAACAGCTAAAGGCTGCAGTAGGCCGCCTGGAACCCGGTGTTCAGCCTTCACTTGCTGACATACTAAGCATTTGGCCACGAATTCTACCACCGATCGCTTAACTCCGGGCCACCAGAACTTCCTTTTCAGCCCCTGGTACATCTTGGTAACTCCTGGGTGCACTTCCAGGGGTGAGTTGTGGAACTCACTGAGAACCTTGCCACGCATCACTATTGGAACAAACAACCTTTTCTGGAAAAGCATCCGGTGCTGACCATCCTCTGTCCATTCTCTCGGAGCATCGCCCTGGTCAACCCGATCACGCATCACTTCGCACTCGGGGTCTCCCCACAGAGACTCCTCCACTTGTCGAAACAGAGACTACTGCACTATCATTTGATATAGGCAGCCTCTGCCACTATCCATCTTCGCATCCAGGTGTAAGGAAGCCAACTCCTCCATTGCCTTCCAGGCATTTGCCGACTCTCGGACCGCATCCTTCTGCATCCTCCTGCTCAAGGCATCAGCCACCACATTGCCCTTGCCCTCAGTATAAGAGATTTCAAAGTCGTAGTCTTGGAGGAACTCCAACCATCTCCGTTGTCCCAAGTTCAAGTCCCGCTGGGAGAAGATGTACTTTAAGCTTTTGTGATCTGTGAAGACCACAAAGCATTCCCTGATGAGGTAGTGCGCCATAACTTTAGCGCAAAAACGACCGCTGCAAGCTCCAGGTCATGGGTGGCGTAGTTACGCTCATTGGGGCGTAACTTCCTGGACCTGTAAGAGATCACCCCTTGTTGCTGCATCAACACGCATCCCAGGCCCTGTCCTGAAGCATCACAAAATACCTCATAGGCCATCCCTTCTTCTGGTAATCTCAACACTGGGGCACTAACCAGCTTTTCTTTTAGGTTGCTAAAGGAAGACTCGCATTGCTTGCTCCACACGAAAACCTGGTCCTTCTTGGTCAAAGCCGTTAAAGGGGCTACTACTCGGGAGAAGTTGGGTACAAATCTCCGGTAGTAACCTGCCAGTCCGAGGAAACTCCGGACTTCCGCCACATTCTTGGGTGCTGCCTAAGAAACAACTGCCTCAACCTTTGATGGGTCGACTGCTACCCCCCGCTCAGACACTACATTCCCGAGGAAGTGCACCTCTCGTGTCCAGAACTTGCACTTTGACAACTTCCCGTAGAGCTGGTGCTGTCGGAGGACTTCCAAAACTGTCCTCAGGTGCTCTGCATGGTCCTTTTCTGACCTTGAATAGATCAGGATATCGTCGATGAATACCACCACAAACCGATCCAGATACTCCCGAATGATGGAGTTCATAAGCCCCATGAACACGGCCAGGGCGTTCGTAACACCAAAGGGCATGACCGCAAACTCGAAGTGCCCATACCTGCACCTGAACACCGTCTTCGGGACGTCACTATCCTTTACCCTCAGCTGGTGGTATCCAGATCGCACGTCGATCTTCGAGAACCATCCTGCCCCCTTTAGCTGGTCAAAAAGATCATCTATCCTCGGAAGAGGGTAGCGATTCTTGATCATTACCTGATTCAGCCTCCTGTAATCGATGCACAACCTGAGGCCACCATCTGCCTTCTTTGCGGACAAGACTGGGGCACCCCACGGTGACGCACTTGGACGAACATAACCCCTCTTCATCAGATCGTCAATCTGTATCCGCAACTCTCGTAGCTCCGAAGGTGCCATCCGGTAAGGAGCCATCGAGATTGGTCGAGAGCCGGGCTGCAGGTCTATCCCGAACTCGATATCATGTCAAGGGGGTAGAGTCGTCACCTCCTCAGGAAAGACGTCCATAAATTCACGAACGATCTCTGGTACTTCCACCATTTCCGCATCTACTGATTCTATCGTCAGTTCGGTCAACAAGGAGAGGAGAGGTTCCTCCCTCCTGTTTCCCTTCGGACAGCTCCTCTTGCCGGTGAAAGTAACACGCTGGCCGTCCAAACCGGAGAACACCACCCTTCTTTGGAAACAGTCGATGACGTCGCACACAGAATATAGCCAGTCGAAGCCTAGGATGACATCGTAAGGCTGAATCTGTAGCAGAAGGAGATCCCTAACCGACTGATGTGGCCCTAACATCAGTCTACATCCCCGACAAATGAACAACAAGTTGGTCTGACCTCCAACTGGTGTGCTCAACACCAGGGGCACTGGAAGTCTCTTGGCATCTAGACCCAAGGCGCGGGCTAGACTGGGTGCAACAAAGCAGTGCGAAGCTCCGGTATCGAACAAAGCATATGCAATAGTGCTAAACACACTGATCGTACCTCGAACAACCTCTGGCCCTGCTGGAACTGTTGCTTCTGCGGCGTGTAACTGTCCACGCCCAGCTCCCCTGCCCCTCGGCTGTCGGCCACCTCCCCGACCACGCCCTGGTCGAGGTCCCTGGGGAGCGCCCTGAGGGCGGCCTCCCCCTCCTATGTCTGCCTGCGGAGGAGCGGGAGCTCGCTGTCCCTACTGCTGCTGCCGGAAGGGTCTGGCTGGAAACTGCTGCTGCGGCGGATGCTGGGGATGACTGCCATTACTGTACTGCACCCGATCGGGGCACTGACTCCGGAGATGTCCAAGGCTCCCACAGATGAAGCACCGTGGTCCCGAGCCTGAAGGAAAAGAACGCGGGCCAGGGGATCAAAACTGAAACTGCTGCGGCCTGCTCCCTGTGTGTCGGAACCTGGAGGGTCCCGATGCTGAAGGCCTAGCGCTGACGGCCTTCCCATTTGATGGTCCCAGCTGGATCCCTTCTCGTGACACTCCGCCCAGAGCATGCATCCTTTCCACTACTTTGGCCTTATTCTGAACCTCTAAGTATGTCGGAAGGGTAAAGGGGGTAACAGCATATTGGAGGGAGGGTCGGAGCGCCTCCTCCAAACGTCTTTCCCGAGACTCCTCATCGAGAAAGAGGTCCAGAGCAAAACACAGGAGGTCTTTGAACTTGATTCCAATTTCCCTCACGGACATGTTCCCCTGCTGGAGGGAGAGTAGCTCCTGCCTCTTCTCCGCCTTCATTGTCGAGGAGAGAAACTCCGCCCGGAACTCCTTCTCGAAATCCGCCCAGGCAACCTCAGACTCTTTCCTACTCCCCAGGTGAAGCATCCACCACTGACGTGCCGCTCCTCGCATCTGGCTAACAGCCAGAAGAACCCAGTACTAGGTCGGGGCCCGAATCATGCCGAAGGCTATGACTAGCTCCTCTAGCCAGCCTTCCGTCTTCATATCGGAGGTGCTTCCCTCATACTTCTCGAGGGCCTGTCGCTGGAAGACTCGAAGAGTCTTCTGCCACTGGTCGTCCTCTTCCTCTCGATCAGCTCTCCGCCGATTGGCCAAAGTAGTCTCAGGGGCCTCGATCGCCTGTACCACACGTGGTCGCCTTCCAGGTGCCATAGCTGCAAGGTAAACAAGGAATGCCTAAGCCCAGTAGTGCAAAGAAAATCGTTCTTAAAACTTATTAAGATTTAATTTATTCTTAATTTCCCCAGACATCCCAGAAACACAAGAACACAAGTCATTTATGATGCATGAACCTTTCCTAGGGTCTCTACCCTGGAATCAGTTTGGCCTCACTTAGTCGTTCGGTAGGTCCAGAGTCCTTGCATCGGATCACGGGGGCCCCTAAAATCCAGTGTCCTAGCCGGTCTTCCCTGGCCTAATTCACGCTCCAAGGTCACCCAACACCGTTGCCTTACCATCCCATGCAATCCTCACTATGCCTAACTCCAGACTCTGTCCTATCTCTCAACCTCCCCTCTGATATCATTCTGTCACGACCCGCCTTCACCAAAAGGAGGGAAGGGTCAGCAGATTGCCAGGCCCTTCCTTCTTTAAGTTGAAGGAGAGATAATGACCCCCGAAACCCGCCTTCAATAGGTCCCGGAGTGGCGACTAGCACCAAGGGTATAGGAAATCCTCGCAAATGAAAGGAATTACCGTTTTTATTTTATAGGATCGAAAGATAAGGAGGAGAAAACCCAAAAACACCAAGGTAGAAAGAAAAGTAAAGCCAAAATTAAACCATTCTCACATGCGTGTTTCAAAAGTGAAATCCACAAAGTGCAAAAAGTGACTACAAGGTAAGTACCAAAAGAAAAGGAGAAACAACTGCAACTGCTCCAAAAGTCCGAGCTAGTAAGGTCCTGCGTGATCCCCGAAGACCTCCTAGAAACCTGAAAGCAGTTTTATATACGTAGGGTGAGCATACAAGTACACTCAGTAGGGAAAACCAAGACTCTCGTGCACAAGTGGGGGAACGTACTAAAGTCCCGTGAGAAAAGAGTAAACCAAACACATAACAAGGAAAACTATCCATCCCAGGCCTCTCCAAGGCTCGCTCCCAAATTAACGCAAGTCAAGTAATGTATATATAAGAGCACATCGATGTTTGGTTACCCCGCGCCACTTTCCCACTGGTTATTGAGACATCCTACGCATCGGACCAATCCCGCCATTCTCACCGCAGTCCCACTGCCACACCCGCCCGCACACACCTGGGCCACAACCACACGCAGTCCCACTGCCGAATCCCACCCGCACACACCTGGGCCACAACTATCACATGTAACCATGCCTGCAAACACCTAGGCCAGAACAACCACCGCTACGCCCGAAGACACCTGGGCTAAAGGATCCACTGCCACGCCCGAAGACACCTGGGCCTCATCCCGAAGACAGTTGGGAAACCACATGCCGCACACACCTGGACAACCACCACAACACCCTACCCGATGGTTCTTGGGCTAATAATGGACTTCAGGCCATCACAGCCTGCCCGAAGGTACTTGGGCTATCCGGGAAAGGGAGCAGAAAGGAGCTAATAACCAGCCACTAAGTATAGTGTTGGGAAAAACACCCTTCCCCCATAAATGGGGGTGTTCGGCACTAAGTTCTCAACTTGGGTGGGGCGCGAATAAGAAACACAAAGCTACAAGTATAGATATAGGTAACGAACACTCACCCAAAACTTAGGTTTTCCTAGCCAACGTACAGAACACAACACCACTGCGTCCGAGTCACAATTCACGACCCTTGCCCACAAAACCATTTGTCCCATTCTTGTTTCACGTTCAGTCAAAATGTTCAATTAATTTTAAGCACTACTGGGCAACTACCATAAGCATAACCAAGGAAAGCGTCAAAAGCATAGATCAACCAAAACACTCACACCCGGTTCTGCCAACAGAGGATCTCTCTCCAATTTGTGATAAAAACTCACAACCACTGAAACCATACCAACACGAGATCCCATCCCCCAAATTCACACAGCCACCGAGAGTATAAAAAGAACAGGGGATCCCATCCCCTCCCACATTTCTGGAAAACGGCTCGAAGGGAAAGCAACCAACTACCACTACCAACACAAGTCAGGGATTTTCAGATTTAAAAGATTTAACACACTCCATGATTTCAAATTTCCGTGAGTTCTAACCGGGAGTTATCACAGAATGGTTGATCCTGGTGCTTTCAACTTATTCAGCCGGATATACGTGATTAACCAATTTCACAGCAGGAGTTCACAATTTCAGCAACCCATTTAAAACATCACGAGGGGATTCAAGTGCACACACACGACCACCAACAGCCTCAATTTTCAGAAAATATAAACCAGTACAACAAAAGGGATGATCACAAGATAAAGCATAAACAACGATCACAACCCCTTCCCCTTCTTTCTTTAGAACTTCGTTTATTATCTTCATTAGGGTTCGGTTCAACCAATTCTGTAAGAACAAAAACAACGCCCACCCCGCATGATACACAAAAGTGAGAGACAAAAGAAATTCCCTACTTGTTGATAGATGATCGACGTTTAGGCCGGGGGCGCGGAAATTTACGGATAACGACGCGGCGGTCCCGATGCCCCAGAAGAGCCACGATCGAAGAAGGGGGGAAACCATGGCCTAACCCTTAATTTATAAGAGCCGGGAACAGTTGAGATAAAAACGCCGAACCGCGCAAGACGTGGAAGTCGTGGGTTGACCACGCAGCTTGACTCATCATTAATGGTGCTGAGTGGTTAAAACCGACTCATGAGCCGATTTATTATTTAATTAAGCTTTTGTGCGCGTTACTGGAACAACTTGGCAAGGCCGGGTGACGTCGGCCGGTTCCGCCGATCAGTCACACCGATCGGTCTCACCGATCGGTCTCACCGATTCGTACCCCTTACGGATCCGTATTTTGGCAAAGGAAGGGACCAAGGGGGGTCTGGGCATCACAATGGTCTTCTTCAATGATCAATTTTAGTGCCCTAAGAGGAGGACTCAAGGAGGCCCTTCAAAGAAGAGGTAATGTATGTTAACGATTCTTTCAAATTTATTTCTTCTTACACTTTTTCTTCTTAGGTTGTTTAATTATGAAGTAATAACATCAGTATCACTCATATACTGATATGTTATTATAAGTATGAAACAACCCTAATTCACCATCTATCCATCTTATGGAAAACGAAATCACCACTCGTGCGTACGTACGGAATGCCGTCTCCACGCCGTGGTGTAATCTATTTTCCACCACGACCATACGTGGATGGGTATAATGGTGTAAATAATAACAATATATTATTATTGTAAATTAATTTTGATTATTAAATAGTATACATACACTCCAATACAATTCCACGATCATGAGAATGATATCATCACTCATGTGTACGTACGGTCTACCGTATCCACGACGTGATGAGATCCATTCTCCATGTTAACCATTCATGAATGATTATAATGTATAAATAATAAGTAATCATGAATTATATGACATAATAATGATACTGTATTTATGTGTATATATATGTATGTCATCTACTTAATTCCATTCAACTCAAAAAGGAAACGAAAACATCGTTCATGCGTATGTACAACCTACTGTCTCCATGAATGGTGTATTTCTTTCCATTTACTAATCTATTATATATTGGTATATTATGAATATATATTATATATAAATCGTGTTTTATATTCTGGAATTAAGTAATCATGATCTAAGTAATCATATGAATAATTACAAGTCAAAACATGGAAGGCAAATGAAACGATTTTACCCAAAACGCTCTTTAACATGGAATTTACAAAAGAACGGGTAATATAAAGACATAAGTGAACCATATATGATATCATAACAATGAGTATTATTATGGAATAAGTCAATGAAATTATTTAAATCATTATACAGTACTTTCGGACACTTACGAAGCAAATCAGATCTAAGTTAAGGGATAATTATTCCAATCTAATTCTTATCTGAGATTGTTTATTCATAAGTATTCACTGGGGTTATGTTTATCATCCATGTCCTTGTTTTCTAAAAATGTTTTCATAAAATGTTATTATTATTTCATTTATTATTAAATTCATTTTTACCCTTTTTTGAATATTACCAGAAGGTTTGGAAGGAATCTTTCTTTTGTTTACCATACGAGCTACTTTTTGACTTTTTTGACAAAAGTACGAGGAGATTGTTATTTTTTACATATACGGGGTGAACGGATTTTTACGGTTTTATAAAGCCTTATTTTCATGAAGCTTCCTCCAAAATATTTCATGACTATTTTCAAAAAAAAATATCTTTCTTTTAAAATTTCAGGAAGTTTTGTGAAAAGAAAATGATTTTCAAGAAGAAAGGATATTTTCCTCAAGAATTCATTTCAAGTGTTTTATCAAAACCATTTTCCATCTATGATGACAGTATTTCATATGTGTATGTTTCAATAATAATTTCTCTATGATTTATGTGGTTTCAATTTTCTTATTAAGAAATGATATCCATTTCTTTTATATGGATTATGTGATGATGGGATTATTTGTATGAAACCCATTTTATTTATTTGGTTATTATGAATGATGAATGTTTATTTTGTGGCAAAAGTAAGAATGATTTTATTATGAGAGGGTTGGGACCTATATCTCCCTCTGATTCATTGGGTAAAGATTTTATATCTCATGAGATATACATAGATGGAACGGCAGGTTAAACCGGTTCAGTGAAACAGGACTGAAACGAGGAGTGAACTCGGTTCAGAAATGGACTTTGTCCACTATGATAGTCTTGTTAATGAGTCTTGAATAATAAGAAATGATTCTATATGATTATGTGTGAATGCCCGAAAGTTTCATTTTTTATGTTATGATTATTGGGATTACATTTCACTACTATGATTTATCCCATGTTATGATATTATGATCTCTTTTGCAGGTTATGATTTCCAAAATGTTATGTTCTTATGAATATGATGTGATTGATATTTCTTTTGTTTACCCTTATTGAGAATTTGAGCTCACCCTTTTATGTTTTCTTTTCCCCAGGATATAAATAAAGGTTTTAGGTAAAAAAAAGAAAGATCCTTATGGGATATGTTTATGATCTTTCACCATGATTAGAAGATTATATTCCAAGTTTCCAAAGACATTAAAATATTAAGGTCCGTGTGTGTGTATTTTTGTTATGTACTACGTATTCTGAAAAAGTAATGTAATTTCCATCTAGGTTAAGCTTTGAGTCTCAACATTTATTCCTTTGGTTCTAGTCGCAAGCCCCTGGCCTATGGAAGGCAGGATTAGGTTAGTCACATTACAGGCCCCGAGGGACATGTCGTAACACAAAAGAAATAGTATGGGAAATTAAGAAATTGTGAGTTTTAGTTAAAACAAATTTCCTTCATTGGTCACATTGTTTTATAAAATGGAATTATAGTTAATCTGATTAAAACACAAGTTGTTGAATAATTTCCAAAACCCACAAATACAACTGAGATCCATAGTTTTCATGGTTTAGCAGGCTATTATTGACGTTTTGTTTATACTTATTCACCGTTATTTAGCCCACTAACTATGTTAACTCGAAAACGTGTTAAGTACATCTGGGAAATTAGTGTCATAATTGTTTTTATGAATTGAAAAAAAGATTTTTGAGTTCCTCAGTTTTGGAACTACCTTCCAGAAATGGTGAGTTTTTTTATCTACAGTGATTCTTTATTGAAAGGTACATGTTTTGATCAAATGCGAAATGATCGGAAAAATGATTTTTCTTCACTTCAGTTGAGACCTCATGACTTAAATTTAATTACACATGATTTAGAATTAGATTTTGTAGTTTTTTGCTTTAAAAATTTGGAGGCATCATCTATATGGAGTAAATTGGGAAATATACACATCCCATAAAATCAGGAAGTATTTATTCCCTCAGAATGAATTGAAAATGGGATCGAAAAGATGGATGTAATTAATCAAGGATTATAATCACATGATTCATTACTATCCATGAAAATAAAATAAAGTGTCTAATGGTTTTAGTTAAAATAATAATGCAACATTAACCATGTTATATTTAAAATAAGATCCATTGATTTATGATTTCATGAACAATGGAATATAAGTTGTTGGTGCATGAAAATTCTTTATTTTGTTTTAGGTTTCAGTGAAATCATCCTTAGAAGACAGAATAATTCATGAATGGAAATAATACAGTGAGTTGTAGAAAAAGGTAGAGTTTCTTTAGAAGGGTATGTAACTGGAATTTAACATTGATAAAGATTTTGTTTTGAGGTTTGGGAAGAGATTATGTCTGCCTTCGGATTCAAATATGTTGAAATAATTGTTATGGGAAGCTCATAGATCTCCAATTTTATTTCATCTTATAATGATTTACAGAGATCATCAGGGGTATTACTGCTAGGATATAATTAATAGTGATATTTCTGACTTTACATTGAAGTGTTGGACTTGGGAATAGGTGAAAGAAAAATACATGTTACTGAAAGTGGTGATTTAGACATTACTAGTGCCAGAGTGGGAATGGGAAAATATATCTCTGGACTTAATTGTGGGATTACCGAATACATCTCGAGGTAATAATGCAATCTGGTTTATTGTTGATTGATCAACTACGTCTACTCATTTTCATCCTATTCGAGATACTCTGTCTTTATATCAACTTTCGTAGTTTTCTGTTAAAGAGATAATCAGGTTTCATGGTGTTCCCTTCTCCATTGTAACATATCGTGATCTCAGGAATACTTCTAACTTTTGGAAAGGACTTCAAAATTCATTTGGTACTGAATTATAGTTTAGTACATCCTTTAATCCTCGATTATATGGGCAGTGAGAATGAAAAATTTAGACATTGTAAGATATGTTTTGTGGTTGGGGAATGGATTTCTCTGGATGTAGGGACAAACATATTTATTCGGTATAATTTTATTAATATAGAATTTTTCATTCTAGTATACATATGGCACCATTTGAGGCATTATATGGAAAGAGATTTTGATCTCTAGCTTTTTTAGACAATGTAGTTGAAAGGATGTTAATGGGACAAGAATTTGTATAATTCATGATATAAAAAGTTCAGTTGATCAGAAGCACATGAGAATAGCTCAAAGTATGCAGATACATTATGTATATAACTGAAGGAATGATTTTTTTCAAGGTAGGTGATCATATCTTTCTCTATTTTTTTCTCCATGGAATTGAGTGATTCTCTTTGTTAATAAGGGAAACATGAGTCCGGGTACCATTTGAACCATTGAAATGCTAGAGAATGTTAGAACAGTTGCATACATAGTGGATTTACCTCCTTGTTTATCCATGTTACACAATGTTTTTCATTTTTCAATGTTATGAAAGTATATTCTGGATCTATATCATGTTTTGAGTCCCTAGGTAATTCAGTTGGAAGGGTATCTTTCTTATGAAGAACAACCGGTTGAGATTCTTAGCTGCAAGGAGCAAGTGTTTTAGAATAATTTTATTTACCAGGTAATGTTTTTGTGGATAAACCATACAGTTGAAGAGACAACATGGGAATATATGAATTCTATGAGGGATAAATACACTTATTTATTTGCTATATGAATAAAATTTTGAGGATGCAATTTCCAAAAGAGGGGAAGGATGTATCATCCTATGTAAATAAAGGATATAAAATTTTAATATTTATTAATAATTATGAAATAAATATTAATTTTACATTAATTGTGATGATATTTTTAATTGCGTACCCAACACACAACAATGGGTTTCTCTGAAATGTCATGTTAAACACAATGCTTAGTCCCCAAGAAAAAATATATAATATTATAATTTTATTTTAAGTGGTTGTTAATGACTAGATATTGTATTTGCGGTAATGAATAGAAATAACTACAACATGATTATACATATTTTTCAAATGTTTTTACATTTAATCAAAATCTTTTAGAGGCTTAAAATTTAAATTAATCCAAATTTTTTCATAAATACTTTAATATTCATTAAAAGGACGATTTACCTCCTTTTGATGGAGAAAAATTTATAAATAAAGTTTTTCTCCCATTTTTATGTTCAGTTTGATAAAATAATATTTTTCTTTTGAACTGGGACATCAAAAGTTTTGTTGGATGATATTTGGGTCTTTTTATGATAATGTTCATTTTTTAATGAATAATATAAAATACTGCATTTTAATTCAAAACTATATTTGAATCTAAATTATCTATATGGATATATTATCATTTTAATTGGTTATAAAGTGTAATTAAATTATTTTTTTTACCATTTAATCATATTTAGGACATTCAAAGAAATAATACATCGAAATTGAATATAAACAATTGTCAATATTTTGATAGTTATTATTTTCTAAAAAACAATTTTTTCGGTTTTGGCAGCAGAAATTAATTTTAAATTAATTTCTGAAACTTATGTGTTTTGAATTTTGAAAAATGGATTTTATATTTGGAATCAGGAGTTCAGATTTGTGTAAATATGTAACTTTTATTTTTATAAATTATGAATAGTATGTTCAGTAAATATTTTATTTACCATTGTTAAAGGGTAAATCTCGTTAATAAGTTTAAAAAAGTTATATTTTTATAATAATAAATTAACCTAACACATGTAATAATCCTATTGAATGTTAAATTACCATCCATGGGCCTACTTGGGTAGAATTTGGGACCCCATAAAGCCACTTGTAATTGAAAATGAAACATTATAAAAGTTAATTTAAAGTTAAGGAAAATACATTATTAACATATATATCTCAGTAAAATTGTTTTTAAAATGGGTAATATAAATGATAATTTTGACTATATATAGTCATTAGAATTATAAAAAGATTTTCATCATCATGGAAATTTATTTATAATTTTTAGACATCATATATATTAAGTTTTTTAATGTCAAAATGATAATGTAATGATTACCTCATTAATGAATGTTTTAAATAAATGAGATTATAAATATTAAAAAAATTATTTTGAAACTTTTAATGCCATCCACGAATTATATGGATAGATATAACTTGTTATTTTTGAATTAATTTTTCTTTTTTTAAATAATAAGTTTGTTATATAATTTTTTAAAAGACATGATTGAATAGTTTATAAATTGGCATAAATGATTTTTTAAATCAATCAATAATTTAATAAATGATATAATAGTCTAACAACATATGATTCATAAAAATGACATATATTATGTTACTAATGTCATTAATGATCCATATTTGGGTCTCTTGTCATTTTATTTTAAATATATTAACTATATAGTATGAATATACAAGAGGACATGGTAAAAGATAAATTAGTTAACTAAAAGTTCATGCTAAAAGATAAGGTTCATTTTATGACCAAAACGTCTCAAACCCTATATGATAAGAGTATTTAGAACAATAATCACATTATATTATAATTAAATGTATTTGGGGCCTTTTTATATAGAAATTCAGTTTATAATAATGTAGTATTTTCAAACTTACCTAATGTGCTCCTCCTCCACTTATAAAAAGCCATCAACTTTAACCATTACTCACAGCTATAAAGCCCCTTGCCACATACAAAACCTGCTAAAATAATCTACCAAAATCCCTGTATTTCACCTATAATCCTTACTTTGGGTAGAAGGAATTTCAATAAATCATTTTGTTTCAAATCTAAGGGAGTTACCAGATTTAATGTTAACATCTTCTCTCAAGTTCTTTTCTTTTTATTTTCCTTCTCCAAACCCCTAAACAATCATTATTACATTAAAATATAAAAAACATATATAATAAATATAATATTATTATTTTAAAAGTATTATTCTAACCACACATCCACACACATCAATCTAATGGATAGGAACATTCTATTTCCATGAACATGGAACTACTGCCTCACAAAATGATGATTGTTTAATTATCTTCTACCTCTGCTCATGGTGACCATTATGATGACACAGTATTTATATGTGATATATATTATATTTATATTGTCTCTAATATGTTTTATTTATAATTTATATTATACCTTTAGGGTTTCCATAATGGGTTAATATGATAATTTCATTTGAAGAAGTGCGGACTACCGCCCCCTCGATGTGATATGACTCATTCATACCATATTTGGAACATATAAAGGATAGATTTAATGAAATTATATATGATATTAAAATGGAATTATAATATACCTATCTATAATTAATTTTTCCTTCCATTAGATACAAAATAGAAATGAATACAGCGTTCATCTGTACGTACGACTTACCATCTCCGTGAACAGTGTATTTCATTTCTTATCTCCAAATGATATGTACTATTATATATACATATATATAGTGGATATATATTACATATTTTATATATAAATCATTAATATAATTTTGGAGGTAATGGAATTTTTACCACAAGAAGAACATGTAATTATAGGAAGTTCATTTTTGACTCAAGTACTAAATATCGAACAAACGACCATTATTAACATTAATGATTATGTAATATTTATAGTGTGGTGATAAATTATATAAAATGTAAATTAAACTTGAAATTTTTTTTGTGGAACTTATTAATTATCTTTAGTTTTTTATTCATGAGAATAAATAAAGAAGGGGTCATGTAAGACATGATGTAAGGGATCTTCTTTACCCAATTTCCATTCTTTGGGTTGATCTTATCTTTCTTATTTATATCTTTCTAGGATTATTTAAGAAATAAATTTTTATATCTTATCATGTATTTATACATTCTTTATTATTTCATATATTTAAGACACATAATCTATCTATTTTATTTTCAAAATGATTTTTGTTAGGGATTCGTCTCAATTTCCTTTCATTGAGTCATATTTTGATTTATACACGGCTTTATTTTACACAGCGTATAAAACCCTTTAACATTTAATTTTATTCAAAGGGAATATTTTTCTACGTATCATTCTACTAAAAAAATGAAATATTTCTTTTTAACTTACATTGTGACAAAGACCTTTCCACTACCACGAGTATTATTTGATATTTGGATTCCTTAACAAGCAGTAATGTTTTTAAAAGGAAAATAAATACTATATTCACTTTTTAAGTATTTTGGTATTGAAGATGTTTTTTAGAATAGATTCATTATGTTAATATATAATGTTTTATTGTGACCAAAATATTGAAATGTAATCATTCATTTATTCTTGTTCATGTATTATGATTATGTTATGGTTCATGGGCATTGTATACACATACAGGTGGTTTCGTGATAGACTTAGGGTGTGTGATCCTGAGATAGATCTCCAATGCACTGTGTAAAGTGAGGGTGGAAAATGTTAATGTTTATCCTAATAGATTTAGGTAATATACTGTGATGGGTATTCCAACGTAACTCTCTATACAACTGTGAAAGATACAACATACGTAAGTTATGAATTCCACATGTTACCTTTATGATTTATTATTACAAATTTTCATTCATAAATAAAATGATTTCATGAAGTATGTTTAAGAGCCTATGTTTTTATGTGATGTTGGAATAATGTTTTCATTATTTATTTTATTACCCTTACTGATATTTTTATGTTAATACCAAATTTTTTAAATGTTTTTCATCGGGTACAAGGAAGGGTAATAGAAAGGATGAATTCAAGAAGACTTATATCATGATAATAATTATTGCCTTAATATGAGAATTCTTATTTTATGAAAATATGTATACTTAGTAGAAGTTTCTATAAGCAATATTTATGACTTAATGTAATAGTTATGGCCTAATTCTCTATAACTATAAACGGGAAAAGTTCCTTAATGTGAATTCATAAATTAATTCAAGATTACTTAATGTTTAATGCCGGTTCATTATAATAAAAATTAGAAAAATAAATTCCTTATGTGGAATGAAAATATATTTTAATGTATAATATATTAAAATTATTTTTTCTACTAAAAACATTTAGTGAATGTGATTAAAATTAATCCCAACGAATTAATGAAAAATTAGATTAATAGTGGGCTTCACCTTAAACATAAGAAATAAATTGACCAATACATTTGTCCAAACATCATTTTATTTATATATTTATATACTATAGAACATTTAATATACTTTTAGTATTATTATAGCCACTTATATTTGTAATAACCTTGTTGGAATATCTTTTCTAATAATATACAAGATTCCCACTCCTCTTACATTATATAAAGTCACTCACCTCTCCCACATCATCCCCCTATTAGGTAAATTTATATAAAAAAAAATATCTTCCCAAATAGATCCTAAACACATCTGATATAAACCTATAATAATAACCTTGGTATAAAATAATTCCTTGAAATCCCTTGGTGTAAACTAAAAGTATTTTCCCAAATAAGAGGTTACACTCTTCTTGAAGCTCATTTATTTTGTTCTCATTCTACATCTACTAAACTCTTGTTATTCCTTGATTTTAGAATATCATAATGTCCAAAATATAATAAGATAGTAATTTTATATGGGACTAACCTAAACTCACACACATTTCAATCTAATGGGTAACAACCATATTGTTTTTATACGGTGAACTACCATCTCACAGAATAATAATTATTGTTTTTTTCCTTTAAGAACAATAATGGTTGGAAATTTGGACGGTAAAACTGACTATATATGAAATATAAATGTTATTTATAATTAATTAATTATTATATAATTTTAATATTGAACATATTTTTATTATTTCTATTATTTGTAACTATGTTAACTTGGCTTTTGGAAGTGTGAACTACAACTTTTTCAAAGCGATATGATTGTTCACACATTGAATGAGGTGTATTAAAGATCTGTCTAGTAGTATTATGTAATATATATGGCATATTAATTGTACTAGAATGATATAATATATTTAAATCTACATATATAACATTTACTTTCTTCATGTTAATATGATAATAAAACAGAATCATCGTTCATGCATACGTACGAACTACCGTCTCTAGAGCGATGTATTTCATTTAATATTTATATATTATATAAATTTCTATAAATTCATATTTAATTTATATTTATATATGATATTTATAACATTTTTTACATTCAAAAAATAGATGAATCATGATCGATGTATGAGGTTCAAGAATAAAATGTGAATACATATATAAACAATAAATAATATATTACCTTAAAAGTATCATTGGGATGGGGTGTTTATTAAAAGGGAAATATAAAGTCATAAAAATATCATAAATTATATTAGATATAATGATTAGGTTCTAAATTATATGTATAATAAACATATATTTATTATTCTGTATGTTTTAACATATATGAAGAAAGTCGAGAACTAGGGTAAGAGAGTTTCATCTCACACTCTATTTCCATGAGATACATGCCTCATTACCATATAATTTTATTTGTTTGGTGTTTAAAAAACACATGTATTGATTCTAGTAGTATTATAATTTTAACATTTGGGTATTTAAATATATATATTAGGATCTATATTTTATCTAGTTATTATTTAATAAGTTACCAAATTAGTAAAGTAAAATTGTATTAATTTTCCTCAATTAGGAGACATGCCATGTTATGCATCTATACTTTTATATGAGGTGAATATAATTCCATTTTACAAATCATATCTTGAATACTCTGATTTTAGGATATTTTATGCATAACATAATGTTATTCTTTCAATTGTGTTATTATTTAAGGTTACTAAAGTTGTAATGACTTATATCCGCAATATCATTGATTATAGAGATTTTTTATGATTGTTCATCCATTGATATAGTAATGTAATACATATATCAAGATGTATAAATAATATTATTAACCAATTTAGATGTATTTTATATAAAATTATGGTTCTATTTTTTCTCTCTTTTTTACTTAAGATAATTTTTTTAAACATGACATTATCTCCCCTTTCGGTCGGCAAGCTGTGTTCTATCAATACTTTGTTTTCTAACATATGTTTTCAATAATGTTTTTATATAATTATATGATGTTTAAATTAAAATTTCACCCCTGTGTAACCTTTTAAAAAATTATTTTTAAAAGTAATCTTCATGTCATTCTCTGATCAAGACACTTTTCTATAATTTTAATGTGACAATGGATTATTTGGCATGTATGAAAATACCCACCATCACGATATTAATTTCCTTAATTTTTCATTTAAATGGTTAAAAGGTTATTTTTTTAACAAAAATATTATTATTATATTAAATAATATTTTTGTTTTTAAAATTTGTTATAATGAAAAGGGAATTCAAAAAAAAAATTAAATTTTTGTTTTAAATGATTTTCAATGAATCCATTATATGTTTTAAAAAGAATGATTTTAAAAAAAATATTTAAATGATCTGAAAAATATATTTCATATGTCTTCATCATATTTTTAGGGAAAATAGTTTTAAAATTTTTTCAATATTCTATTACATGTTTTCATGGAGAATGATTTTCAAAATTTTTTGAATATTATTTTAAATGTTTTCAAGGAAATTGGTTTCCAGTATTATATCAAGCCATATTTATTTGATTTAAAATTAAATTCATTGAAAATGTTTTTCAAAAGGATTTATTTTTAAAAAATATTTTTCCTAACAAAAAATAATAATTTCCTCATTAAATTTGTTTAAATTATTTTCCATATAAGATAACATTTATTGATGCAACTAATGACCTTATGGGAAATGATATGAAGGTTCGATTCATATTATTTCTATAAATTATTTATGTCTTCATGAAATGATGTTTATGGAAATTCATGTCACATTCATAGGGTATATTTTTATGAAACTCATACCTCTTCCTCAATTTATATGCTTATGAAACAAATTTCTCTTCAATTGGATATACCATTATAAATTCTTATGAAACTTATATATATAAAATAGGATAAAACATGAAAAATGGATATGAACCCCAATTCCATTCAAGGTTTATTATATGATGAAATAATTATGAATAATATATATTTTACATAGGGTAGTATATGATTAAATGTTTATGATACCCATATCAGTTCACGGGTTATGATATGATGTATATGAAACCCATATATTTTTATGGGTCATAATATGAATCATGTTTTATTAACTTATTAAAAAAATTTAAATGATTTTATTATATTACTAGTGGGACCTATATCTCTATGTAATTCATTGGGTAATTATTTATATCTCATAAGCTAACGATGAGATTTATGTCGACATACAAGACATACATTGGATGATGGGGAAACATAATCCACTCTCAAAAGATGGGGAAACCTGATTCTATAAAAGGAAAGGACTATGAATAGTGATGGTGGTGTATCCCAACCTATAGTTGAAGTCACTATGATGAAGGAAGATTGGGAAACCCTATAAATATTGCGAATATTAGGAAACCCAATCCACTATTGGAATATGGGAGATCTTGTTCCCTTATGAGGAAAAGACTAAAATTGAAGATATTGATGTGTCCCACAATGAAGGTGTAGTCCCCATGAAGTTCCATGATAATTTCTAGAAATTTTTGTCGACTTATAGGGATTTATTTTCCATGATTATGTGTATGACCTAAATTCAATGTCGTTATCCAATTTTATGCTTCATGGATTTTATCTTGATTCCATTATGATGAATTTATTATGGATTTCCAATAATTATTTCGTATCCCATTTTATATTCTAAAATATGCAAGGTATGACCTTCTAATGTTATTCTCATGTTCTCACACCATTATGTACATGCAAATATTACATATGTACCTTATTTACCATTATTAATAATTCAATATCACACCATTTTTATGTTTCCTTTCCCTAGTTTGTGAAGAAATTTTTTAGTATATTTATTATGTTGGATGATCATTGTAGGACAAATTTATGATCATTCACTATATTATAAGATTTTTTGTTCCATGTTTTTAGAGTCCCTAAAATAATACAGTCTTTGGGATTCTGTTTTTGTAATTTACTAAATCAAATGACGAAAAAAATATGTAGTTTCTATGTACATTATGATAGGTTAGTTATAGTGTTAATTCATCATCACATTGATAGATGACAGAAGGTTGATTAAGAATATAAGATTTAATATACATTATTTTATAATTGTAATTTTCACTAGACTATTATTTTCAATCCATACTTAAAATTATTTGAAAAAAATACATGATTAAGAATTATAATTTTCCCAATAATACGGTTCCCACAACTAAAAATTAAATATGAGCTTTAAACTCGGGATAAAATAATCATAAAAATAAAATTATTCAATTTCTACATAATATTGAATCATTATAGAGGTTATGTGATACCATAAAAAAATATAATCAAATATATAATAATATCTAATCATATATAAAAATTATAATATTGGATAAGATGATATGTGTAAGTTTCACAATGTTTCATGGAAATTCTAAGTTGTCTATAGTATATTAATAATGTTGGTATTCACCAATTTTATTCATCTATGGAAATTTATTGTGATGTTTATGAAATTCAATGGAATCATGAAACATATATATAATTAATGTAATTTATATTCATGGTTTCTCCCTTACCATTTTATCAATGAGAATGATTAGCCTTTCCTCCAAACATATAGAAAAGTGTTTTTCTTTTAAGCTTGTAATAAAGTGTTTACTTTCACAAAGATTGCATATTGGAAAATTTCTCTTTGTTTTTCTTCCATTGTACATTTTTTTCAATACCACTCTCTTTTTCTCTTGATTTAATTTAAATTCATAACCCTTGAATAATTATTTTTCTATCTTGATATTAGATTATACAATATCCTCATATGATTATAATTCTATGGGGAGTATTATCCTTCAAAATACCATCTTAATCCCATAATATAAATTCACAATCATTATCATTGAATTATGGATTATAAGGTCCAATGTTTTGGAATGGATGATAATCCAATGGAATTTCAAATATTTCATTTATTAGATGGGTCAGTCTTAAAACCAACCATTGGAATGTAATTTCGAGATTAATAAATAATCAATGTGTTTTTCAGAGTTCAGTGATGTACCAAGTGGTTCCCCAGGTTTTTCACCATGTTTTAGGAGCACCTAGCCATGAAAAGTAAAGGGTTAGGTGCTCTGACAGAGGTGCATTGTTTGTTTTAAATCATGTTTCCACCAATTGAAGACCATGAAGATATAGAATATGAGAATAAATTCACCACATGAGTGTAGTATGGTTCTCCCAAACTATGTTCCCATATCACCTTGGTAGTGCTACATATGATGTAACCTCTTACTACTCATTGCACGATTGTAACACATTTAGAATAACTGTGTGGGTCAAACCATGAGTGCAAGTTACTAAAGTTGGGGGTGTCACACTATTGGTACATGACATGGCTATATCGTGAATACAAATGATGCAAATTGGTTTCAGGCATAAAATTACTTTAAATACCTCAAGGTGATATTGTTTTATTTGTCTTATTTCTTCTCCTCCTTCTGGAAGCATTATTATCATCTGATGCATCATTAGACTCTCCTATAAGCCAAGCTAGGCTTCAACATTTATCCTTTACTGGTTATTTGATTCAAACTTTGTTGGTCTATATGGATTCATATCAGTATGATCTTGAGTTGATTTTAATCGTTCTTCATTTAGTTTAAACTCACCATCCAGGTCGAATCATAAATGAATGTTGGATGAGTAAAACATCCTTAGTTCGTGGTAGGTGGTCAATGACTTATTCTAAAACTTTTGTCTATTTTTAAATGATTTCATGGTTTCACACAAAATCCTTTTTTTGTATTTATTTATTATTGGTATCTTCATATCAAATTGATCCTTACACCCTGTTATACATCTCTTGAATCTTGTTGTATAGATTAGAAGATCTGAACTCTGTATATGTACACCTTATGTATCAACATGAATTTTCTTTTAACTATTTTATTAAATTACATAAATTTCGTCTAAGTTCTCAATTTGGATTTATAATGGAATTTTTATGTGTTTGAAATTTTTTAATTTGATTAAGGACTCAATTAATTTCCATGTAAGGCTTTGTGGTGTTTGGTTTTATTGAGTGCCTCTTTGGAAATTTTTCAATTTAGTGAGTTGATTTTTGAGACATAAATTTAATTAGGAATATATAAAAATTAATTTTTTATAATAAATTCCACGTTTTCATAATAAAACTTAATGATTTATGTGCCAATACTCTAAGAAATGTTTCTATTAGTGTTATAACATTCTTGGACATATTTATTTGGTTATTCTTATATGATTTTCTTCAAATTATTGGTATCTTTAATGTTATATTTATATCCTTTATTGAATTTATGAAATGAAAAATACCCTCCTTTGAAAAATGATAGTTTGAAAAAAGCTCCTCCCAAATTCAATGCCTAGTTTTTAAGGTAATTTCCCTCATATTAATTTTCCTTCTAGACCCAATTATCTTTGAGGTTCCCAAATTGACCCCTGGTAAAGGATTTTCCATGTGGTTTAATTATATGTGTTTTATAGATTTGAATGTCTTTCACATGAAGACTTAGATTATTGGAATGTTAGAAATGAAATAGAAATGAACAAAGTGGCATGATTGTTCCCCATTTTTATAATATAATAGAAAATGATTTTATGAAATAATATAAATGGATTTAACTTATTTATAATAGGTTTTTTAAATGTAAATAATGAGAGGTATTTCATCATGACTTGCATTAAAAATATTATTATGCCTTAATATGGTGTTGATAAATGTATAGAATATGAGGTATGTCCTCATTTAACATTGTGATAAATAATATTACATATTTTAGTGGTTCTGAACAATGTTAAGGGTTCTGTTGAGAAATAGGCTTCACGGTCTCATACATCAGGAGTAGATCATGATGAAACACTCTAGTGTTACTACATTGGATAATGTATAAAGTGATACATTCAATGACAAGACTGTAGTTATTATGGCTCACATGAAAACCCATGTTTGGTTGCCTAGAGACTGTCATTATATACGAATGTTGGGAATATTTCCTATTACATGAACCCTTAGGAAACTTTGGATTGATTATAGATTCCTGAGTTATGTCCAATCCATCTATTAACTAGTATTCCTGGTATGTAGCCATTTGGCATCGACACACCCTTAGTTCCAGGGGCCCCTTCAAAACTTTTGTGGGTGGTTTATTTATTTCATCACCCCTTTTCAATCATTCTTCTGATACCTGTAAACAAAATTACAATAAATTTCAATGAATAGATTTAGTTATAGGCATAGTGGGTGGAAATATACTAGGATTATTATCTCACACCATACTCGGGCCGCTATTGGTCTAGAGTAACCCATTAGACCTTATATTATCCTAACCAATGTTGTTTTTTTTTGTTTTTTAGCATCTTTTTCGGAGTTTGGGTCACATGACCTATCAAGAGCTCAAGACTCATTTGGATATCACCTTGGTTGTTTTATTTTATTTATTGCCCTTTTAATTCATTTAATACATATTATCTTATATCATGATGAATGTCAGTTGTATTTATTATGTAATAGCATCTATACATGCATTCATTGTTATACAGTAGACTTGGACAATAGTTGTGTTCAGTTGTAGTTATTCTCCTTCTACTACTTTTCCATTTATAAATTATTTATTATATTGTTTTTTGATTTTAATTATCCATTGTAGTGATGTGCTACTCTATCAGGAAGGCATAATATCACAAGTATACAACCTTTCCAACCACACTACAAGTCTGTATCCTCTATCATATGATGAGTCATGCATGAGGCCATGTGACTCACCGTTCTGGACATTATCATACTGGTGAATTATGGAGAGAAATTATAATATTGTAACAAAGCCAATAATTACTATGTCTTATTTTTTTGGGATGTTAGAAAAGAGATGGGAATGTGTCAACACATGGAAAAATAGTCATGCCTAGAACTGATCACCCCACCCATGGGGAAATGACTATGTGACCAAGAATGAGATATTTTTTCATTATTTTGATATTACAGTTGATATGATTTCACATTGAGTGAGTTATTGTATCTTCCACTCTGTGTTGATTTATGAATTTACGTAATTTTTCCATTTTCCCGATATAGGAATAATGAATCATTTTACGCATCACAATAATAACATAGAAATTCACAAGTCATTCATATACCATTCCATGTAGTCTTATTAGTAGATTTTCTTCCATATTTTACCTATTTTCCTTGAATTAAATCCCTAGATTTTGTTTTTTAGCATGCCAGTTATATGATATGAAATTATCTTGTTCTCTTTAGCATTCTTGTATTGGTAAAATTATTGGGTGTTTTATTTTAGCATGTTTTAACATGATATTATTAATATATTCCTTGATTCCTGTCGATTTAGAATACTTATCCAATACATATTCCATACTTAATTTATTTTTATCATTATTTCTATGTTTAACAGTTCTAATTGAATTATAGTTTTGTTTTATATATGTAAATGATTTCATGGGAAAAATTCATCGGTTGCAATCAAACGAGAGCGTATTTTCAATAAAACCTTCTAAGGGAACCTTATAATTAGGAAAATATGACTCGTATACTTGAACCATCTCCTAGGTTATATATATATGTTTACAATTTTTTTTTTAAAATGAAGAAAGAGTATAGAGTAAAATGTTAATGTAGAATCTATTCAATTAAAAGGAGCCAAATTTCAAAATAAAAATTGTATGAGCACTTTATAGATTGGATTATGGAAACCCATGTAATTGGACCATTAGATATAATCATTGTATACTATTGAAATCAATATGAATGAAATGTTACATGAGTAAAATTTTAATGTGAATTGGTTCTGGTTGAATGGGATATAATTTTTGGTCTATAATATATATGGGTGACTTATAATTTGGTGAAATGGAACCCATATAATCAGAGAATTTTATAGGATCATGGATAATATCTGACATGGTTATATAAGTGAATGATGTTAAACTGTTTATAATTAATGGAATGGAAATATTCTAAAATTCTCAATGGGACCAAAGTAGGTTAGTTGGAGATTTTTTTTCAAGGGATGACACGTTCATGTGTAACAACATTAAGAGTTGAGAAACTATTATTGGTTGGCATTTTTTTTGAACTCAAGATATCTTAACGGGACCCTTTTTTGTCTCCTTATTTGATATAACATTTATAAAAAATTTATATGGTAAATTGGGTAATTATAATGGGATATAAATAAATGGTTAATGTTTCAAAAGAAATTTTGATATAGTTGGCCTGTATGCTTGGTTAAAAGTTTTTTCTCTAAATACTTCACATGTTTATATTGATTAATGTGATATATGTGTAACTTTCGTAAAATGGAATCCTAGGTGGTATCCTCCATTTAGACCCTTCTATAATGGTATTTTAAGTAACTCTCTAGGATACCTTGGAATAAAAGCATGATAATTTTCTATAGGTGTTATTTTCCTTTTTGAAATGGATAAAATTCCTTTGTTTTAAGAATTATGTCTTCTTATTGGCATTACATATTGTTAGAGTTGATATTTTTGGTTCATTAAGGGGATGGACTAAGGTAGGTATCACCATGAGATTATTTTCCCTTATAATCCTTTGAGATTTCTTTAATTTGGTGTCTTATATGTCATATAGTCCGTAAAATGACATTTAGTTCCAACTAAACCCTAATTTTGATTGGTGGTATGGTTTGATTAGTCTTTTAATTAGTGTGAGCATTGAGAAATGCTCGGTTTCATCTAGTTAGATATATCATGGTCATTATTGGCCTCTTCATAGGTCTCTGTTCCCTTTCAATTTTTCTATGATGGGTGACATGGTATTTCTTCATCCTGGTTAATGGTAATATGAGGAAATACAACTCTAACCTCTATTTTCTGTATGTTCCACCTAATAATGGGATGAATAGGGAGGAAACCATATGGATAGTATGGAACGGTTTTTGTCTTGACTTAGAAACCTCAATGTAGTATTCATTATCATAGACAGTTCTTATCAAGTGCAAAATAATGTAACATATCGATTGAGTTCAATGAAACTTTTCATATTATTACTATTGAGTAAATTCATGGGTCAACACTTTTGTAGAACTACCAACAAGTTAAAGATATAGTTTATCCCAATGATCAAGAATACTTCTTGGATACTCAGTTTCTCTGACAATATGGTTTTTTGTCATGGATTTCAGGGTATGTTTTGACCTGAGTCTGTGTTGTTTAGAGGGGTGAAAAGCATATTTTTATGTTGGATTTGATCTAGTGTTCTTATGAGTGGCTTGTATCTCACATTTTCAATGAATAGGAAACTCCCATGGTAGGGATCATCAAATTGGTCCTCATAAAATTCAACCTTCCATGTAGAAGGAACACAACCAATGAGGGCCACTTCAAAATGGTTGGTCTTGTTTTAATGATTTTGATGATTTCTTATTTTTAAACGTGTCTATTATTTCAAAGTAACAATAAATTGATATAGTAGTATGTTTTCAAAACACCTTGAAACTTAATTAGTAATGGAGAAACTCAATGGTTAATCTTAAATGGACATGAAATTCCTTTGGTGGAAAATATATGTGATTTGTTATGCTGATGGGTCGGTACGTGAAGTTGAGTTTCTTTTTCAATATCAATCGTTATAGGTTTGACTACTCTTATGGTTTTCATCATCACCACTTAATGTACTATAGTTTATAGTATATAATTTAACCAATATTTACATGTTACTTGATAAAATTAGAGATCATTGATTATACATCATTCTAATGTATAAAATTTGATGGGCTTGTTTTAGTGGTTTTCGTTATGTTTAACATTCGATGTGTGGTTCTTTCTTGACACTTGGTTTATCTTTAGTGACCCTTGGATTCATGAGAAGGAACACCATGGATTAAATCTTGGACACTATCCACTCATCTTTGAATTAACTTTAAGGAATAAGCGACATTGAGATTAGTCAATAATCTAATGTGGATGTTTTGGCATTATTCCAACATCTCACATGTAGTAATTGGGTGTGGACTACCTTAGATTGTTCTTATGATTCTAGATACATGAATCAATGTTTATTCCAAACTTGTTCATTGTCTTTTATGTGTTGTTTAAAAAGAAAAACAATTTAGTGGGCTGGATTGAAGTTACACACTTGTTTGTGTAGGGGAATGGTGGGAAAACATTAAGGTGTTGATTTGACCTTAGGTAATAACCAGAATTAAGGTATGAACTTTAATTAACATTCATGTTGTGAGTGGTTTATTACTTGCAAGGAGTAATTGTAGTTCAATTGTAATACACCCACTATCAAGGCCTAGTTTTTTTGGATAATTCAGATGAATTTGATCTTCTTATTTAATGGGTTTGGTTGGTGAAAAAATCTTTTAAAATGCTATTGTGTGACAACATGTTGGTTGTAAAATCCAAATTGTTATTCAAAAGAAATTTTGTGTGACCAATTTTAGTTTTTTCAATCATATTTTGACTATTTATTACTGAATATGTCCCTAATGTGGCCAAGGATGTGTTCATGTTCACGTATATAATGAAAATACATTAAGAGGGTCTTTAAAATTATTTGAGGCGTGCTTTGAAAGTCAATTTCAATAGTGGAGGTAATATTTCATGGAATTGGAATGGAGAGTACCATTGGAAGTTTATTTTATGTGATGACTAAATGGTTTTTTAATTAGCTAAAAGAGATGGGGAACATGTTGTCTCTTTGTTTTGGATGTAAAATGATTTTTGTATTGAGTTTTTATGGCTTCAGTGATGTGTTCTTAAGAAGTTATCAATGGTCTAATGGGCATTTGAAAATTCATGGTGACTATATGAACAAATATTAATGACCCTAATAGGTTGGGTAATATTTTATTTATACAGAATTTCTTCTCATAGATGAGATGTTATTAGGTAGGTAGGTTATAAAGTCCAATGTTTTGTAATGGATAAACATCCAATAGATTTTGAACATTCTTGTTTTGAAGATGGTAGGTTTTTAAAATAATGCATCATCACATATTTATATGACATATGAGACTTCGTTATATTTATTTTATACTTGAGTGAAGGTCCAAGAGGTGCCCTAGGTGTCTAGTCACATTTTGTGAGTTCATGGTCCCAAAAAATCATGGTTTGTGTGCTTTGACAGAGGTGCACAGTTTGTCTAAAATAGTGTTTCCCCCAAAAGAAATAAATGTGGCTTATGAAAGGGAGAATAAATTCCCCACACAAGATATACATGGTTATTCAAAAAAATTCCAATCTCACATGGGTAGGCACACTTCGTAAGTACCCTTTCATTATTCACTTCCCATTTTGTGCACGGGTTGGTTTATCACGGTGCTTAAACCATGAGGGGTAGTTTCTTAAGAAGGGGGTGTCTTATGGTTTATGAAAGGTTTAGTAATGTCATGTGAGAAAAACATATGACTTGGTTCTTGGTGTAAAATTACCTAAATTAACTTAATGATATATTATTTTATATTTTGTACTTAATTTACTATTATCAGCTGTATGACCGTCGTCCTATTTTTCCTTTGAGCTCCCCTCTAATCCAAACTCTTATTTAGGATTTCTCCTCAATTTTTTTCAAATTCAAGATCCATTAGTCTATAGGGATCTTCATCAGTAATCTCTCGAGTAATTTTGAATTGTTATTCATTTTTTTTTCTTATAGTAATTTTATTTTGGAGTGAGATCATTTCCGCATTTTCAATTAGAATTATGGGTTCTCAGTTCTTATCAAAGCCAGATCGAATCAGATATTGATATTGGATGACTGATAAGTATTAAATAGGAGGTAGGTGTTATATGACTTATTCTCAATGATTTCATTGATTTATAAATGTTTCCATGGTTTTTTATGCCATCATTTTCATGAATTTCATTATTTATGGTTCCTTAGTATAAAATTGATCATTAAACATTTTCAAACACCTCTTGACTACTGTTGGCAACTTTAGAGGATAAGAACTCTATTTATAGACATAATATGGGTGTTTTGACATGAATATATATTTTAATTAGTAGATTAAATTACCTTAATGCCTTCCAATAATTCAGTTTGGATTTGTAAGAGAATTTCCATTTATACTCTATTTCTAAATGTGATCGAAGAACCTCCAAAAATCCATGTAACACTTTGTGGTGTTTTCAATTTTTGAGTGTTTCAAATCTTAATTTTTTATTTTCCTAAATTTATTTATGATTCTTATAATTTATTCTTTAGTACTAAATAAATTTTTTATGATCAATTCCTTGTTTTTATAATAAAACCCCTTGATGGAGGTGGGTTGTGTCTTAAACCTAATTTCTTTGACTACTATTATAAAATTCCTGTCTATATTTATTTGGTTAATATTATATTATTTTCTACTATGGTTAGGTATATTTAATTATAGATTTATGTCATTTACTAATTTTGATAAATAGAAATTTCCTTACACTGATTAATTTTATTTTTACCAAATTGCCTCCTAAGTGCTTGACTTATTTTGTAAGGAAATTTCTAACTTAAGGATTTTATTTCATGACTCTGGAACCTTCTACATAACCACACGGATCCTAGATAATGTATTTTCCATTTTGTTTAATTATATGGAATGTATTTATTTTAATGGATTTTCGTTGATGTCTTATATTATCTAAATAAGATAAATGAAATGAAATAAAATAGGGTGGAATGACCACACCAATTTCTGTAATATAACAAATATGGATTTCGTGAACTATTATAAATGCAATTCCCTTATTTTTAATGTATTATAAAAATTTAAATCATGAGAGGGATTTCCTTATGGATTTTATTGTAAATATGATGATATATTTACTTGGTATTAATAACTTTATGGCATGAGAGGTATGGCCCCATGAACATTAGTAATAAATATTACTACACATTAACATAGGTTTTGAAAAATGTTAAGGGTTCAATTTATCTAGAGGAATTAGACTAAATTTCATTGTTTTTGAGCACGTTGAGTTGTCACAATGATACTATATAAAATATGGGCTCACGTGTCACGACCCGTCCTCGGGGCCCGTGTCATGACTACCCCAAGCCCGCCTTCCATAGGCCAGGGGCTGGTGACTAGCACCAAAGGCGTAAATCCCGAAAACTGGGAAGGCATTGCCTTTATAAAAGTAACAAAACACCACAGAGTACAAGCGGAAGTAAAAACACTATGTTCAAAAGAAAGTGCTGAAAAGTAAATGGGCCAGAATACGAACCCAACTGAAAGTGCAACTACAACTGAATGAAAGTACAATAGAAAAAGAAAACAGCTGGAAGAAGGAAGCAGCTCCTGGGTCATCCTCCTCGGATCCTACCTGAAGGGTAGGTACAGATAGCCTCCTCCATGCTCTCGTCCGTCAACCTCCTCTGTGTGTCGTCTCGTCGTGTAGTCCACCTCTGGGTACTGACTCATCGTGTAGTCCACCTTCGAGTACTGACTCGTCGTGTAGTCCACCTATGGGTACCGACCAGTCCTCGAACACTTGGCCTCCATCAGCACTGCCCGTCGTCTGCAACCAACACAACGAGGTGCGGGCATAGCCCGTGCAGGTGTGAGTATAACGATACTCAGTAGGGACCCCGAGACCTTCAAGGTATCACTAAATCCAAAAAGAATAACCACAAGGAAGATCTCAACTGATAACCTCTACTCAGGTATATGCCCATACATATACCTAAGTTATCAAGTAACCCATCTCAATCATGAGAAACACAAGGATTATGAAATCAACGGATAACCACTACCCAGGTATATGCCCATACATATACCTAAGTTATCAAGTGACCCATCTCAATCATGAGGTAAACACAAAGATCATAGACTCAGCTCAAACCAGGATTTTCATTAACGAAACCGTAACTGCTGAAGAGCTCCGTCTCTGGAGTGTACAATAGTCCTGTCACGACTCCGAGGTACTGCTAACTAACCGAATACTGCTGAGTTACTCCTCCTGTCGAGTACTGCGGGTTTGCGGCCAACTACCGGGTGCTCCGTCCGCTGAGGGTTTGTCGCCAAATACCGGGTGCTCCCCCTAATAGTCTACAGAGGTACTCCTCCTGTTGAGTACTGCCGGTCTGCGGCCAACTACCGGGCGCTCCGTCCGCCGTGGGTCTGTCGCCAAATACCGGGCGCTCCGTCCACTGGGCTAGTCAACTCACTCCAAGTCAAGTCAGTCAAGTAGTCATCAGGTCTCAGCCGGCTACACGGTCTTCGTACTCCGTACGCTCGTCTCTGGGAGGGTCCGATCCACGAGCTACATGTCGATACTAAAATTATCTCAAAGTCCCACGAAGAAGTATCTCAAAGGACCACCTCGTCACAGGGGTCTCAAAGCAACAGACGTCACGTCGATCGGACGCTCGGTCTGTGAGTTACTAGCCTTTTCGTCCCAGGGGCCCGGTTGGTTTCAAGAGCGAACCAACCCGGCCGTAACTCAACTATACCCCGAACACTCATAAGGTATACTCATAGGGACTGTTTCTCAACGTGATCATCAACGCTGCTGACGGTTCGTCAAACGGACGTTCTGTCTGAAAGATATCAGCTTTTCCATACCAGGGGCCCGGTTAGATTTCGGGTGCAATCCAACCTGGCCACTATCCAAATATATCCAAAACTTGGGAAAAATATGCCAAAAGTTCCGTCTCATCAAGAGGAATTCAACGATATAGATGGCGCGTCAATCGGACGCCGGGTCTGTGAGTTATTGGCTTTTTTCGTCCAGGGGCCCGGTTGGTTTCGTGAGCGAACCAACCCGACCGCTCTCCAACGGTATCCAAACCTCGAGCGGAGTAAGCCAAAAGATTTGCCTCACTTAGAGGAATCCATCAAAGTCGACGGCACATCAGTCAGACGTCCGGAACTCAAGATATGAGGGTTTCCGTTTCGAGGGCCCGGTTGGTTTCGTGTACGAACAAACCCGGCCGAATCCAATGTTCTCCAAAACCTTTAGTGCGGTATAACGAAACGACCGTCTCGATCCAAGGATCGCGTTTCCGCTGACGGCGAGTCGTTTGGTGGCCCTTAGCTCATGTTACGGGCATTTGACCGATAGTGGTCCGAAAACGGGGGGTCGTGGTCCGGGTTGACCCGGCCCGACCCCCGCCCCCGGGTCGGCCCGAACCGGGTCGACCCAACAAGGTTCCGACCCGGCTGCCCTGGCCCAGCCAGGCCAGGGCGCGGCCCGGCCCGGCTCAGCCGAGCGGTCGAGCGATGCGGGGGGGGGGGGGGGTGTCGCCGCCCTCGCGTGACAACCCTGCGGCCCCAGCGGGGGGCCGCCCTGGACACCCGGACGCGGCAGAGCCGCGTCCCGCGCGTGACGTACTTGCGAGGCCACGGGTCCGCGGGTGCCGCCGCCACGGCTGAAGCCACGACGGTCCTGTCCGGCGGCGCGCCGGGCGCCGCCGCCGGCTTCCGCGTGCCCCCGGAGTCGCTCCGGTGGTCCGTTTTTCCTCCTGTTTGCGCCGCTGCTCCTCCTGGGATCCGATCTTCACTGCGGAATCGTCAAAATTACCTTGCGGCCTCGTTTGTCGTCGCCCGTCGATCCATGCATCAATAAAAAATCTGTGGAGGGTTGTCGGGCCATGTTCGTTTGGCCCGCACCCTCCGCGTTAGATAATATCAATGGGAGAATTTATTCAACACATGAAACAAAAAAATTGTTCATTTGAAACTGCTTCTTTAATTTTAATGAAACGTTCACGGGAATATAAAGGGATTCCAAAATAAAATCCCTACCTCGTCAAGTCATCGCACGCGCGTTCTTCGTGGATTTGATCACCGTGGAAGGAGGCGATCGTCGTGTCGCGGAAGGGCGTCGCGTCGTCACGGAAGGGAATCTCATCGTCGAACTCCGAGGTTCAAGAACAAAAAGATTTAATTAATAATAATTAAATCTGTGCGTTGATAAAATCAACAAAGGAGTTCTAAAAGGAACCCGAAATCCCTTACCCCCAACAGATGATTGGATATTTCATAACGGATGAAGGAACGTCACAGAAGAGGAAACGTCGTCGTCGCGGCACACGGTGTCGTGTTGTCGATTTCCGCAGTTTCAGCGTTCTTCGTCGGAGGTCGGCGTGCTTCGCGTTCCTCGCGTTCTTCACGAAGAAGGGTGAAGGAACAAGAATTCTGTCAAAGGTCTCCCAACGTGTAACTGTAACATCCTAAGTAAGTAATGAATAATATATATTTTATCTATGCTTATTAATGAACTAGATAGTGTTTTAGAGGCTTAAAATGAAAATAAATCCAATCTTAAGCATGGAATACACTAATATTTTTAAAATAATGTTTTACTGCCTTTGATGGAAAAACATTTTTTGAATCTATCTTTTGAAAATTTTATAAACAATGTTTGTCAAAATAAACTTATTCTTTATGATTGAGACATCAAAATTTACTTTGGGTGAATTTTTGGTATTTTTCTGACAATGATCATTTTTAATGAATAGTTGAAAATACTGCATTTTACATCAGAACTGCTTTTTAATCTAATTTATTTATATGATTAGATTATCTTTTGAATTGGTTTTGAAGTGAAATTAGAATATATTTTTACCATCTAATCCAATGGTGGTCATTGGAATCAATTTCACTTTGAAATTGGACTTAAACTGGTGTCAATCTTTTGATACTTATTGTTTCATAAAAACACGCTATTTGTCATGACAGTGGGAATTAATTATTAAATTAATTAATGTGACTTATATGTTTTGAATTTTTCAAAATAGACTTCATTTTTGAATTCAGAATATCATATATAGCTTAGGGTGAATTTTTTTTATTTTTCTGAAAAACTTCAATCTTTGATTAATAGTGAAATCACTAAGTGGTACTTATAAAAATTGATTATTCATTTAAATGAAATGTTACCACTTCTGTGTTTTGAATTTCGAAAATCCGACATATATGGTTGTCATTAAAAAGTAAAATGTGGTTCAATTAGATTATAATAATTTTTTGGTGAATAGTAACTTATTAAGTTTTTAATCGCGATTAGAGGTAATTAGTGTAGTTTAAGGTAAAAATAATGATTTAATAAAATGAGATAAGTTTGACACATGTCCTAACCTCATTTTTTGTGTCATGGCCGACCAAGACAATCCATGGGTCAACTTGGGGACCCCATGGAGCCACTTTGATTGGGAAATGACATAAATAACTTTTTATTTAATATTAATGTAAAAATGACAAAAACAAGAAATGTTTTACTAAAACATTTTTTACCTGGGGTTATACAAGTCAGATTTTTGATTATAAATAGTCTTTGGAAAGCTAAAAAGATTTCCTACATCATAGTATTTGTTTTATAATTTTTAGACATTATATAAATTAAATTATTGTTGACATCATGATGATGTAGTGATGACCTCATTATTTAACGATTTAAATAAAATGGAAAGATAAAGTAATATCAAAGACCTACACATGTCCAAAACCTATTGGATGAGTGGATTTCTAACCCTTATCACCTTAACCTAGAATTATATCAATTTGGGACCTTTTGAATCCGAAAATCATTTTAATATAAAGTAACTTATCTTTACTTTCCAAAAGTGGCCCTCCTCTCCTCTTATAAAAGGCCCCCAACTCTACCTCATTTCACACACTCCTCATGCCTTTGGCTCGGCCATCCCCTGCCCACGTAATCCCTCCACATCCCTCTCCTCATCCTAGAGGATTCCCTTTGGGCATAATCCTTTCAAATGAAGCCTTTAGGCTCAAAACAAAAGGAGGTACACTTTTAAAGGTAATTCATTCTCTCATGTTCATTTGTGTTATTTTGCTTCTCCAACCCCCTAAACTCTTTTTATTTACTTATTTTGATACAACACCAATATCTTCAATATACTAGGATGTTGTTATAAGATTTATTTGAGCTACACTCTCACACAACTACATCAAATGGTTAATGAACATACAGTTTCCGTGGATTGCGAAATTCTGCCTCCCGGAACGATGATTGTTCAATACTCATTTAACACCTTCAAAGGTGGCCATTATGATGTCACTATTTTTATATATGATATATAATATGTTTATGTTTTCCTTAAGCTTCTGTTTTTTTTCATTTTGGGCATACCTTTATGGTTTCCATTATGGGTAAACGCGATATCTTCATTTAAGGAAGTGCGTACTACCACCCACTCAAAGTGATTTGATTCGTTAAATACCATATGTGGGAAGTATAAAGGATGTAACTATGATATTATATATGATATTATACTGGAATTATAATATAACTTTATATCATTATGATTCCATTCTATAAAATACAAAATAGAAATGAATGTAGCGTTCATGCGTACGTACGACTTACTGTCTCCATGAACGGTGCACTTCATTTCTTACCTCTAAATGATTATGTAATATTATAAATGCATGAATTTACTGGATATATATGATATATATAATATAAACATAATGAATACCATTCTGGATATAATGGGTACATGAACAACTTGTAATTATAAAGGGATTATTTTAAACTCAAGTACCAATAATCGTTAAAATGACAATTATTAACTTAAATAATTACATAGTGTTCATGAAATGGCAATAAGTGATATAAAAGTAATAATGAACTTGAAAAGGTTCTTAAACAAGTAGAAATTAACTCAGCTTTATTATTCAGGAGATTAATGAACGATCGAGTCAAGTCGGACCCGATGTATGGGACTTCGTCTCAATCTCCTTTCATTGAGGCATATTTTATTTTATACACAACTTTCTTTTGTACGGTGTATAAACCCCTTTTACTTTTAAGTTTATTCAAAAGGAATATTTTTTATATGAGGGGTTTACTAAATGACAAAAGGGAATGTTTTTTTCATACGTATGCGGTGACAATGACTTCTCCGCCGCCGTGACCATTATTTGAGTTTTCGGCTTCCTCTACAAGCCATACTTTATAAAAGAAAAATAAATACCATGTTTTAATTTTATTTTATTTTGGTATTGAAAATGGTTTTCATAATATTTTTATATCAATGTGTGGTATTGATATCTTGTGATTGAATGGTGGAAATGTTATGTTTCCTTTATGCATGTTTTATGTGTTACGATTATGTTGAGGTTCTTGGGCATTATTATGAAGAGGGGTGGTTCTATGATAGACTAAGAGTGGGTGAGCCCGATATAGCTCTCCAATGCATTGGGTATTGCGAAGGAGTGAAACGTTAAGGTTTCTCTGAAGAGATTTAGGGAATATATTGTGATGGGTATTCCAAACGTAACCAAGAGGGTTACTCCCTACGTAAGAATGTTATGAATGCCTCAAGTTACATTTAAGTCTTATGATTTCTATGATTTATTTATGATTTGATGAGATATGTTAAAGTGCTTATGTTTTATGTGTAAAGTATGATCTCATTCTTATTTATATATGTACCCATGTTTCCTTTCCATATTTTAATATCCCCTACTGAGATTTTTATGCTCAACCCATGTTTTTTGAAATGTTTTTCACAGGTCAAGGGAAAGATACATGTTATGATGATAGTGTCAAGGAAGTGTCATGAAAGAATCCATGTTTTATTTTAAATATGTTTCCATTGATGGGAATGAAGAGTACTATCTTTATGTAACCACATTGTTTATATGTGGAATGTAATGCATGTTTTATGATATAATTCTCTAAAACTCTAAACCCGAAAAGATCCTCAATGTGTAATCTTGAGATATCTCAAGATTAAGTAAGGTTTAAGGCTGGGGCCATATAGTTGGTATCAAAGGTCAGTTTAGATAACTTTAGGTGTTAGAATTCTATTAAATTATTATCCAAAAAAAAATTATGTTCAAATTGAAATGATATAGCATTTGAAGATTACCATGTTGCTTCATCTAAGACATGTTTGTTCAGAATGGTTTTCCGCAGAGGAAATAGGGAAGAAGTGCTAGGAAGGCATGCAGAAGGAAATAACCTTCCGAATTAACATCCTGAGATGGTCGGAATTGGAACTGAATAGTTTGTTGCAGTGATGGCGCAATTGACTCAAGAGATAAATGGCGGTGGTATCCATTCACGAGATCAGCCAGATCAACCGCAAAGGAACATGTCAGTGGTGGAACATTTCATGAGGCAACATCCCCCATCATTCAGAGGATCATATGGCCCTGTGCTAGCTGAAGGGTGGTTTAAAGCACAGGATAAGATTTTCGATGTCATGGGGTGTTCAGACAATCAAAAGGTCAGTCTTGCTGTTTACCGTTTGGAGGGTGAGGCAGATCAGTGGTGGTCTATGGTTAAAAATATCAGGGACGCCAATGAGATTGATGCTCTCGTTTGGGATGAATTCAAAGGTATGTTTCTTGAGAAGTATTTTCCTAAGGTTGTTTGACTTATGATGGAAAATCAAATCTTGGAATTGAGGAAATAGGAAGACTCTCTGTCTACCTATGAAGAAAGGTTCACTCGATTGGCAAGGCATGCTCCAAATTTTATCTGAGACCTTGATAGTAAAATCAATCGTTTTTACTCAGGATTAAAGCCAAAATATCGAAGGGAATTAGCTTCTCGTGAGTTTAAAAGTTATGAAAAGCTTGTTCATTGTGTTGAGAAGGTGTAAATGGAGTTTGTCGATGATCAAGTGTTCTATAACAACCAACAGAAGAAGAGACGGAGGTGGCAGGAGAAATGTAAGAATTCTTAAAAAAAGTCTGATGGTAAGAAAACTAAGTTTCTAGTTTGTGATAAATGTGGAAAAAGGCATGCTGGGGAATGTCTTCTGAATTCTGGAAAGTGCTACCGATGTGGTAAGATAGGACATAAGGCTCGTGATTGCACTGAAAACGATCAAGGTGAAGGTAAGACCAAATTTTATTTATAGTTAGTGAAATGTTATAAGTGCAATGAGAAGGGTCACTATGCAAACGAGTGTCCAAAAAAGATCTTGAGTGATGGGAAGTAGTTAGACTACAAGCAGAAAAGGGTGGTGAAATCTTTTGCAACTACTTCGGCAGATGTCGGGTCATCAAATGAAGTTGTATCAGCTCCAGGGAGCACAGTTTTTTTCAAAGATTGACTTGAGATCGGGGTACCATCAGCTGAAGGAAAAAGAGGCAGATATTCCGAAGACCGTGTTCCGTACGAGATATGGCCATTTTGAATTTGTAGTAATGCATTTTGGGCAAACCAATGCACCTGCTGTATTCATGGACTTAATGAATAGAATTTCCATGAGTTCTTGGATAAGTTTGTGTTGGTTTTCATTGATGATATTTTGGTGTTTTCTAAAATTAAAGAAGAGCATGAAAGACATTTAAGGGTTATCTTTCAAACCTTAAAAGAAAATAAATTGTATAGGAAACTCAGAAAGTGTGAGTTTTGGTTGCAACAAATTTCTTTCCTTGGTCATATTGTTTCTCAAGATGGGATAACCGTTGATCCTGCAAAAACAAAGGTTGTTGAAGAATGGTCAAGACCCACCAATGTAATAGAGATTCGTAGTTTCCTTGGTTTGGCAGGCTATTACCAAAGGTTTGTTAGAAATTTTTCACGATTATCTAGTCCAATAACTAAGATAACTCGAAAGGGTGTTAAGTTTATCTGGACAAAAGAATGTGATGATTTTTTTGTAGGAATTGAAAAGAAGATTGGTGAATGCTCCAGTTTTGGCACTACCTTCCAGGAATGGTGAGTTTGTTATATATAGTGATGCTTCATTGAAAGGACTTGGTTGCGTCCTAATGCAGAATGATCAGGTAATTTCTTATGCTTCGTGATAGTTGAAAACTCATGAGGTAAATTACCCTACACATGATTTGGAATTAGCTGCTGTTGTTTTTGCATTAAAAATTTGGAGGAATCATTTGTATGGAGTAAAGTGTGAAATATATACCGATCACAAATGTTTAAAGTATATATTCACTCAGGAAGAGTTAAACATGAGACAGAGGCGATGGCTGGAATTAATGAAGGATTATGATTGTACAATTCATTACCATCCGGGAAAAGCAAATAAAGTGGCTGATGCTTTGAGTCGAAAAAGTAATGCTTCATTATGAATGTTGCATTTGGAACGTGATCCTTTGTTTAAGGATTTGTTGAACTTTTTCATAGAAGTTGTTGGTGCAGGAAGTCCTTATGTTTTGTTTCAGGTATTAGTGGGATCTTCTCTATCAGGTAGAATCAAGCAAGCACAGAAGAAAGACAGTGAGTTGCAGAAAAAGGTAGAGCCGGTTCAGAAAGGTAAGTTTCCTGAATTCAACATTGATAATGATTGTGTTTTGAGATTTGGGAAGAGATTGTGTGTGCCTTGTGATTCACAGTTGAAGAGAGATTTGTTATGTGAAGCTCAAAGTTCTCCGTTTTCAGTTCATCTAGGCAGGACTAAGATGTATAGGGATCTGCGGGAGTATTACTGGTGGGATGGAATGAAAAGGGATATTGCTGATTTTACTGTGAAGTGTTTGACATTTCAACAGGTTAAAGCAGAGCGGTAGTTACCGAAAGGGATGCTTCAGCCTTTACCAGTGCCAGAGTGGAAATGAGAGAATATATCCATGGACATTGTTGTGGGATTACCGAAGACATCTCGAGGTAATAATCAAATCTGGGTTATTGTTGATCGCTTGACCAAGTCTGCTCATTTCCTTTCTATACGAGATACTTTCTCTGTTGATCAACTTTCCCATTTATATCAAAAAGAGATAGTCAGGTTACATGGAGTTCCTCTCTCCATTGTATCTGACCGTGATCTCAGGTTCACTTCTAACTTGTGGAAAGGCCTTCAGAAGTCATTGGGTACTGAATTAAATTATAATAAATCTTTTCATCCTCAATCAGATGGGCAGTCAGAATGAACAATTCAGACCTTGGAGGATATGCTACGAGCTTGTTCGATGGATTATCAGGGAAGTTGGGACCAACATCTTTCTTTGGTTGAATTTTCATATAATAACAGTTTTCATTCCAGTATACAGATGGCACCATTTCAAGCTTTATATTGGAAGCGGTGTCGAACTCATGCTTTCTGGGATGAAGTGGGTGAAAGGAAGTTGATGGGACCAGAATTGGTATAAGAGATGGCAGAAAAAGTGCAGCTGATTCAGAAGCACATGAGAGAAGCTCAGAGTAGGCAGAAGAGTTATACAGACAACATGAGGAAGGATATATCTTTTGAGGTAGGTGATCATGTTTTTCTCGAAGTATCACCATGGAAATGTGTGATGCGATTTGGTATGAAAGGAAAGCCGAGTCCAAGGTTTATTGGACAATATGAAATTCTAGAGAGAGTTGGATCAGTTTCTTACCGAGTGGAATTACCTCTGAGTGTATCTTAGGTACACAATGTTTTTCACTTCTCAATGTTAAGGAAGTACATGCCAGATCCATCTCATGTTTTGAGTCCAGAGGTAGTTCAACTGGAAGAGAACCTATCTTATGAGGAACAACCGGTCTAGATTCTTGACCACAGGGAGCAAGTGTTACGGAATAAGGGGATTCACCAGGTAAAGTTTTTGTGGAAAAACCACATGATTGAAGAGGCAACATGGGAATCTGAAAATGCAATGAGGGATAAGTACCCCCATTTATTCGATAAGTAAATAAATTGCGGGGACGCAATTTTCTAAAGGGGGGAAGGATGTAACATCCCAAGTAAGTAATGAATAATAGATATTTTACCTATGTCTATTAATGAAATAGATAGTGTTTTAGAGGCTTAAAATGAAAATAAATCCAATCTTAAGCATGAAATACACTAATATTTTTAAAAGATTGTTTTACTTCCGTTGATGGAAAAACATTTTTGAATCTATATTTTGACAATTTTATAAACCATTTTTGTCAAAATAAACTTATTATTTATGATTGGGACATCAAAATTTACTTTGTGTGAATTTTTGGTATTTTTCTGACAATGTTCATTTTTAATGAATAGTGGAAAATATTGCATTTTACATCAAAACAGCTTTTTAATCTAATTTATTTATATGATTAGATTATCTTTTGAATTGGTTTTGAAGTGAAATTAGAATATATTTTTACCATATAATTAAATGTTGGTCATTGGAATCAATTTCACTTTGAAATTGGACTTAAACTGGTGTCAATCTTTTGAGACTTATTGTTTCATAAAAACACGCTATTTGTCATGACAGCGGGAATTAATTATTAAATTAATTAATGTGACTTATATGTTTTGAATTTTGAAAAATAGACTTCATTTTTGAATTCATAATATCAAATATAGCTTAGGGTGAATTTTTGGTATTTTTCTGAAAAACTTCAATTTTTGATGAATAGTGAAATCACTAAGTGGTAATTACAAAAATTGAATTTTCATTTAAATGGAATTTTATCACTTCTGTGTTTTGAATTTCAAAAATCCGACATACATGGTTGTCATTAAGAAGTAAAATGTGGATCAATGGGATTATAATAATTTTTTGGTGAATAGTAACTTATTAAGTTTTTAATCGTGATTAGTGGTAATTAGTGTAGTTTATGGTAAAAATAATGCTTTAATAAAATGAGATGAGTTTTAAACATGTACTACCCTCATTGGTTGTGTCATGGCCGACCAAGACAAGCCATGGGTCAACTTGAGGACCCCATGGAGCCACTTTGGTTGGGAAATGACATAAATAACTTTTTATTTAATGTTAAAGTAGAAATGACACAAACAAGAGATGTTTTACTAAAACAATTTTTACATGGGGTTATACAAGTAAGATTTTTGATTATGAATAGTATTTGGAAAGATAAAAATATTTCCTACATCATAGTATTTTTTTTATAATTTTTAGACTATATATAAATTAAATTATTTATAACATCATGATGATGCAGCGATGACCTCATTATTTAACGATTCAAATAAAATGGAAAGATAATGTAATATCTAAGACCTACACTTGTCCAAAACCTATTGTATGAGTGGATTTCGAACCCGTATCACCTTATCCTCTAATTATATCAACGTGGGACCTTTTTAATCTGAAACGCTTTTTAAAGTAAAGTAACTTATCTTTACTTTCCAAAAGTGCCCCTCCTCTCCTCTTATAAAAGGCCCCCACCTCTACCTCATTTCAACACTCCTCAAGCCTTTGTCTCAGCCATCCCCTGCCCATTTACTCTCTACACATCCCTCTCCTAATCCTAGAGGATTCCCTTTGGGCAGAATCCTTTCCATGGAAGCCTTTAGGCTCAAATCAAAAGGAGTTACACTTTTAAAGGTAATTCATTCTCTCATGTTCATTTGTTTTATTTTGCTTCTCCAACCCCCTAAACTCTATTTATTTACTTCTTTTGTAACAACAACAGTATCTTAAATATACTAGGATGTTGTTATAATATTTATTCAAGCTAAACTCTCACACAACTACATCAAATGATTAAATAACATGCGGTTTCCGTGGATGGAGAAATTCTGCCTACTGAAACGATGATTGTTCAATACTCATTTAACACCTTCAAAGGTGGCCATTATGATGTAACTATTTTTATATATGATATATAATATTTTTATGTTTTCCTTAATCTTCTGTTTTTTTTCATTTTGGGAATACCTTTATGGTTTTCGTTATGGGTAAACGCGATATCTTCATTTAAGGAAGTGCAGATTACCGCCCCCTCAAAGTGATTTGATTCGTTAAATACCATATGTGGGACGTATAAAGGATGGAACTATGATATTATATATTATATTATACTGGAATTATAATATACCTTTATATAATTATGATTCCATTCTATAAAATATGAAATAGAAATTAAAGTAGCGTTCATGCGTACGTACGGCTTACCGTCTCCATGAACGATGCACTTCATTTCTTACCTCTAATTGATTATGTAATATTATAAATGCTTGCATGTACTGGATATATATGACATATATAATATCTACATCATCAATACCATTCTGGATATAATGGGTACATGAACAACTTGTAATTATAAATGGATTATTTTTGACTCAAGTACCAATGATCGTTAAAACGACCGTTATTAACTTAAATAATTACATAGTGTTAATGAAATGGAAATAAGTGATATAAAAGGAATAATGAACATGAAAAGGTTCTTAAACAAGTAGAAATTTACTCAAGTTTATTATTCTGGAGATTAAAGAACGATCGAGTGAAGTTGGACCCAAGCTATGGGACTTCGTCTCAATCTCCTTTCATTGAGGCATATTTTATTTTATACACAACTTTCTTTTATACGGTGTATAAACCCCTTTGAATTTTATGTTTATTCGAAAGGAATATTTTTTATATGAGGTGTTTACTAAATGGAAAAAGGGAATGTTTTTGTCGTACGTTTGTGGCGACAATGACTTCTCCACCGCCATGACCATTATTTGAGTTTTCGGCTTCCTCTACAAGCCATACTTTTTAAAAGAAAAATAAATACCATGATTTACTTTTCTTTTATTTTGGTATTGAAAAAGGTTTTCATAATATTTTTATATCAATGTGTGGTATTGATATCTTGTGATTGAATGGTGGAAATGTCATGTTTCCTTTATGCATGTTTTATGTGATACGATTATGTTGAGGTTCTTGGGCATTATTATGAAGAGGGGTGGTTATGTGATAGACAAAGGGAGGATGAGCCCGATATAGCTCTCCAATGCATTGGGTAACGTGAAGGAGTGAAACGTTAAGGTTTCTCCGAAGAGATTTTGGGAATATACTGTGATGGGTATTCCAAACATAACCAAGAGGGTTACTCCCTACGTAAGAATGTTACGAATGCCTCAAGTTACCTTTATGTCTTATGATTTCTATGATTTATTCATTATTTGATGAGGTATGTTAAAGTGCTTATGTTTTATGGGTAATGTATGATCTCATTCTTATGTATATATGTACCCATTTTTCCTTTCCATATTTTTATATCCCTTACTGAGCTTTTTATGCTCATCCCATGTTTTTTAAATGTTTTTCACAGGTCAAGGAAAAAGGTACATGTTATGATGATAGTGTCAAGGAAGTGTCAAGAAAGAATCCATGTTTTATTTTAAATATGTTTCCATTGATGGGAATGTAGAGTAATATCTTTATGTCACCACTTTGTTTATATGTGGAATGCAATGCAAGTTTTATGATCTAATTCTCTAAAACTCTAAACCCGAAAAGATCCTCAATGTGTAATCTTGTAATATCTCAAGATTAAGTAAGGTTTAAGGCTAGGACCTTATAGTAATCCTCAAGATGTGGAGTTGGTCTTATTTTATTACTACGCCAACGGATTTCAAACCTGTTAAGAAACGAATAAAGAGATAAGTAATGACCCATTAATTTGTAGAATTAATACAACGAAATAAACCATCCAATTAATTCAACGAAGAAAACTGCCCAATTAATTGGTGCGTTAAGAAATTAAGAAAATGCATCAGTTGACTTTCATAATGACGGGTTTTCACGGGTGCATTACTTAGTGGAAAAGAAACGGTGGGGCTCATGTGGGTCCCACCACAAAAATATCCTACCAAGAGGGTAGGATATTTTTGGATTTTACCCTATCCGCAACAACTCAGCTTAACCTACTTTAAGGGTCTTCAATTGGCTTCCATGCGGCTTAAGTGAAATAAAATAATGTTTGTCGTAAAATTATTTTATTTCTAATCTTTAATCCTGAAAATTAAAAACCACACCCGAGCAAACGCAACTCCGAAAGAGGCGTTTCTAAGCAAAAATCGGCGCTACGATTCCATCGGTTCCCTTAAAATTCGATTCTGAGCACCGGTTCAAAAGTTAGAAAAACCCGCTCATTCGTTCACTGAACGTACCCGAGCCAAACTTCAGAAATTGATTTCGGGCACACCGGGCCTCGGAATCAGGCACTGTCAGAAACTGCGTTCTTGTAAAATTCCAAAGAAAATTAAGAAAAAAAATTCCCTTGGTATTTACGGGCCTTTATATTGCTCCCACCACAAGGATTTACGTCCCCGTAATGCTTCACCAAAAACATAGGGATACAAAGGCGGTACTGAGCACGCATCTGAGCCTTCTGCTCCCATGTTCTCACCTGGAGGTTCTTGTGCTGCGAAAGAAAGTGCACCAGAGTAATTGATCATCCCCGTAGGATTCGCTCTTGTCGATCATTGATCACCACTAGAACCTCCATGGAAGTAACCCCATTGCCATTGTCCAGCTCCTCATGGTCGATGATACACGAAGGGTCGTTCATGTGTCTCCTCAGTTGAGGTACCTGGAAAACGTCGTGCACCTAGTCCAACTGAGGTGGACGAGTCAAGTCGTAAACCACCTCGCCTACCCAACTGAGGACCTAGAAAGGTCCATTGAACCTTGGTGATAACTTGCCACCTTGGCCACATCTCTATAAACCTCTTCGAGATGAGTCTCGTATAAGGACGTGATCGTCGTCCTCGAACTCTAGAGGCCTCCAGGTCCTATCAGCATAAGGCTTCTGTCATCCCTGTGCTGTCCTCATCCGCTCTGGATGACCCGGACCTTCTCTAGTCTCACAAGAGCTGCTATGATTTCTTCTTTGCCGATAAGAGAAATCGGGTCTCATCCCCTGGATGAACCACATTCATTGCCTAATACAGTCAATCCTAACATGAATGATGCATTCATGCCATGGATGACGTCGTAAGGCCTCGACGTAACTACCAAGAGATCTAACTATCACTCTCGCCTCTAAGGGTCGATTCACACTGTCGGCATCAGTGTGAGGTGACTAGGTCACCTCTAGTAGAAATCTCGAAAGTGAGGGTCAAGTCAACAGTCTTAACCAGGACCACTCAATATCAACCAAAAAAAAGGACAGGAAAGCAAACATCAAAAAGATAAGTGTCTTTTTATTATTGCAGCTCATAGTAAAAAGACACGAAGCAACTACAGACAAACATCAACAAAACTAGAAGCAACAGGATCAATAGCCTCCAGGTCGGAAGCTAGTCCAGCTCCTGTCCATCTTCTTTCAGAGCACTATGACCATAGGCCTCAGCTGCGTGAAGCTGAGCTCTCCCATGTCCTCATGTCCCCTGCGGTCGGGGTGGCCTCCTTGTGGTGGTGGAAACATCCCAAAGCGTCGTCCACCTCTAGATGCACGGTCAGCTCCTATGCCATGGCCGCCTGCTCCTTGCGGTCTGCCCTGATCGAACCTCTGCCTCTGCCTCGGAGGTTCATCATTTAACTGCTGGTCATTTGCATGGCGGGTCAGACAGTCACGTGCCATGTGACCAATTCCGCCGCATGAGTAACAATGACCACTCTCGGCACGTCTGGCTCTGACTCCACCCCGGTTTCCCCGCACAACTGAACCTGAGTCATGCAGTCGGCCACAGGTAGGTTTTGTCCTCTTGGACCTCTGTGTCATCTGTCAAAAGTCTGTTGCAGAAGACTCTGCCGCAAGCCAGCTAGTGGTGGGTCCTGCTGCTGGAGACTACTCAACTAGGAAAGTCTTCACTAAGAGGGCTCTCTCCAACACCTCTGTCAGCATCGGAAAGATGTGAGAAGCAACCGAAGCTCTACTCTCTCGGCTGAGCCCCTGCTCGAAGGTCTGGGCCCTAAATAATGGGTCTCGTACCATATCTGTAAAGTAGCGTGAGAGGTCTGTGAACCTCACTGAATACTGTACCACTGTCATGCTACCCTTCCGCAGCTAAAGTAGCTCCTGTATACGCACCGCTCGAAGGGTGTCTTGTACAAACTCTGTCCAGAACAGGCTCTCAATGTCTTCCCAAAGAAGTGTCGCCTCATCATGCATCTGAAGCATCAGGATCCACCATCTGCCTGCTACTTCATGAAGAAGGCTAGTAGCTAGGATCACCATGAAACCTGTAGGCGTCCCCACAAGCCTGAAGACTCTCACCACAGCCTCCATCCAATCCTCAGCAGCCTGCGGGTCCATCCCTCCCTGAAACCTAGGTGGCCTTTGGCGCTGGAACTCATGCAGTGCGCTCAAGCGATGTTCATCCTCTGCTGCTGGGGCTGGTGGGATTGGTGGCCCAACGGGTAGTAGTACCGCTGGTGCCTCCGCTGGTGCCTCAACAGGGATAAGGCCCTTTACTGAGGCCTCTTCAATCAGTGGGCTGTCAGTACGTACCACTCTCGGGTCTATAGCTGCTCGTCCATGGGTAGGCATCCTGAAAGAAACAACGTGACACGGTCAAAAGATTATACCTGGTGAGCTGACCTGGTTTGAGCTGACATTTAAATAAAACTTCTGGAAAACACACATGCAATCAGTGTTTTCGTGAACAAAGTCGGAAATCAATTGTCAGGGTCCTGGTGTATGGATACGTCGGCAGCCCTCAACAACACTGACTCCATGAACTGAAAACCACACTCGGTACTCCTAACACTATTGCTTCACAGAAAGCAACATCAGAGTTATAAGTTCTGCGATAGAACTGAACTCCTCTAATACCAATTTTTCATGACCCATCCTCGGGGCCCGTGTCGTGACTACCCCAAGCCCGCCTTCCATAGGCCAGGGGCTTGCGACTAGCACCAAAGGCATAAATCCAGAAAACTGGGAAGGCATTGCCTTTATAAAAGTAACAAAACACCACAGAGTACAAGCAGAAGTAAAAGCACTAAGTACAAAAGAAAGTTATGAAAAGTAAATGGGTCAGAATACAAACCCAACTGAAAGTGCAGAAATAACTGAACGACAGTACAACAGAAAAATTCAAACAGCTAGAAGAAGGAAGCAGCTCCTGGGTCGTCCTCCTCAGATCCTACCTGAATGGTAGGTATAGATAGCCTCCTCCACGCTCTCGTCCGTCAACCTCCTCTGTGTGTCATCTCGTCGTTTAGTCCACCTCTGGGTACTAACTCGTCGTGTAGTCCACCTCCGGGTACTGACTCGTCATGTAGTCCACCTCCGGGTACCGACCAGTCCTCGAACACTCGGCCTCCGTCAGCACTGCCCGTCGTCTGCAACCAACACAACAAGGTGCGGGCATATCCCATGTAGGGTTGAGTATAACGATACTCATTAGGGACCCCGAGACCCTCAAGGTCTCACTAAATCCAACAAGAATAACCACATGGAAGATCTCAACAGATAACCACTACTCAGGTATATGCCCATACATATACCTAAGTTATCAAGTAACCCATGTCAATCATGAGGAAACACAAGGATTATGAAATCAACGGATAACCACTACCCAGGTATATGCCCATACATATACCTAAGTTATCAAGTGACCCATCTCAATCATGAGGTAAACACAAAGATCATAGAGTCAGCTCAACCCAGGATTTTCATTAACGAAACCGTAACTGCTGAAGAGCTCCGTCTCTAGAATATACAGTAGTCTTGTCATGGCTCTGAGGTACTGCTCACTAATTGAAGACTGCTGAGGTACTCCTCCTGTCGAGTACTGCGGGTTTGCGGCCAACTACCGGGCACTCCGTCCGCTGAGGGTCTGTCGCCAAATATCGGGCGCTCCCCCTAATAGTCTACAGAGGTACTCCTCCTGTCGAGTACCGTGGGTCTGCGACCAACTACCGGGCGCTCCATCCGCTGAGGGTCTGTCACCAAATACCGGGTGCTCCGTCCACTGGGCTAGTCAACTCACTCCTAGTCGAGTCTGTCAAGCAGTCATCAGGTCTCAGCCGGCTACACGGTTTTCGTACTCCGTACGCTCATCTCTAGGAGGGTCCACTCCACAAGCTACAGGTCGACACTCCAAGTATCTCAAAGTCCCATGAAGAAGTATCTCAAAGGACCACCTCGTCACAGGGGTCTCAATGCAACAGACAACGCGTCGATCGGACGCCTGGTCTGTGAGTTACTAGCCTTTTTGTCCCAGGGGCCCGGTTGGTTTCAAGAGCGAACCAACCCGGCCGTAACTCAACTATACCCCGAACACTCATATGGTATACTCATAGGGACCGTATCTCAACGTGATCATCAATGCTGCTGATGGTTCGTCAAACGGACGTTCTGTCAGAAAGATATCAGCTTTTCCGTTCCAGGGGCCCGGTTAGATTTCGGGTGCAATCCAACCCGGCCACTATCCAACTGTATCCAAAACTCGGGCGAAATATGCCAAAAGTTCCGTCTCATCAAAAGTAATTCAACGAATTAGACGGCACGTCAATCAGACGCCTGGTCTGTGAGTTATTGGCTTTTTTCATTCCAGGGGCCCGGTTGGTTTTGTGAGCGAACCAACCTGACCACACTCCGACGATATCCAAACCTCGAGCGGAGTAAGCCAAAAGATCCGTCTCAGTTAGAGGAATCCATCAAAGTCGATGTCACGTCAATCGGACGTCCGGAACTCAAGATATGAGTGTTTCCATTCTGAGGGCCCGGATGGTTTCGTGTACGAACCAACACGGCCGAACACAAAGTTCTCCGAAACCTTGAGTGTGATATACTGAAACGACCGTCTCGATCCAAGGATCGTGCTGCCACTAACGGCGAGTCGTTTGGAGGCCCGTAGCTCAGGTTACGGGAATTTGACCGAAAGTGGTCTGAAAATGGGGGGTCTAGTTCCGGGTCGAACCGGCCCGACCCCCCTCGGTCGGCCCGAACCGGGTCGACCCGTCCCGGGCCGACCAGACCCGGGTCCGACCCGGCTGGCCCGGCCCGGCCCGGGCAGGGCGCGGCCCTGCCCGGCTCGGCACGGCAGAGCGGCCGAGCGACACTGGGGGGGAACCGCCGCCCCCGCGTGACAACCCCGCGGCCCCCACGGGGGGCTGCCCTGGACACCCGGACGCGGAAGAGCCGCGTCCCGCACGCTCCAGACACGCGCAGCCGCGGGTCCGCGGGCACCGCTGCCCGCTTCCGTGGGCCACCAGAGTCGCTCCGGTGGTCCATTTTTCCTCTCGTCTGCGCCGCTGCTCCTCCCAGGATCCGATCTTCACTGCGGAATCATCAAAATTACCTTGCGGCCTTGTTTGTCATCGCCCATCGATCCATGCATCAATAAACAATCTTTGGAGAGTTGTCAGGCCTTGTTCGTTTGGCCCGCACCCTCCACGTTAGAAAATATCAACGGGAGAATTTATTCAACACATGAACCAAAAATATTGTTCATTTGAAACTGGTTCTTTAATTTTAAAGAAACGTTCACAAGAATATAAAGGTATTCCAAAATAAAATCCCTACCTCGTCAAGTCATCGCACGCACGTTCTTCGCGGATTTGATAGCCGCGGAAGGAGGCGATCGTCGTGTCGCAGAAGGGCGTCGCGTCATCGCGGAAGGGCGTCGCGTCGTCGAACTCCGAGGTTCAAGAACAAAAAGATTTAATTAATAGTAATTAAATCCATGCGTTGATAAAAACCACAAAGGAGTTCTAAAAGGATCCCGAAATATCATACCTCCAATAGATGATTATGTATTTCGTTGCGGAGGAAGGAACTTCGCAGAAGAAGAAACGTCGGTGTCGCGGCACACGGCGCCGCATCGTCGATTTCTGCGGTTTCGGCGTTCTTCGTCGGAGGCTAGAATTTTCACGTTCTTCGCGTTCTTCACGTTCTTCGCGAAGAAGGGTGAAGGCACAAGAATTCTGTCAAAGGTCTCCCAACGTGTAATCCTCAAGATGTGGCGTTGGTCTTATTTTATTACTACGCCAACGGATTTCAAACCGGTTAAGAAACGAATAAAGAGATAAGTAACGACCCATTAATTCGTAGAATTAACTCAATGAAATAAACCGTCCAATTAATTCAACAAAGATAACCGCCCAATTAATTGGTGGGTTAAGAAATTTAGAAAACGCATCAGTTGACTTTCATAATGACGGGTTTTCGTGGGTGCGTTACTTAGCGGAAAAAAAACTGTGGGGTTCGTGCGGGTCCCTCCTCACAAATATCCTACCAAGAGGGTAGGATATTTTTGGATATCACCCTATCCGCAACAACTCAGCTTAACCTGCTTTAAGTGGATTCAAGTGTCTTTCAAGCGGCTTAAGTGAAATAAAATAATGTTTGTCATACAATTATTTTATTTCTAATCTTTAAGCCCGAAAATTAAAAACCACACCCGAGCCAACGCAACTCCGGAAGAGGCGTTTCTAAGCAAAAACCGGCACTGCGATTCAATCGGTGCCCTCGGAATTCCATTCCGATCACCAATTCAAAAGTTAGAAAAACCCGCTCATTCGTTCACTGAAAGTACCCGAGCCAAACTTCGGAAATTGATTCCGGGCACATCGGGCCTCGGAATCAGGCGCCGTCAGAAACTGTGTTCTTGTAAAATTCCAAAGATAATTAAGAAAAAAAATTTACTTGGAATTTATGGGCCTTTACATCACCCACCACATTCCATTAATAGAGTGAGGCTATAAAAGACCACTTGGGAGATTTACTGTTTTTTCATGATGTCTCTCACTCTATAGGTATTTAGTTAAGGAACCCAATTTCATGAGTCTCTGGGATTCTTTATATTGTTTATGAATGCCTAAGTTAGTCCTTAGTCAACCCAAAAACCTGTTTTCCATGTATATTCACATTATGCATCCGTATACACCTTGTTCATATAAGTGGAGGCAATATATAACTAAATTATATATTTAGTCACCATTTAGAATTATTATTTCTATGGTTCTAAACATGTATAGATTCTAGGTGTCCCTTTGGATCTTGTGTGGGAGTTTTATTTATTTTAACACTACTTTTATATGTTTGTTTCTATACATGAACACAACGTTATGTTGTATTTCATGGATTGAAATCCTTCATAGAAATCATGTGTGGGAAACTGTTGGGATTAATATATCATGCCTTGTTTGGTCCTTCATTGAACTGGGGTACCTAAGTCGACCTTATATTTGGAGGATCATTGTTGAATTATTGTTCTATTTATCTTGTACCAAGGAGTTAGGAGAATATGACCAAGATAGAGTCCGGGAAGCACATGGAGAACAGACTTGGGGATTTTATTTTATTTATTTCATTTCATTATTGTATTGTAAATTATCATGTAGCATACTATTTGTTATATTTTTTCATTTTGTGATAGAATTTGTACATCCATTAATTTTTAAACATTGGAATTATCCATAGGTTGAGTTCTATTAATAATATTATTCATCCATGACATTGTGGTTTATGTATTATGGAATCCACTATTACCTATTGGTTATTATCTATTACACCACTAGTATTCTATGAAAAAATGATTTTTTTTCTCCCCATTGTACTACCTTTACACTCGGGTAGCTAGTTAGAAACCTCTAGCATACGAAGAGGGGAGTTTTAGGCCTTGTGTCCCACCAATCATGCCACTTTTATATTAGTGATTCGGTGTGGGATGTTAAATGAATATTTTTCTCAACATGGATTGATAAAATACTAATATAATATTCATACTTTGTAATAATGTACAGATACTTTTTTCTTATACTCTTCAATCTGTCTTCATAAATGCTCATTATACACAAGAATAGAAAAATTTCATAAAAATTACCATAATATTCTTCCACAAAATGCCTCATATTTCTTCCAAAACCTTATTTTTTTAATTAATGAAAAATGTTGATCACCATCACCCATGTAATGATAAAATTACAATACAACATTACTCGTTTCAGTACTTTCAAATATGATAAATATCATTAACAATTAACTTAACAATTTCTTATCTACAAATCAGTATTTGGTTCTATTCAATGATTGAAATATTTTTCACCTGAAATAATAAAAAAATATTACACTATGTTTCGGAGCATCATACTACTCAATAAAGGAGAGAATAATAGAAATTTTCTGAGTCATCTACCCTAATATAGTTATAAAATTATTTAGTTCTAGCTCCACCTCAAGCTCTTTATTTAGTATATTACTCTATCAGGCTTTCACTACCTAGATTATGTGCATTGATATAGTTTCCATTCTTTCCCTAAGGTTATATATCTAAATAATTTCATACAATTTATTATAAGATAAAAGTAGGAATCATAATGTATAATTTTTAAATAAGTGAAACACTTATAATAAATTGGTAATTTATACATCACTATTAAAAAATCATAATCTTGGTTTTTGGGAATATTTTCAAATCATATTAATATTTTTAAAATATTTCATAATGGTTATAATATAAAATGTGAATTATCTAAATAATATCCCCCAATATTTTCAAACCTGGTGTTTGGGAAGGGAATACTCACCATGCACTAGAATGACGGACATGATATGCTTCCCTAAATCTTTTCTTGGTCAATAACCCAAGACATAGATTTTTCAGAAAACAATCAAATTATAGTATCCATATATGGATGTGTTTATAATATAACATAATAATATCTACCTTAATAAAATTTATAACTTTAAATATAGTTAAAGATATCTTAAAATTTAGTCGTGGGGTTATGTTCCATAATCTATGTTGTATGAAATATAGGTCTAAAGTTTTCTTCTAAAATTTTATTTAATACCAACTATAAAGACCCTAAACATGGTAAAATAGTTCTTGTGGTTAATTTATTACAATTTAAATATTTATAACTAATATCATCTTAAATAATCTAATATTTTTATAGTCATATAATTAAATCTGAAATTACATTTGTAAATAGAAAATGGATCATCGTAATTTCTTTGATAACTTAATTATTCGATATAAAATATACTTTTATATCAATAATAATATGCTTCCTATAACCCTTGGGAAATTAAATGCACAAAATGAGTGATCTTAGATCCTCAGTATGGTTATTTGTACAATAGAATCTAACATGAAATAAATAAGGCATAAATAACATGGAAATAAAAAATATTATTAAATAATGATATATAAATAATCATATGAGCTTGAATGTTATAAAAGGATATCATAAATATTTTAATAATAAAAGAGAAATCAGTAACTAATATTAATATTATGGAATTTATAATTTCAGAAATATTAAACTTACTATCGATTCCTTATGATACTGCATTAATATAAATGGGTAAGAACTCATTCAAATATCCAAAATGTTTTATCTCATGGGTCATAATAATTCATGGAGGGGATTTTTAATTATTCTCCCAAAACAAAAATAAATACTTTTAATTCATATTTTATATGAATAAACAAAGAAACTTAATTAACATCCCATAAAATCAATAAGTTTAAATATTTAATGATATATCATATGGAATTCCGAGACAATCCACAATGAAACTAATCATAAATAATAAAGATAAATTTAGAATATGGTGTCATTATATTATATTTTTAGTATGTAATATTTTTTCTATAATCATGTTGACATAGATAAAAACATTTTAAAAAAGATAATGTAACTGTTTTTGGAAAAACTCTCTTTCACATTAAAATAAATTATTTATAAGAAAATATTTCCACAAATAAAAAGTATTTTCTTTATTTAATAATAACATTTGAACATATTAATGTATTTTTAAAATAATTTGGTAGTCATGATGATGGGAAACTTGGTTTATTTTTTTATGATAAAATGTTAATTATTTTAATTTTTTCAGTAAAATGTCAAAAGTACACAACCAAGATAAAACAAGAATATTTATTTCTCATAAAATTGGAACATGTTTAGAAATTTAACTAGTAAAAAATTTTCTATATTTTAAATAATTATTTGAATCATTATAAATAAAACCTATAATTGGAAGAAAATTATTATTAGACGAGTAGAAAAACATAGTTAGTCTCCCATTAAAATGTTATTTCAGCATATTTTGTAGAAAAGTAATTGTAAAATAAAAAAAGTAATTTAATGGAATAAATGAAGTTGATATAAATCTATTGATATTATTATTGAATGATCAAATAACCCCCCCTAGTTGAGACATATCCCTATGAAATTATTATGAATAATGTCATTAAAAAATAATCCATTATATAATGTTTATCTTCTATTTTTGTGTTTAACCACAATTTCAATTTAATATAGATTTATTATAATTATATTATAGATCATTATTAATATATATCAAATAATACTTGATTTACATATGAACTTAACCCATTAATTACAAACTCATTATTAAAATCACTATTTCTGGTGTCAACTTATATGGTTTTCATGAATGCTTTGGTTTTATAGTTTTACCGCATATAAATTAATAATTTGTCAAATATTTCCAAACCATTAATTATGATATTAATAATATAAATATTAATTATATATGTATATATTTTTATAATCATTCATATAAGTCAGATATTGAAAATTGAATTAAACCATTTATGGAGATGATAGGCCATACATATATATGACCATGAAATTAACTTTTTGACGAGTAGAATGAAAAAATGGTAAAAAATAACTCACCCAAATAATATATTTATAATATATTACATATAATATATATTTTAAAACATTCCTTATTACCATAAATTTAAATAATAAATGTAAAATATATCTCATAGCTTCATGGTTGTGGTTTTCCATATGTAAGCATGAGCAACATTATCATTTTTGATAAATAGGGATGTAAAAATGTTGATATGATATTTTAATTTAAAAAGAATAAATTTATAAAAAATAATATATATGAAAATTAAAGTTATAATTATAAATAAATTTATATAAAATGGATTGTATCCCATTGTGGAAGCGTTAGTCCACATATATGCATGACTAGTTTTTTTGCTTCCCATTTGATGGAAAAGACGGTGGATCATCATGGTATCATAATGATAATACTATTTTGGTATATTTTTTTATGTAATTTATTATCTTAGGAAAAATAACACAGATGAGGTGAAATTTAATAATGATGTAAAAATATAGTGATTTGTTGAGGTGTTTACCAATTTCTTGAAATAACTCCATTAGATTACTTCATAAAGACAATATTGTTTCCCTTTTGCGAGATAAAACTTCACTAGAACAATGATAAATATTTTTTAGAGTGTTTTATAATGTATTGGAAAATATTAAATGCGAAATGTGTTGTAATGAAGATATTGAATGTGTAACCATTTATAAATGGGAAATTGGACCTGCATGGTATTTATAAAAAGATTAAAATATTATAATATCATTATTAAGAAGAAAATATCCACATGGATAATGGTTTTATTATCATATAATATTATGTCAAAATATTTCAATCCATTATGATTTATACATGATTAATTGAAAAAGTGGTTATTTTTAGGTTCAAACCCATGGTATACCCATTTTGACCTTTACCGTAGATATTTTTTAGTATTTTTACTATTCATTACAACCAAAACTGAAATTTCAACAATTAAAAAAACTAAAATATGATTCGAAATGTTGAGCCCGTTTTATCAAATTAAATTTACATAAGTGTAATAATAAAATAAAAATTAATCCCTTAAAATTGATGGAATGTATTTTTGATAAAAACTATTTTTTAAGTATAAAATATTTGTATTCAAAAATTTGTCCTAAATTTAATTCAAAAAATCCTAAAATGATTATTAATAATATTAATGAAGTTATTTAACATATAAAAATAATTTATGAAAATTTAACATTGTAAACGATTTAAATTAAATGAAAATTTTAATATATATATATATAATTCATTCATAACTCAATGAAATATCATTCCTTTCAAAAGATTCAAAAAAATTAAAAATAAGGTAATGTATTTGGGGAATATTTAAAAAATTAAATTTATATTTCAAGGAAGCTTAATTTTTTTTCCATATATTAGTTATCTTATTTTCTCTAAAAATGAATTAATTATTTTTGGGGGATAATGTATTTCTGAAGAATATAACGATGTTTAAAAAAATTAAATACTTATTTATCAACATATTTTACTTTTTTAAAACTTTTAGATTTTTTTTAATATTTTTTTATTATTATTTACACATCCAATATTTCTTCTATAATATAATCATAATATTTTCATATAATTTTTTTTAAAATGTAGTTTTCTTAAAGATCACTGTTGACTTTAATATATGATATTAAACTCTTTGAATTATTTATATAAAAATATATGATATATTATATAAGTTTTAGAAATTAAATCATCTTATTTATATTTTCTAAAAATATATTCAATGTAGTTTTAGAACGATGATATAAAAATATGAATCATCTTCCCCTTTCGTCCCAATCATTCTTTCATTTCCATTTTTATACGCCTTATTAAAAATAATTAAAACATTATCGAGAAAAGGGTATTAGTTTAATCGTATCTGAAATTTTATCCATCATTTAACTCTAAGTCAATTTGTTCGATACATTGTGTATAAATCAAGAATATTTGTTTTTGATAATTTTTTTACCAACTAGTATATATTAAACTTGTAATTTGTACTCATAAACATATATTTATGTTCTTTAAACATTTATTCTAGTATAATGATACTAGTTTAAATTTTAAACAAATTTAATATGTATTAATCTTATAATCATGTAATCACCTCAATAAACTAACTAATAATATTAGTGTTCTATATGTAAGATAAGGGACCTAGGAGTACTTTAAAAAATCTACATTTCTTATGACATTATTTACAAATATTTCTCCCAATTTTTATTATATTTTTATTTGGTAAGTATTTATTGGATATAAAAAATCATACAAATTGCAACAACATTTATTTAATCACATTCTATAATTGTAAAATTTATACAATGTAATGATTCTTGAAATAAATTCAATATACTGCACTTTTCTCTCCTTCAATGATAACCTATATATGATATTCATAATTTTCAATCACATTAATATAAATTCGTTGGAATTGTTATGATGAGAAATGACTGAAATAGATCATTTTTTTATCCTAAATTATTAAAATTCCAAAATATTTACTAGGTATGTTGTTTTTTAATTTATTGCTTTATAATTAAAATCATATGATCCAATCAAGATGAGATATTCTTTCACATTGATATAATTTATTGATATAAAAAATTTAATATACTCAACATTTATCTAATTATATGTCTTATGGAAAACACACATTACAAAAATTCTAGAATGAAAAATTCATTAGTGAATGATGCTGATGGTTTCCATCCTTTTCACTATCTCTATTTCTCCCCCTGACATCATGCTTAACATTAAATTAAATTCATTGAGATTGAAACTAAAAAAACACAATTATTATTGGAATATGGCTGATGTTCACTGCATTTTAATCCAAATTGAAATGTTGAGATAGTTCTCACAACCATATGACTAGATATCATCCAGTATTCATAAATTCATATATGAACATATATTTTGATTTAAAATCAGGTATCATGGGTCGTACAAATATTTTTATATTTTATTGAAATGTAATTATTCATAATATACTTTGTTAATGGTAAATTCTGAATCCTTGTTTGGACTATTTCTTATTCTCATATAATTGTTGAACATCATTTTTACCCATGTGTATATTTATATCATATCTCACATATAAATTATTTAAAGAATGATTTTTATTTTATTGAAACCGTCTTATTCACGTTTTCTTCATCATTGGAAATAATTTCGTCTATATTTTCACTAGCATTTTCTCAAGATTCTTCGTGTTTCTTCATTTTATCTGAATAATTTGTCCATGTAACTAACATATCATTAGGAACATGGATATAATGTTTTGATTTCACTTGTCTTCATCTATGTTCCATCATTTTTAGTAGTTATTGTATATGATTCTCTTTTTAACAAATTATTGTATTTGGAATCAAAGGACATATCAACTCACCTACGTGAATTATTCATTGATTAATTTTTCTTACAACATTTTTCTATATACATCCCGATGATTATACTACTTTCATAACCTAAATAAGTGGTATATAAAAATAATATATAGATACATATGTTAATGATCATAAAAAATTCTTGGGAAACCATATTTTCTAACATCATATATTTTTTAAATATTTCCAAATACATTGATTATATTCAATTTTTCCATACCTTGTGAATTATTCTTTTTAAATTATGAATTTAGCCCCATTCAATTGGTTTTCCTTTTGGGATTTTAATTTGTATTATTTTAAAAACAATAAAATGAAAAATTCCTGATTTTTTTGCAGCACCATCATTTACACAAAACCTTTATCTTCTAATTTCATCTATAGAATTTTTTTTCCTTTGTATTCATTGATTGTTAAGACTTTGGGGATTTAGTTTCCCCACCCCATTTATTATTCACCCAAGTATTATTGGTGTAATTTATCACATTTCATTATCCATAATTTCTTATATTCTATCTTTAAAACTAAAGTACACATGATAATATATTTTGATACATTATTAAAAGATGGTATTGATGGTAACTCTATCATTATAACTTATTAAGCAATATCATTGAATAAATATATGATATCACTATCTCATGTTAGAGTTTTTTTGACACAATAATCATATAATAAGATTTTTTAGTAAAAAAATCATCTTATTTTGAAATGAATCAATATGAATCTTGAAAATTTTAGCGATCATTAATTTCAATTACAGACCTCAAATATTAGAGTTATTTTTTATAATTATTATTCATTGATTATACACTAAAATAGTCTAGTATTAATTAATTATATGTTAATATTAATTTGTTTCAATGTCAATAAAATCATGTTCAATGAATTTTAAAAATTGAACTTCATTTCTCATCAGAAGTGCAAGTCACGTTTAAAGTGAAAATTTAGTCAAAATAAGTCATCATTTTTTGGAAGAAATTATATTCAATATTTGAATTTAGATTTTGGAATATTATGTATCACTTTATTTAGAAAGTGTAATCTTTTAGGATTGATGGATGAATTCCAAAGGAACATGGTTAATTAATGGCATGAATGTCGAACATTTCTAGACAAAGCATAATGGGTCTACAACAAATCAAAAAAAATTGGGACCATAATAAAAGTCCAGTGAAGATAAAATTTTAACAATATAAAGTGAATATAATGAGTATAATTTCATTCAACTGTGTTTAGATATAATTATTATTTGTTCATGATGATCCATACGATCAGAGATGGATATTAAATTAATGGCAAGATCTGAATGCCCATAATGTCATCACACTATTTTGGGAATAACATCCAAAAGGAGGAACCAATTTTCCGGAAATTTTGAATTCTAATATAGTATACACTGAATAATATATTTTCTATCTAAAACCACTGTTTATTCACCCATATTCAATTTCAAATTCTATTGTACATTTGGGCGGTGAATCTGGTCCTATTTTTGTAGTCAACATTGAATATTCAAATTTCCTTGATTTATCTCCCACCTTTTGAATTTTATAATTAATTGGGAGGGAATTGATTTCATGGGGTGTAACATAGGCTCCTAATATTGCAATAAAAAGAGATTGTGGTTAATGGATTTCTCATCCATGTTTTTCGATTCTATTGTAATGTTGATATCTTATTTTGTAATTGTTTGTTTGTTTTTTTCCATGTAAATTCATTAAATAAAATTAATTTTTTCAATAAAATGTGTTTCGATTATTATTATTATTAATATTATTATTCTTAAATTTTTATTTTATCATCAATATCCATGGTTTTACTTTCAATTTTAATTTCATGGTTTCGTTTAGTAATCACATCATAAATTTTTCCCATGTATGTTTATCATTCACCATTATTTACATAATAATTATTCTTCTTATTATTAATCTTCATTTAATATTTTACTTTCCTGATCGCATTTATTTCATTTCCATAATTAGTGATACCATTCAAAAAATATTTTGTGAAACACTTCACACATCTCTAGAGTGATTGTTTTTTCTTTTTCATCTCCAATTTCATGCTATTGAGTACACATCCTGCTTCCATTGATATAATAGCTTCAATGGGGGCCTAACCCTATAGAGTGATTACCCAACATATAAAAAGGTGATGGATTGGATTTTATTTATCATTTTTATAATTATTAAATAATTTTATTTTTTCGATTCTCATTCAATGATGTACGTTTTCTATTAAACTCACCAATTTCAAGGATACACATCCCTAGTAATAGTACAAAAATATGCCTGTGCAAAAATTTACCATATACATATATTTGTTTTTTGATATAAAGGTTGGTATCATATCCATAGGGACTAAAGAAATAACCTTTATACAATAATATATGTTCGAGGATTGGGTATAATATTTCTAACTACATTGTTGATACAATTTTAATAACTAGTGATTCAATTTTAAAAACCAAAACCAAATGCACAACGGTTTGAATTAAAATAATTAATTGTCATTGTTTGATCCAGGTTTATTTTTAGTGGAGAAATATTTGTAATTCTTTGTCTGTGAATTTTCCATTTAATAGTTTAATAGTTAACCAATAAATGAGCTGACTCTTTAATATCATTCTACGATTTAACACCTACACAATATAAAGGAAAATCACTAATGCAATTAATGGATCACATTCTTGATCACTCCAAGGAATTGGATCATACTAGCACATATAATATTTAACCCTAATTTAGTGAGTACAAATAATAAGATAATTCAAATAATGTAACCCAAAAAATAAAGGACCAATTAAGGAAATTATGATCATTATAAATGAATCTAATCCACCCCAGGTGATAACTGAGGATCAATCCATTGTTTTTAAATTTAATTATGTTAAATTTTTAAAGAAAATTATTTATAAACCCAATTAAAACCCAAGTTGGTAACAACATAGCCAAATCACCTACATTGAATATTTTCTTCTTTATGTTCCTTCTTATATCAATGAGGATTCAATATCAAAATCTATTCTAAAAGAAAATGATTACACCATAAAACATAGGTAAATTTGGGAGAATACAAATATAGGAACCGATTTAATAGAACCTAGTATATAAGATTAGATCATATAATTATGTTCTCCCCCTTTTTCTTTTCTCACCCCAAGGTCTCTTATATTTTCTCCTTTCTATACGTGTATGTTCAGAAAATCTAATATCAAAATTTGCATCCAATCCAATGGAATATCATCAACATTACCCCAAATGATACCATTTTATAACCAAATGGGAATTTAAAATTTTAAATCCCCTCACATATGGAATTTATTTGATCAAATTTTGAACGAATACCCAAACCTGATGAGATGTACAATTAATGGGATGGATGATTCATAAAGGATATATTTCCTGCCATTTTAAGGATTGTTAATGATATTAAACTACATGATTTCTAAACTCTTACCCATACCAAACCAGAAAACATTAATGAACAATTCTGTGAACAAATGAAAACAATTAATTCATAAGTTTCATCTCAAAAATTTGAATTTTCATGAATTGAAACGGTTATGTAACCAATTACCACATAATATTTACTATAATAATAACTAATAAAAGAATATTTTATCAAAAAAACCTCTCATTAATTTAAAAAAGAACTAGCCTTTGGATATGGGATATCTAATGAATATGAAGTAAATTTTAATGGTTATTTAAATGAAGATAACATTGTTTTTTTTGATTCAAAATAGGAGAACATGGAATTATGGATTGAGTTTCATGAATATAACTCCATTAAAAAAATTTTAGAAACTCTAATTCTTGAACCATTGGGAGATAAAAAACTATAGTTTATATTAATTACTAAAATCCATTTTGGAAATTTTGACGATGAACCGTATCTTTATGATGAGCCAATTGTTTCTGAATTTATTTGGGAAAGAACAATTTTTAATTAAAATTTCCAATCTTCTTTGGGAAATTTCAATGATCCCAAATTCAAAATTATTTTCTCCCATCCACACTCAAGAATATCTCTATATGTGATAACTAGGTTTACTTATCTATATATAATTTTTCTCTTGAACCCATTAAAGGAGGACTAATCATTGATGTCTTAGGAATACCCATAAAATCCACCAGATCAACCATTTTTAATATTCCATGTATTTTCCATTTTGTTGTAGAATGAAGGACATTACATATGAAATATTTTATACAAGGAATCAATCTCAATTAAGTATATGTGGATAAAAGTGAGCTCCACAAAATGATGAATGTTTGTATTAAATATGTTTGGTGGTACAACATGAGATAATGACTACAAATTATGTGAATTCTGGGAGGAAACTCATCTTCTTCATTAATTTATTATATTTTGTGAGTTTTTTTATTTTTTGTAAAGGGGACCCCTTGGGGTTTCAAATGTGATATAATATTTTTCACTTTTTAGATTTAACCGTCAAAGCATTTTGTTACTTTCAAATAAGAATAATTCCTTTCAAAGATCAAACCCATCATCCAATCATTCATGATCAGTCCTATTGTTACTTGAAGCTAAATTAATCAATAACTTTATATAGGTGATTCTTGTAAAACTGGAGGTTTTTTTCATGAATTATTTTAAAAAATAAAATCATATCTTTCTTCAAAATTCTAATTTATCCATTATCTTGTCTTTCAAAAATTTGGGATGTTTCATTCTATGTTTGGGGGTGGGAAAATATGGGATTTTTTAAAAAACATATAGTAATCTAAAATGATGAAAATTAAAAATTAAAAAACAAATTTATTATAATTTCTAGCCTTAATGTACATTGTGAAACATGAAAATGGAATTTTAAATTTTTTTAATTACATTATAATGATTTTAATGAATGTATAAGTACATGAGAATATTTAATTAAAAGTGTGTTTTTTATTTGATTTTTTAATGTTATTATATTTTCCTTCAAATAAAAATACCAAAATGTACATCCACTGGATTTTGGGAGTAATAATTTGTTCATGGGTCCAATTAATAATAAAATAGGGTATGGAGGACACTTTCATTTTAATTTTTGTATCCAAAAAACATTTAAATAAAATACTAGATAGATAAATGTTTCTCCAAATATGTAGTGTCTAACACTTGGGGATCGTGACTCCAATGTTTTATTTCCCATAGATATGATTTAAATCTCTATTGTAAACCATGAAATTGACTATTTGTGTGGCATTTGATACATCTATACCTTGAATCCATAGTAACCTTTCCTAAAGTTAGTCATTTCATATCTATTTTTTTGTTCTAAAATAGCACAAAAAAGTAAAAAAAATATTGGATTATCATCATATAGATTAATGAGATTCCCATATAGGGCTTCCATTTTCCCCATGAATATGAAAATAAACCACATGTATTTTATGAGGAAGAAAATTAGATCATGATTAATTGAAATTAGATGATATATGTCCTTGAATTTGAACAATTGAATTGTCTTGGTCTTGGGATATGGTTTTAAACCTGTATTGTGTGAAATAATTTTGATATGTTTAATAATTATTTTAACTGATGTATTTTGGTGATCATTTTTTTGTTAATATATTTTTAAAAAATGGCATTGAATTTCATATTTTTATGATACTTTTTTCTCGGGACTAGAAAAAATCCATATGGTGGGTTTAATTAGCCAAAAAGAATAAGATAATATTTATTGATAATATTTTAATATTCAAGAGTTTCAATGTGCATTAATATAAATTTTAATACAAATTTATAAATTTTATTTCATTTCTCATCACATGTTCAATTCATGTTTAATGTGAATATTTGGGCCCAATCAATCATTTATTTGTGGATAAAATTATATTAATTATTTTAATTTGATATTTTTTAATTTTATTTTTCACTTTGTTTGTATGATTTTATATTTTAGGATTGATGGATGAATCACAAGGGAATATGCGTATTTTTTAGCATGAATGCAGTAATGTTTTGGACAAAGCATAATGAGCCTAATGCCCATAAAAAAGGTGGGGTCTACAATAGAATCCCAATAAAGCTATATTTTAACAATATAAAGAGAAAATTATGGGTATAATTTTAATAAACTATGGAATAAGCTATTTATTATTTTTATCATGATTATCTAGGCACTCAGATATGAAGATTTATATAATTTCCAGATTTGAACACCCCTACAGCCAGCTCACCATTTTGATCATGACATCCAAAAAATGATAAATTGTTTGACCTCTTGAAATCATTTATTAGAATCATGGATTAATATATTATCTTTATACTACCCCTTCATATATTGTCATCATCAAAATGAAATTTTAATGTCAATGAGGTGGATAAATATAGTCCTATTTTTGTTGTCAATGTTAATCTTCCACATTCCATTGATTTCTATCCCACATTTTGACATTAATAATTAATTTGGAGGGAATTATTTTTTTGGAGGAAGACCATAGGCTTATTATTTTCCTATATAAGGATCTGGTGCTGAAGTTATATGGAATCCATGTTTTTCGTTTCATTTGGAAATTTTCACTCTCATTTTGCAATTACTTGTTCGTTTTTCCAATTTATGTTATTTCAATAAAATTAAATAATTAATAAAAAGTGTTATTATTATTATTATTATTATAATTATTATTATTCATTTAATATTTAATTTTCAGGATCCAGGTTTTCCTTTCAATTGTAATTTTATGTTTTTGATTTGTAATCACGTCGTTAGTTTTTTTCAAGTGATTTTTTTATTCACCTTAATATAAATAATAAAAGTTATTTTTTTATTATTATTCATTTATTATTTAATTTTTTGAGTCACATTGATATAATTTCCTTATGGTGTGGGGCTATTCATATAATATTTTTCAAAAGTCTTCCCACAATGGTAGAGTTATTTTTATTTCTTTTTCTTCTCCATTTCCACTATTATGATTATACTACACAATTTTGTTGATAAAATAGAATCAATAGATGGATAACCCTCCAGTGGGTTGATACAAGTGAGTATAAAAGGGGTGGAATTGATGTATTTTTCAAATTTAAATAATTCTTAATCAATTCCATTTTGAAATTTACTTTAAAATATATACCTTCTCCTTTGAACTCACCAATTTTAATGATACACACTACGAGTGCTAAAAATATCCTATACCTTGGAGTGCTCTTAAATATGATACTACATGTGTATATGTGATTATCATTTGGATAGTGAAGACTCAAAATTTCCTATGTGATTTGGGATGTCCATATTTTATTTAAGTAAATTATCGTATTTACGATACTTAAATAATTTAAAAAGAAATTAATCCAATCCGCCCTAAGAAATTACCAAGGATCAACAAATTGTTTTTGAATTGAATAATTTTTTTTTAAAAACATTTAATTATCCACTAAATTCAATCCCATATTGTCCACATAATAACAAAATAACCCATGTTTAATTTATTTTTCATTATGTTTCTTCATAGGTATCTGAGGATTAAATAACCCAAAACATTGTAGAAGTGTCTGCATACACAATAAAACATCGGTAAATCTAGGAATATCCAATATTAATCACATTCTACTCACAATCCATATTCATTCAGAAAACAATCTTTAAATTCAAGATAACTATAATTTTTTATAAAGAGAGTAGTTCCATGATAATTTAAATTTTACATTCGACTGATGCTCATTGAATTAAATCCAATTTTTCATCTATTATTTATGTAAATTGATTTTTTCTTCCAAAATAATATTGACTACATATTTCTCATCAATATAGTTAATCTATTTATATTTAAATGTTATGGAACTTATATTAATATCCACATTTCTTTCATGAAATAATCAATTCTATTTTGAGATCACTATATATTCTATAACAAATTCTTATAAATACTTTTATATTTTATATTCCCCTTACTCCATCTAGTTTATCTCTTCCTTTATAATTTTATAGGCTCCATAGAAAAGTGATAAGATTTATTCTTTCATGAAATGAATAATATCCTACAATAAATTAACTGCTATATCATGAAACTCTATATGTAGAACATCGTCAATAATTATGATTGGATATTCCTATTGAGGATATATTATGAAATAATTATTACAGACCTCATGATCACCTAACAAATTTGATTCACATGAGATAATAATATTTTCTATATCCTTTATAGTAAGTTGAATGACATGTTTATTTCATTAGAATATATATAAATTTTCATTACTAACAAGTCCTCAAGAATTTGATACTTAAAATAATATACATGAGAGGGATATCTTCTTTATATATATCTTTACACATCATTAGGGTCTTGGTATAAATTTAATTATTCCTAGAGATAATTGATTCTCCACAAAAAATATTCTTATATTTCAATACAATAGAAAAACTAAAACCATTAAATTAGGATAACATCAACATATACTGTCTAACTTAGGTAAACCAATACATATTATGTAATTTTTAGGAACACAGTGGGATATAATGATCAATGAGACTTGAATTAATCAGTAATGGGAACTTTTTAACCATTAATAACTTTTAATCCCTTTATGTCTTAGATTAATTAAGATCTTGATTCTCTTGTTGTCAACTTTTTATGACATTAAAGTATAAGAATAAAAGTAAAATAACACATGATATTTTTAAGATGTTAAATTTTTAATATTCTAATATATTCCTTTCCACATATGTTTATGACCATCATATTAATTATCCACAATAATGAGGTACTTATTATAGTGGGGTTTCTACATAATAATCCTTTTCCTAAGTGTGCATCAATAAATATTAGTATGGGGATAACCAAAACACTAAATCCTTAGACTAGTAAATTTATATGAAAATATAATGTTCCCTACTAAATTATTATAATCCCTCTATAGACAATTATCAAATTAGATCAAGTTCTTTATACCACTAAGAAAGTAATCCACAAGATGGGAATTCAATTAGATTTCATAGGGCTTCATTTTTAATCTCCTTCTTCTTCTATAACTTGTAAAGAATATAAAAATAAACACTTCATATTCCTAATGAAAAACTGAAGGTTATCATTATTATTTTCCTCCCTCATCCAACACTTGTTCATTCATTCCTTCCATTTGATCTACTGCATTAGATGAATGTTTATCCATTAATAGTACATCTGATCCCTTATACTTATATTTCATAAATATCAATTCATATGGTTCTGACTCATTATAAAACCATTTCATCACAATCTTGTACCTATTCATCTAATACCACCTAATGGGAACATGTTAATTTTACTAATTGTTCATATCTAAAATTAGATAAATATTCATTGATTTCTCCATCAAGATGCATCACACATTCTGGTACACCTAATCTATCAATTATCTATTATACAGATTCATCTACCTAAATAAAATTCACTCACATGATTCTTTTCTAACAATTTTTTATTAAACTCTAATAATTTTAATTACACACAACAACAACATCACCCATAAAACAAAACTCATAATACCGTTTTCAACACATTAAATCCCCTTTATATAAAAAATGATTCTATGAAATATTAATCAAATGCACAAAATAAAATTATATTTTCTTTCATCCATATTTTATTCTTCCGATTAATACATTTATTATTTTATGATTCTCAAACATCCTAGAAGATAGGACTCGACTAATATTCACAAGAGAGCTATTTAGATATTAGGATTGTCATTGTTCTCCATAATAAATAAAATATTGGATAAAATTACTATCTTAAATCATGATTATTAAAATATTGAAAACCAATATATACTATAAGGCCCTAGCATTAAACCTTACTTATTCTTGAGTTATTACAAGATTACACATTGAGGATCTTTTCAGGTTTAGATTTTTAGAGAATTAGATCATGAAACATGCATTACATTCCATATTTAGACAAAGTGGTTACATGAAAGACAATATTCATTCTTCCCATCAATGGAAACATATTTAAAATATAACACGGATTTTTTTCATTACACATCTTTGACACTATCATCACATCATGTACCTTTCCCTTGACCTGTGGAAAACATTTCAAAAACATGGGATGAGCATAAAAAGCTCAGTAAGGGTTATAAAAATATGGAAAGGAAACATGAGTTCATATATACATAAGAATGAAATCATACTTTACCCATAAAACAAAGGCACTTTAACATACCTCATCAAATGATGAATAAATCATAGAAAACATAAGACATAAAGGTAACCTGAGGTATTCATAACATTCTTACGTAGGGAGTAACCCTCTTGGTTACGTTTGGAATACCCATCATAGTATATTCCCAAAATCTCTTCGTAGAAACCTTAATGTTTCACTCTTTCTTGTTACCCAATGCATTGGAGAGCTATATCGGGCTCACCCGCCCTTAGTTTATCACGGAACCACCCGTTTCCATAACAATGCCCAAGAACCATAACATAAATGTATCACATAAAACATGCATAAAGGAAACATAACATTTCCACATTTCAATCACAATATAACATTATAGTATATTGAAATAATGAATCCATTCAAAAAGAAACCATTTCCAAAACCATTTAAAACATTTAATAAAGAGATTTTTGAATCAAAGTGTCCCATACCACCTTGAAGCTTAAAATTTTAAACCATTAATATCCATATAAATTAATCCTTAAAACCATTTTGAAAACATGGATATTAATAAGAAAAAATAATTAAAACATTTAAAACGATATTTTGGTTAAAGGGGTTTTACCAAAATTAGAGACACCTGAATACAATAATTGAGGAATAACATTTAGTCCGAACATTATAATATCATGAGAATAAATGGATTCATGATATAATACTCCAAAGGACAGTATATACACCATATAAGAGTGAATTGGTGCATAACAACAATGAACCCTCAATAGAAATGTCAAATGTGATGAAATCCCTAATAAAGAAGGTATCCTTAAATTAAGGACAAATCAATCTCAAAAATATGTGTGAAAAATAAAAATACACCAAATATAAGTGGATATTAAGTGTAAAATAATAAAAGGTCATTCACACATATTCAATGGATGACATATTCAATGACTACATGTTGAACCCAATGAAATCGAAATTGGGTTAAAAAGTTCCCTTGACAGCCTAACGGCATCACATCAAAATGAGTTGATTTGAGATAAAAAGTGTATCTCATCACTTGGACATAAAATTTACATCAATAAGGATATACGATAACATATCCCAACATAAAAATATGTATATTAAAAGACCCAACAAAAGAAGTCTTTTAAAAAAAGGAGGGTGAAAGGTTCCCTTACCGACTTGGGTATCTTTCAAAACATACACCCCATGAAAGAAGGACAATAAATCATTGATGTAAATACTCATAAAAGGAATTATATTACACAAAGTGTAGAATAATGGAAGTACATACACCACTCAAAGGAAATTGTGGCAAATGTAGCATAAATCTCACGGGAATAAATGTGAGATGAAAAATCCCTTATGAAAACTCGGCAGCCTAACGGCGCCATATAAAACATCCAAAAATGGATTGATGAGATAAAATAGGGTATCTCATCAAATTAAAAAAAAATTTACCAAAAGAGGAATATGAAGTAACATCCCCCATCATAACAAATAGGAGCTTAAAAGAAGTGACACAAAGGAGAGTACTTAAAAAGAAAGAGAGAGGTTAGATCTCTTACGAAAGTTCGGCAGCCTAACGGCGCTACTCAAAACTTCCAAAATGGATTGATGAGATAGAATAGGGTCTCTCATCACATGAACATAAAAATTACAGTAAGTGTAATATAAAATATCATCCCAATAACATGAAAGATGAGATTTAAAAGGAATGACATAAAAGTGTGTACTTAAAAAGGAAGAGAGGAGTAGGATCCCTTACCTCGGGTCTGACTTGACTCGATCATTCTTTAATCTCCTGAATAATAAACTTGAGTTAATTTATACTTCCTTACGATCATTTTTCAAGATAATTATTCCTTTTATATCACTTATTTCCATGTTATAAACATTATGTAATCATTTAAGTTAATAATGTTTGTTTTGTCGATATTTGGTTCTTAAGTCGAAAGTTGACTTCTTACAATTACATGTTGTTTGTGTGGCCAAATGTTTATTTTATCCATAATTGTATTAATGATTTAGATATCATATATGTCAAATATATCCAGTAAATTCCTGCATTTATAACATTACATTATCATTTAGAGGTAAGAAATGAAATGCACCGTTTATGGAGAAGGTAAGCCGTACGTACGCATGAACGCTACTTTCATTTCTATTTCGTATTTTATAGAATGGAATAATAATGATGTAAAGTTATATTATAATTCCAGTATAATATAATATATAATATCATTAAATCCATCCTTTATACATCCCACGTATGGCATTAACGAATCACATCACTTTGAGGGGGCGGTAGTCCGCACTTCCTAAAATGAAGATATCATGTATACCCATAATGGATGCCATAAAGGTAAGACACAAATGAAAAATACAGAATCATAAGTAAAACATAAAAATATTATATATCATATATAAAAATAGTGACATTATAATGGCCACCTATGAAGGTGTTAAATGAGTATTGAACAATCATCGTTTCGGGAGGCAGAATTTCCCCATCCACGGAAACCGTATGTTCTTTAACCAATTGAAGTAGTTGTGTGAGAGTTTAGATAGAATAAATCTTATAAAAACATCCTAGTATATTGAAGATAATGGTGTTGTTACAAAATAAGTAAATAAAAAGAGTTTAGGGGTTTGGAGAAGCAAAATAAAACAAATGAACATGAGAGAATGAATTACCTTTAAAAGTGTAACTCCTTTTGATTTGAGCCTAAAGGATTCCTTTTAAAGAATTCTGCTCAAAGAGAATCATCTAGGATGAGGAGAGGGATGTGGAGAGAGTAAATGGGCAGGGGTTGGCCGAGCCAAAGGCTTGAGGAGTGTGGGAAATGAGGTAGAGGTGGGGGCCTTTTATAAGAGGAGAGGAGGGGCACTTTTGGAATGTAAGAAATATTACTTTATTTGAAAATGTGTTTCGGTTTTAAAAGGTCCCACATTGATATAATTCGTGTATAAGGTGATAAGGGTTCGCAATCCACCCATTCAATAAGTTTTGGACATGTGTAGTTTATAGATTTTACATTATCTTTCCATTTTATTTAAATCGTCAAATAATGATGTCATCACTGCATCATTATTATTTCATAAATAATTTAATTTATTCAATGTCTAAAAATTATAAAAAAATACTATGATGTCTTAAATCTTTTTATCTTTCCAATGCCTATTTTTAATCAAAACGATGACTTGTATAACCCCACTTAAAAAATGGTTTAGTAAAACATATCATGTTTGTGTCATTTTTACTTTTACATTAAATAAAAAGTTATTTATGTCATTTCCCAACCAAAGTGGCTCCATGGGCTCCCCAAGTTGACCCATGGCTTTTATTGGTCGGCCTTTACACATCCAATGATGTTAGGACATGTGTCAAGTTCATTTCATATTATTAAAACATTATATTTACCTTAAACTACACTAATTACCTCTAATCGTGATTAATGAAAAAAAGTTACTATTCACCAAAAAATTATTTTCATCCCATTGAACCACATTTTAAATACTAATGACAACCATGTATGTCGGATTTTCAAAATTCAATACACATTAGTGGTAAACTTTAATTTATCTAAAAAATCAGTTTGCTTGATTACCACTTAGTGGTTTCACTATTCATCAAAAATTGGAGTTTTTCAGAAAAATACCAAAACTTCACCTTAAGCTATATTTGATATTCTGAATTCAAAAATGAAGTCCGTTTTACAAAATTCAAAACATATTAGTCACATTAATTAATTTAATAATTAATTCCCGCTGTCAGAGCAAATAGCATGTTTTTATAAAACAATAAGTATCAAAAGATTGACACTAGTTCAAGTCTGATTTCAAAGTGAAATTAATTCCAACGACCACTATTGGATTTAATGGTAATAATATTTTCTAATTTCACTTTAAAACCAATTCAAAATATTATCTAATCATATAAATAAATTAGATTAAAAAGAGGTTTTGAATTAAAACACAACATTTTACACTATTCTTTAAAAAATGAACTTTATCGAAAAAATTCCAAAAAATTACACAAAGTAAAATTTGATGTCCCGATTCTTAATAAGAGTTTTATTTGGTCCAAAAGAATTTTTAAGAGTGAACAAAACTATATTTAATGATGGTTCAACATCAAAAGGTGATAAGTGAACCTTTAGTGAAAACTAGGGCATATATGCCTAAAATTGAATTCTTTCCGTATTTTAAGCCACTATCCATTATTGGATAAATGTAAAAACATTTAAAAACATATATAATCATATTTTAGTTATTTATATCCATTACTGCCATTACAATGGATACATGTTAACTACCATTTAAAAATAATATTATTTTATTATTAGAGTGCAACGTAAGATTCCCAAGAAACTCGCTGTTGCGTGTTGGGTACGCCATCGAGCATATCATCCCCTTTAAAGTCATTTCAAAATTTTATTCACAAATATGGATAAATATGAAAATTTCATATTCATTATTTACATGGAGTGTTACATCCTTCCCCCCTTTTAGGAATTGCGTCCTCGAAATTTTAAAATTGCGCTTGGAAACATCCTTGAAAGTCCCACATCGGAACAAGAGTCGGTAAAAAAATCATTTTAAAATAAAGAAAGATAAGCACAGAGGTCACCCGAGTTAACCCATAATAGGATTCCAAGTATTAAAATATGGACATAGAGGAAAAAACAAAGGGTCATGTTCTGATGGAGAGTGATAGAAAACATGTTTAGGAGAAAGTTAACCACAAGAAAATCACAAACTTGTGAGGGGTTAAACGGTATTCGATTCCCCAGTAGGAAAAGTTAACAGACAACATTTTTGCTTTAAGTTACTTTTTATTGTGGAATTTATTCATAAGGAAACATAATCACTTATCATGTTGACTTTCAACTTTTACTAGATTCCTTAATCAAACTCATATTTTTTCCAAAAGACGAGTATTTAGGGAGACTTTTTTGCATTAAGAGTACTATAATAAACTTCTAGAGAATCACCTAATCCACAAAATAGATCTATATACTTCCCATGTCTTTAGACTTTAACCAAAACCAAAAAGGTTATTAAAAGATCAGATAATCCAGAAAAGGATAACCCTTTGTAAAAAGAAAATCTATTCTTAACCTCCAAAATTTTTCCAACAAAACCCAAAGTTCAACGAGGACCATTCTATAATCAATTTGTCCATAAAATTCTTCAATGTAAACCAAACTAAGATTGAAACCCAAATATTTGAAGGATTTAGTCACATAGTCTTCCAAGTTAAATCGTAACATTTATCTCCAAACAACATCAGTTGCTCCTAAAGTCTCGTATTGAAAAGTAATTAACCTAATCACATATCCTCCATGATAGGTTAATAATTTTCACAAATAACCCAAAATCAACTTATTCTTAATTCATAAAATCACATAACTAAAAAGAATCAGTCAAACTAACTAGGGACTTCAGGTAGTCCAGTGGTAGGCGATAAATACCAGTAGCACTTTGGTTGTGGGATCGATTCCCGTAGCTTTGTCCGACGCGACGGGATGTCACCCGGTCTGCGTGTTGTCCTTTTTCCAAAACTATATAATTCTTAAATCATTCCCCAAAAAGAGATAAAATCATCAAAAATGATCATAACATATTTTAACCTCAAGTTTATCTCATGCTTTTTATTTTCCAATGTAACACCCCAAGCTTCTACGGTACGCTTCTCTTTGAATAATGTGATAGCGTGTGTTGTACGCAACACCGAGTTCTAACACACCATAACTAATCAAACTAGCCGTTATGAATAGTAATACCTACTTTTTGAAATTATATATATATATTATATTTGAAAATGGACTTCATTTTTGGATTCGGAATATCGAATTTAGCCTAAGGTGAAATTTTGGTACATTTCGGATAACTTTCATATTTTGATGAATAGTGAAAATTACTAAGTTTTAATTAAAAACAACTTTTTTAATCAAAATAATTAATAGTGATAAATTATGAATTTGAGTGGTTTTAAAGTATATTTAGATTATATTTTTACCATTTAATATAATTTTGGTCATTGGACATAATTTTACAATTAAACCGAACATAAACAAGTGTCAATCTTTTGATAGTTATTATCTCTTAAAAACACGCTTTTTGTTTTGATAGTGGGAATTAATTTTAAATTAATTTCTGCCACTTCTGTGTTTTGAATTTAGAAAAATGGATTCCATATTTGGAATCAGGATGTTCAAATTGTGTAAATAGGTAACTTTTATTTTTAGACATTTTGAATAATTACTGCGGTAAATATTTTATTTACCATGGTTAAGGGTAAATCCGGTAAATAAGGGTTAAAAAATAATATTATAATAATACTAAATTACGCTAAAACGTGTCTTAACCCTATTGGTTGATACATGGTCGACCATGGGAATCTTTGGGTCTATTTTGGGACCCCATGGATCCACTTGTACGTGATAATGACACATTATATTAATAAAGCTTAAATAAAAATAAAAATGGCATAAGCTTACATCTTTTAGAAGAACAATTTTTACATAGGGTTATACATGTTGGATTTTCGATTATAAATATTCATTAGAAAGCTAAAAAGATTTAATACATAATGATATTTTATTTATAATTTTTAGACATTAAATAAGAATTTTATTTATGACACAATGATGATGCAGTAATTACTATAATAGTGAAAAATTAAAATAATTAATATTATAAATACCCAAATAAATATAATATGAAACTTTTAATGAATTAAACTACTTTTATAGGATAATATGATATATTAGGATTGATTTAATTGAATTTGTTCGAAGTAATAAATCTGTTATGAGTTTCAAAAAAAAATCATCTATTGAATAGTGTCAAAATTGACATAAAAGAGTTCTTAAAACAAATATTATATTATTAATTGATATTAAATTCCTAAAAATCTAAGGTTCACCCAAGAGACTTATATCATGATAGGTTCATCATTAATGTACCACTTGGGGGTCTCTTGGATGTATATAGTAAGTTTATTAACCATATTATATAAAAACACAAAGACACATTGTAAAAGTGAAACTAATTAACTTAGAGTTAATACTTAAAGATAAGGTTAAAATAAGTACCCAAACCTGTCTAAATTCTATTGGTTGAGTGGTTTTAGACCTATCCCCACCTTAACCTTTGAATAATCAACTTTGGAGCCTTTAGAAACCGAATATGATTTTATTATAAATTAATATTTCTAACTTTTCCAAAGGTGCCCCTCACCCCTCTTATAAAAGGGCACTCCTCCTTATCATTTATTCACACCTTAAAAGACTTTTGGTTCGGCCAAACTCTGCCCAAATACTCTTCCAACATCCCTCACTACAACCTAGAGGCCTTAGTTTGATCAGATAGCCAACCTAAGGAGCCCTTTTGATCAAATCAAAAGGAAGAAACCGAAGAAGAGGTAATGATTTCACCACCCTTTTCTAAGTTCATTTCTTCTTCCACTTCTTCTTCCTTTGTTCTTACCATTCTAAAATAATAACTCCAGTATCTCACATATAATGTGATGTTATTATAAGTATGGTAAAACCATATTCAGTATTCTATCCACCCTTTGAATAACATGTCACCATACGTGCGTACGTACGGCTTACCGTCTCCACGTCGTGGTGTAATTGTTATTCAATATAATATTATTTGGATGGGTATAATAATGATGTGTAACTCATGTAAATAATAAATATAACATGTTAATGATTCTGTATATATGATATACCATTCATTTATATATTATTTTAATATCAAAAGAATGATATTGTCGCTCGTGCGTACGTACGGACTACCGTCTCCACGAACGCGATGAGATTCATTCTCCATCGTAACCATTCAAGTATAATTATCATTTGATGATTTAAAAATGATGTTTAAGGACTAGATATCATTCTGGATATGAATAAGATATCACAACCATGGCTTATGTAACAAAACATATCAAGAAAATGAGTAAGTTAACACCCAAAACGACGATAATTCTAAGATATTATTAACAAATCAATGTTAAAAGATCATATATGATATCATATTAATATATATGATTCTTGTATAATTTAATAACAATTATTTCACCATTATACAGGAGGTTAACCTACCCCAACCAAGGAAAATTACAAGGTAAGGGTTTACTTTACAACCTCTTCATTATCCAAGGTTGTTAAAACGTAATAATCTACTGGGATCTCTTTATCATCCACATCCATGTTTCTTAAAAATGCATTTCAAAACATTTTTACTATTTACTAGAATATGAGTTAAAGTCATTTATACCCTTTTTGACTTTTATAAGTGGTTTATAAAGGAATCTTTCGGTCGTTTTCAAAACAAGGTCCTTTTTAACCTTTTCGACAGAATTAAGGTAAGAATGTTTTTTTAACTTATACGGTGGGTGCGGCTATTTTCCACCGTTATAAAATCTTCAAAGCTTACTTTACAAGATTATAAGAATATTTTCAAATTAAATGTTTTATTTTATAATTATTTGATTTTTAAATGATTAAAAAAGGAGATATTTCTACCAAGTATATGAAAATCCAGTGCAAATGTATACGTATTTAACGCAAGCTCCAAAATGTTTTTAGAAAACCCGACTCTCGAGTGTGCTAGACAGGAAGGGATTGGGAGTGGACCCATCATGGCCTGTAATTAGTCGTGCAGTCTCAGAACTAGTTATTTTGTTTTCATAAGCTTTCATAATGTTTTCATAAAAACACTAGAGTATACTTGAGTAATTTTAAACGTAAGTATCTTCTAAAAAAATTGCATCGGTAGGTCTCATGAGACAAACTAGTGTCTTGGCACAAGGCCTTGACAAAATCTTATTTGTAGTCCTGGCACGAGGCCTTGGCTATGTGGTTATGATAGTCTGGCATTATGCATTCCAACATTATGAAAGTGGTTATTGATTTTTGCATGTGATTATTCAATTAGTAGAATATCCATGTGAATAAGTAAATGGAATTATTTCATTTTATTTATGCCATACCATGTTGAAAGTTCATATTTAAAAGGCTTTTGTTTTAGTTATACATTGCCTTAAATGTTTATTCTTATTTATGAAAGTTTCCGCTATATTGTTATCCTTACTGGGCATTTGAGCTCACCCCTTTTCTATGTTTTATTTTTCCCAGGAAGTGAAGGAGTAAATTATGAATGACCTTCAGGGATTTTATGAGGGGATAATAGTGTGGTCTATTGAGACATTATGTTGTTGTAGTAGTTTTTCATTTTATAATGTAATGTAAAACTTATGAATATATCTGGCATTTTCCAAGGCTACTAAACCAATCGGTCTTTCGAGATTTGATCTTCTTGTGATCATGCCAATGTTATGTAATAATGCACCGACTCTAGGCAACTAGGGTCAGGGCGTTACAGTTGGTATCAGAGAAGTTTAGTACAAACCTTGGAAGCTAGATTTAGATAAACTCTGAATAGAGCACGTAGACCTAAGATGAACTTTGAGGATTAGTATAGAAGAACTTCCTAGAATTTTGGTATTGTAGAGATTTTGTGAGTTTTCCAAGCAATACATCCATGTCTGGATACGAGCAGGTAGAGGCGGCTCTGGCACAGATGTACCTAGGGGTAAAACCCAAAAACACCGCTTTGAGATAGACTCGAACGGGAACTGGTGCACGACAACGGGCCTTGCTGCACTCTTGATTACGACACTCTCAGGGGATATGCTTAGGTTAACTCTCACTTTCTTTACAAATCATTATGAAGGGTTTATGAGTATATACTTCCTCAAAGAAAACATATTTATGATTATGGATTATATCCATAGATAGTTCAATTTATGTTAAGTGTTTTATAAGTATGGGATTATGTATTTTGATTCATAAACTAATCTAGTTTATGCCATTGTTTAGAAATGGCGCCTAGTGGAAGAAATGGAAACCGTATCAATGCACGAACTCCATGTAGGGATTTCCCTCCTGCTCAAGATAATTATAGTGGAGCTGGTGATGCAACGGGTGCCGATCAGCTAATCACCATACTGGGACAACTTACTCAGGTTATGAATAATAACCTTACCCGTATGGAGCACCCTGATCCGCAGCGTGGAGGATCAATGTTAGATCGATTCATGAGGCAAAAACCACCAACGTTCAATGGGAATACAAATCCCTTAGTAGCTGAGCAATGGATATTTTCCCTAGAGAAAATATTTCAGGCTTTGGGGAGCAGTGAAAGGGAAAAAGTTATCATGGCAGTTTACCGCCTCACTGGAGATGCTGATCAATGGTGGTCATTGATTCAGAACATGAAGGAAGATGATGAAGTATCAAATATGGAATGGAGGGAGTTCAAAGATCTGTTTTTAGAAAAATACTTTCCTCGCGACCATCGATCAGATATGGAAAGGCAATTTCTAAGTCTGAGACAAAAGGAGGATGAGAATGTCACAAAGTATGAGGCTAACTTTACAAGGTTAGAAAGGTATGCTGGAGATTATATTCGCAACCCAAGAAGTAAGATTGATCGTTTCTTTGATGGGTTAAAACCATTTCTCCGTCGAGCGTTAGTCTCACAATCCTTTTCATCGTACGAAGACATTGTCTCATGTGCTATCAAGACCGAAAAGGAATTCTCTAAGTCTTATGACTTTATAGCAAAGCAAGAGAAGAAGAGACCTTCTGATCAATCTGGGAATGGAAATAAGGGGAAGAAGGGAAAGGTTGAATATCCATCTTATGGTAAATGCGGGAAGAAACATCCTGGTACTTGCTTGAAGGGAATGGGAGTCTGTTACAAGTGTGGTTAAAAAGGCCACCAAGCTCATGATTTCAAGGGGAAGAAGGAAGCTACCAACGTTCAGTGCTATAATTGCAGGGAGATGGGGCATTATGCAAATGCATGTCCTAAGCGTCAGGAGAACTTACCTCAGAAAAGGCCAAGGGATCAAGGCCAGGCTTATGCTATCACTACTGCTGAGGTAGAAGCTCCGAAAGACGTGGTGGCAGGTAATTTAATGGTTTCCTCAAGTTTAGCAAATGTATTATTTGATTCTGGATCATCGCATTGTTTCATATCTTCCCAGTTTGCTAAGAAAATTAGATATTTCCAATTTGATTTAATAAGGGACTTGTCAGTTAAAACTTCTAAGGGAAGTATCATTGCAACAAAGTTTTGTGAATCAGTCCCCATTAGAGCACATAAATTTTCTTTATCTGCTGATTTCATCGTCATACCTATGATTGAGTTTGATATAATCCTCGGTATGGACTGGCTTTCGGACTATGATGCGAAGATTTATTGTAAGAAGATAGAGGTTACGATTCTTGATGATAATGATAAGGAACACCTTATTTTAAGAGCAGAATCGTCACCACCTAATTCTTATTTAGATCCACCCCCAGTAGCTCAACTTAATTCAATTATTGGGGAGGAAGAGAATGAAATAACTGTCGGTGAGGAAAGGAATGTTCAAATAGAGGATGTACCTGTTGTGAAAGAATTTGTAGATGTATTTTCGGAAGATTTACCTGGGTATCCTCCAGAACGAGAAGTTGAGTTTTCCATTGATTTGATTCCTGGATCAAGGCCTATATCGAAGACCCCTTATAGAATGGCCACTGTAGAATTAGTCGAACTAAATAGACAACTAGAGGAATTGAGTAATAAGGGATTTATTCGCCCTAGTGTTTCTCCATGGGGAGCCCCTGTTCTTTTTGTTAAAAAGAAAGATGGATCTATGAGGTTATGTATCGACTACAGGGAGATCAATGCTATAACGATAAAGACCAAGTATCCCCTACCTTGTATTGATGATTTATTTGACCAACTGCATGGAGCTCAATACTTTTCAAAGATTGATCTTCGATCTGGATACCATCAGTTGTGTGTGAAGAAGGAAGACATTCCGAAAACAGCATTTCGAACCAGGTACGGGCATTACGAGTTTACTGTAATGCCGTTTGGATTGACTAATGCACCCTCTCTATTCATGGATCTGATGAATAGAGTTTTCAAGGAGTATCTCGATGAATTTGTGGTGGTATTTATTGATGATATTCTGGTATACTCCAAAACCTACGAAGATCATGAAAATCACTTGCGCATTATCTTGAAGACTCTGAGGAGGCATGAATTATATGGAAAGTTTAGCAAGTGTGAATTCTGGCTTCAGGAGATTTCTTTTCTTGGCCATATTGTCTCTAAAGATGGAATCTCTGTTGATCCTTCTAAGACCAAGGCAATCCAAGAATGGACAGCTCCTACGAGTATAACTGTGGTACGTAGTTTTATTGGTTTGGCAGGTTATTATCGACGTTTCGTCCAGAATTTTGCCCGATTGGCAAACCCATTAACGAAGCTCACACGAAAAGGGGTTAAATTTGTTTGGACAAAAGAGTGTGAAGAATGTTTTGAAGAACTGAAAATAAGATTAGTCAATGCTCCTATATTGACTCTACCATTGGGGAATGATGGGTTCGTTATTTATAGTGATGCATCGAAGAAAGGACTTGGCTGTGTCCTTATGCAGAATGATAGAGTTATTGCCTATGCATCACGACAGTTGAAAATTAATGAACAAAACTATCCTACTCATGATCTCGAGTTAGCAGCAGTGATCTTTGCTTTGAAGATATGGAGGCACTACCTCTACGGTGAAAAAATGTGAGATTTTTACTGATCACAAGAGTTTGAAGTATATTTTCTCACAAAAAGAACTCAACATGAGGCAAAGGAGATGGCTTGAATTACTCAAGGATTATGATTGTACGATACACTACCACCCAGGGAAGGAAAACAAGGTGGCAGATGCTTTGAGTAGAAATGACCATGGAGTTTTGAATAATATGAGAATTGAAAGGGATCCAATTTTCATGGATCTAGTGAAGATGGACATGGGAATAACCAGGGAAGGTGAAACATCAATGATTTTTCAAATGGTTGCCAAACCATCTTTACTAGAAAGGATTAAGAGTTCTCAGACCAATGATGAAGAATTCCAAAAGAAGATTAAAGATGTGAATGATGGGAGATTGAGAGACTTTGTGTATGAAGATGGAATTTTGAAATTCGGGAAGAGACTTTGTGTTCCCAATATACCTGATCTAAAAAGGGAATTGCTGGATGATTCACATAGTTCCAATTTCTCTATACACCCTGGGAGCACCAAAATGTATAGAGATTTGAAGGAACATTTTTGGTGGGACAACATGAAGAGGGAGATTGCTGATTTTGTGTCAAGATGTATGGTTTGTCAACAAGTGAAAGCTGGAAGGCAACAGCCTGGAGGAGTCATGCAACCGCTTCCCATACCGGAGTGGAAATGGGACAATATTACGATGGACTTTGTCATGGGGCTACCAAAGACTCCTAGAAGGAACGATGCAATATGGGTTATTGTCGATCGTCTTACCAAGTCAGCACATTTTCTTGCTATAAGAGAAGATCTACCCCTGGAACGTCTAGCAAGACTATATATTAATGAAGTTGTGAGACTTCATGGAGTACCCTTATCAATTGTTTCTGATCGTGATCCCCGTTTTACTTCAAGATTTTGGAAAAGTCTTCAGAAATCCCTGGATACTGAACTTCATTTGAGAACTGCTTACCACCCTCAGACAGACGGAAAATCAGAACGGACTATTCAGACCTTAGAAGACATGTTGAGATCTTGCTCACTTGATTTTCAGGGTATGTGGGATCAATATTTACCACTGGTAGAATTTTCTTATAACAATAGCTTCCATTCGAGTATTCAGATGGCACCATATAAAGCGTTATACGGAAAGAGATGTCGTACACCAACCTGTTGGGATGACGTTGGTGAAAGAAAACTTGTAGGCCCAGAACTGGTGGAGGAAACGGTGGAAAAGGTGAAAGTAATCCAAAATCACATTAAAGCAGCTCAAAGTAGGCAGAAGAGCTATGCCGATAATCGAAGGAAGGATTTGGAATTTCAAGTCGGTGATCATGTTTTCCTAATGGTATCTCCATGGAAGGGAGTCATAGGTTTTGGTAAGAAAGGTAAATTGAGTCCGAGGTACATCGGACCTTTCGAAATTCTAGAACGAATTGGGGTTGTAGCTTACCGATTGGCAATGCCGCCAAGTCTCTCCAAAGTTCACGATGTGTTCCACGTATCTCTATTGAGGAAATACATGCCTGACCCAACGCATGTACTCACCTATGAAGATTTAGAACTGGAACCCGATCTGTCTTATTGCGAAGAGCCCATCAAGATTCTTGACACGAGAGAACAAGTGCTGAGAAACCGGACGACGCGTCTGGTAAAAGTTTTGTGGAGAAACCATAAGATGGAAGAGGCAACGTGGGAACCCGAGGAACTTATGATGAAGAACCACCCGAGTCTTTTTATGCAGTAATACCCTAGAAATTGCGAGGACGCAATTATTTGAAGGAGGGGATAATGTAACACCCCAAGCTTCTACGGTACGCTTCTCTATGAATAATGTGATAGCGTGTGTTGTACGCAACACCGAGTTCTAACACACCATAACTAATCAAACTAGCCGTTATGAATAGTAATACCTACTTTTTGAAATTATATATATATATATTATATTTGAAAATGGACTTCATTTTTGGATTCGGAATATCGAATTTAGCCTAAGGTGAAATTATGGTACATTTCGGATAACTTTCATATTTTGATGAATAGTGAAAATTACTAAGTTTTAATTAAAAACAACTTTTTTAATCAAAATAATTAATAGTGATAAATTATGAATTTGAGTGGTTTTAAAGTATATTTAGAATATATTTTTACCATTTAATATAATGTTGGTCATTGGACATAATTTTACAATTAAACCGAACATAAACAAGTGTCAATCTTTTGATAGTTATTATCTCTTAAAAACACGCTTTTTGTTTTGACAGCGGGAATTAATTTTAAATTAATTTCTGCCACTTCTGTGTTTTGAATTTAGAAAAATGGATTCCATATTTGGAATCAGGATGTTCAAATTTTGTAAATAGGTAACGTTTATTTTTAGACATTTTGAATAATTACTGCGGTAAATATTTTATTTACCATGGTTAAGTGTAAATCCGGTAAATAAGGGTTAAACAATAATATTATAATAATACTAAATTACCCTAAAACGTGTCTTAACCCTATTGGTTGATACATGGTCGACCATGGGAATCTTTGGGTCTATTTTGGGACCCCATGGATCCACTTGTAAGTGATAATGACACATTATATTAATAAAGCTTAAATAAAAATAAAAATGGCATAAGCTTACATCTTTTAATAGAACAATTTTTACATAGGGTTATACATGTTGGATTTTCGATTATAAATATTCATTATAAAGCTAAAAAGATTTCCTACATAACTATATTTTATGTATAATTTTTAGACATTAAATAAGTTATTTTATTTATGACACAATGATGATGCAGTAATTACTATAATAGTGAAAAATTAAAATAATTAATATTATAAATACCCAAATAAATATAATATGAAACTTTTAATGAATTAAACTAATTTTCTAGGATAATATGATATATTAGGATTGATTTAATTGACTTTGTTAGAAGTAATCAATCTGTTATGAGTTTCAAAAAAAATCAACTATTGAATAGTGTCAAAATTGACATAAAAGAGTTCTTAAAACAAATATTATATTATTAATTGATATTAAATTCCTAAAAATCTAAGGTTCGGCCAAGAGACTTATATCATGATAGGTTCATCATTAATGTACCACTTGGGGGGTCGCTTGGATGTATATAGTAAGTTTATTAACCATATTATATAAAAATACAAAGAGACATTGTAAAAGTGAAACTAATTAACTTAGAGTTAATACTTAAAGATAAGGTTAATATAAGTACCCAACCCTGTCTAAATTCTATTGGTTGAGTGGTTTTCGACCTATCCCCACCTTAACCTTTTAATAATCAACTTTTGAGCCTTTAGAAACCGAATATGATTTTATTATAAATTAATATTTCTAACTTTTCCAAAGGTGCCCCTCACCCCTCTTATAAAAGGGCACTCCTCCTTCTCATTTCTTCACACCTTCAAAGCCTTTTGGATCGGCCAAAAGCTGCCCAAATACTCTCCCAACATCCCTCACTACAACCTAGAGGCCTTATTTTGATCATAAAGCCAACCTAAGGAGCCCTTTTGATCAAATCAAAAGGAAGAACCCGAAGAAGAGGTAATGATTTCACCACCCTTTTCTAAGTTCATTTCTTCTTCCACTTCTTCTTCCTTTGTTCTTACCATTCTAAAATAATAACTCCAGTATCTCACATATACTGTGATGTTATTATAAGTATGGTACAACCATATTCAGTATTCTATCCACCCTTTGAATAACATGTCACCATACGTGCGTACGTACGGCTTACCGTCTCCACGTCGTGGTGTAATTGTTATTCAATATAATATTATTTGGATGGGTATAATAATGATGTGTAACTCATGTAAATAATAAATATAACATGTTAATGATTCTTTATATATGATATACCATTCATTTATATATTATTTTAATATCAAAAGAATGATATTGTCGCTCGTGCGTACGTACGGACTACCATCTCCACGAACGCGATGAGATTCATTCTCCATCATAACCATTCAAGTATAATTATCATTTGATGATTTAAAAATGATGTTTAAGGACTAGATATCATTCTGGATATGAATAAGATATCACAACCATGGCTTATGTAACAAAACATATAAAGAAAATGAGTAAGTTAACACCCGAAACGACGATAATTCTAAGATATTATTAACAAATCAATGTTAAAAGATCATATATGATATCATATTAATATATATGATTCTTGTATAATTTAATAACAATTATTTCACCATTATACAGGAGGTTAACCTACCCCAACCAAGGAAAAGTACAAGGTAAGGGTTTACTTTACAACCTCTTCATTATCCAAGGTTGTTTAAATGTAATAATCTACTGGGATCTCTTTATCATCCACATCCATGTTTCTTAAAAATGCATTTCAAAACATTTTTACTATTTACTAGAATATGAGTTAAAGTCATTTATACCCTTTTTGACTTTTATAAGTGGTTTATAAAGGAATCTTTCGGTCGTTTTCAAAACAAGGTCCTTTTTAACCTTTTCGACAGAATTAAGGTAAGAATGTTTTTTTAACTTATACGGTGGGTGCAGCTATTTTCCACCGTTATAAAATATTCAAAGCTTCCTTTACAAGATTATAAGAATATTTTCAAATTAAATGTTTTATTTTATAATTATTTGATTTTTAAATGATTAAAAAAGGAGATATTTCTATCAAGTATATGAAAATCCAGTGCAAATGTATACGTATTTAACGCAAGCTCCAAAATGTTTTTAGAAAACCCGACTCTCGAGTGTGCTAGACAGGAAGGGATTGGGAGTGGACCCATCATGGCCTGTAATTAGTCGAGCAGTCTCAGAACTAGTTATTTTGTTTTCATAAGCTTGCATAATGTTTTCATAAAAACAATGGAGTATATTTGAGTAATTTTAAACGTAAGTATCTTCTAAAAAAATAGCATCGGTAGGTCTCATGAGACAAACTAGTGTCTTGGCACAAGGCCTTGACAAAATCTTATTTGTAGTCTTGGCACGAGGCCTTGGCTATGTGGTTATGATAGTCTGGCATTATGCATTCCAACATTATGAAAGTGGTTATTGATTTTTGCATGTGATTATTCGATTAGTAGAATATCCATGTGAATAAGTAAATGGCATTATTTCATTTTATTTATGACATACCATGTTGAAAGTTCATATTTAAAAGGCTTTTGTTTTAGTTATACATTGCCTTAAATGTTTATTCTTATTTATGAAAGTTTCCGCTATATTGTTATCCTTACTGGGCATTTGAGCTCACCCCTTTTCTATGTTTTATTTTTCCCAGGAAGTGAAGGAGTAAATTATGAATGACCTGCAGGGATTTTATGAGGGGATAATAGTGTGGTCTATTGAGACATTATGTTGTTGTAGTAGTTTTTCATTTTATAATGTAATGTAAAACTTATGAATATATCTGGCATTTTCCAAGGCTACTAAACCAATCGGTCTTTCGAGATTTGATCTTCTTGTGATCATGCCAATGTTATGTAATAATGCACTGACTCTAGGCAACTAGGGTCGGGGCGTTACATTTGGTATCAGAGGAAGTTTAGTACAAACCTTGGAAGCTAGATTTAGATAAACTCTGATTAGAGCACGTAGACCTAAGATGAACTTTGAGGATTAGAATAGAAGAACTTCCTAGAATTTTGGTATTGTAGAGATTTTGTGAGTTTTCCAAGCAATACATCCCTGTCTGGATACGAGCAGGTAGAGGCGGCTCTGGCACAGATGTACCTAGGGGTAAAACCCGAAAACACCGCTTTGAGCTAGACTCGAACGGGAACTGATGCACGACAACGGGCCTTGCTGCACTCTTGATTACGACAATCCCAGGGGATATGCTTAGGATAACTCTCAATTTCATTACAAATCATTATGAAGGGTTTATGAGTATATACTTCCTCAAAGAAAACATATTTATGATTATGGATTATATCTATAGATAGTTCAATTTATGTTAAGTGTTTTATAAGTATGGGATTATGTATTTTGATTCATAAACTAATCTAGTTTATGCCATTGTTTAGAAATGGCGCCTAGTGGAAGAAATGGAAACTGTATCAATGCACGAACTCCATGTAGGGATTGCCCTCCTGCTCAAGATAATTATAGTGGAGCTGGTGATGCAACTGGTGCCGATCAGCTAATCACCATACTGGGAAAACTTACTCAGGTTATGAATAATAACCTTACCCGTATGGAGCACCCTGATCCGCAGCGTGGAGGATCAATGTTAGATCGATTCATGAGGCAACAACCACCAACGTTCAATGGGAATACAAATCCCTTAGTAGCTGAGCAATGGATATTTTCCCTAGAGAAAATATTTCAGGCTTTGGGGAGCAGTGAAAGGGAAAAAGTTATCATGGCAGTTTACCGCCTCACTGGAGATGCTGATCAATGGTGGTCATTGATTCAGAACATGAAGGAATATGATGAAGTACGAAATATGGAATGGAGGGAGTTCAAAGATCTGTTTTTAGAGAAATACTTTCCTCGCGACCATCGAGCAGATATGGAAAGGAAATTTCTAAGTCTGAGACAAAAGGAGGATGAGAATGTCACAAAGTATGAGGCTAACTTTACAAGGTTAGCAAGGTATGCTGGAGATTATATTCGCAACCCAAGAAGTAAGATTGATCGTTTCTTTGATGGGTTAAAACCATTTCTCCGTCGAGCGTTAGTCTCACAATCCTTTTCATCGTACGAAGACATTGTCTCATGTGATATCAAGACCGAAAAGGAATTCTCTAAGTCTTATGACTTTAAAGCAAAGAAAGAGAAGAAGAGACCTTCTGATCAATCTGGGAATGGAAAATAAGGGGAAGAAGGGAATGGTTGAATATCCATCTTGTGGTAAATGCGGGAAGAAACATCCTGGTACTTGCTTGAAGGGAATGGGAGTCTGTTACAAGTGTGGTGAAAAGGGCCGCCAAGCTCATGATTGCAAGGGGAAGAAGGAAGATACCATCATTCAGTGCTATAATTGCAGGGAGATGGGGCATTATGAAAATGCATGTCCTAAGAGTCAGGAGAAATTACCTCAGAAAAGGCCAAGGGATCAAGGCCAGGCTTATGCTATCACTACTGCTGAGGTAGAAGATCCGAAAGACGTGGTGGCAGGTAATTTAATGGTTTCCTCAAGATTAGCAAATGCATTATTTTATTCTGGATCATCGCATTGTTTCATATCTTCCCAGTTTGCTAAGAAAATTAGATATTTCCAATTTGATTTAATAAGGGAGTTGTCAGTTAAAACTCCTAAGGGAAGTATCATTGCTAAAAAGTTTTGTGAATCAGTCCCCATTAGAGCACATAAATTTTCTTTATCTGCTGATTTCATCGTCATACCTATGATTGAGTTTGATATAATCCTCGGTATGGACTGGCTTTCGGACTATGATGTGAAGATTTATTGTAAGAAGAAAGAGGTTACGATTCTTGATGATAATGATAAGGAACACCTTATTTTTAGAGCAGAATCGTCACCACCTAATTCTTATTTAGATCCACCCCCAGTAGCTCAACTTAATTCAATTATTGGGGAGGAAGAGAATGAAATAACTGTCGGTGAGGAAAGGAATGTTCAAATAGAGGATGTACCTGTTGTGAAAGAATTTGTAGATGTATTTTCGGAAGATTTACCTGGGTATCCTCCAGAACGAGAAGTTGAGTTTTCCATTGATTTGATTCCTGGATCAAGGCCTATATCGAAGACCCCTTATAGAATGGCCACTGTAGAATTAGTCGAACTAAAGAAACAACTAGAGGAATTGAGTAATAAGGGATTTATTCGCCCTAGTGTTTCTCCATGGGGAGCCCCTGTTCTTTTTGTTAAAAAGAAAGATGGATCTATGAGGTTATGTATCGACTACAGGGAGATCAATGCTATAACGATAAAGAACAAGTATCCCCTACCTCGTATTGATGATTTATTTGACCAACTGCATGGAGCTCAATACTTTTCAAAGATTGACTTTCGATCTGGATACCATCAGTTGTGTGTGAAGAAGGAAGACATTCCGAAAACAGCATTTCGAACCAGGTACGGGCATTACGAGTTTACTGTAATGCCGTTTGGATTGACTAATGCACCCTCTGTATTCATGGATCTGATGAATATAGTTTTCAAGGAGTATCTCGATGAATTTGTGGTGGTATTTATTGATGATATTCTGGTATACTCCAAAACCTACGAAGATCATGAAAATCACTTGCGCATTGTCTTGAAGACTCTGAGGAGGCATGAATTATCTGGAAAGTTTAGCAAGTGTGAATTCTGGCTTCAGGAGATTTCTTTTCTTGGTCATATTGTCTCTAAAGATGGAATCTCTGTTGATCCTTCTAAGACCAAGGCAATCCAAGAATGGCCAGCTCCTACGAGTATAACTGAGGTACGTAGTTTTATTGGTTTGGCAGGTTATTATCGACGTTTCGTCCAGAATTTTGCCCGATTGGCAAACCCATTAACGAAGCTCACACGAAAAGGGGTTAAATTTTTTTGGACAAAAGAGTGTGAAGAATGTTTTGAAGAACTGAAAAAAAGATTAGTCAATGCTCCTATATTGACTCTACCATCGGGGAATGATGGGTTCGTTATTTATAGTGATGCATCGAAGAAAGGACTTGGCTGTGTCCTTATGCAGAATGATAGAGTTATTGCCTATGCATCACGACAGTTGAAAATTCATGAACAAAACTATCCTACTCATGATCTCGAGTTAGCAGCAGTGATCTTTGCTTTGAAGATATGGAGGCACTACCTCTATGGTGAAAATGTGAGATTTATACTGATCACAAGAGTTTGAAGTATATTTTCTCACAAAAAGAACTCAACATGAGGCAAAGGATATGGCTTGAATTACTCAAGGATTATGATTGTACGATACACTACCACCCAAGGAAGGCAAACAAGGTGGCAGATGCTTTGAGTAGAAAAGTCCATGGAGTTTTGAACAATATGAGAATTGAAAGGGATCCAATTTTCATGGATCTAGTGAAGATGGACATGGGAATAACCAGGGAAGGTGAAACATCAATGCTTTTTTAAATGGTTGCCAAACCATCTTTACTAGAAAGGATTAAGAGTTCTCAGACCAATGATGAAGAATTCCAAAAGAAGATTAAAGCTGTGAATGATGGTAGATTGAGAGACTTTGTGTATGAAGATGGAATTTTGAAATTTGGGAAGAGACTTTGTGTTCCCAATATACCTGATCTAAAAAGGGAATTGCTGGATGATGCTCATAGTTCCAATTTCTCTATACACCCTGGGAGCACCAAAATGTATAGAGATTTGAAGGAACATTTTTGGTGGGACAACATGAAGAGGGAGATTGATGATTTTGTGTCAAGATGTATGGTTTGTCAACAAGTGAAAGCTAGAAGGCAACAGCCTGGAGGAGTCATGCAACCGCTTCCCATACCTGAGTGGAAATGGGACAATATTACGATGGACTTTTTCATGGGGATACCAAAGACTCCTAGAAGGAACGATGCAATATGGGTTATTGTCGATCGTCTTACCAAGTCAGCACATTTTCTTTCTATAAGAGAAGATCTACCCCTGGAACGTCTAGCAAGACTATATATTAATGAAGTTGTGAGACTTCATGGAGTACCCTTATCAATTGTTTCTGATCGTGATCCCCGTTTTACTTCAAGATTTTGGAAAAGTCTTCAGAAATCCCTGGATACTGAACTTCATTTGAGCACTGCTTACCACCCTCAGACAGACGGACAATCAGAACGGACTATTCAGACCTTAGAAGACATGTTGAGATCTTGCTCACTTGATTTTCAGGGTATGTGGGATCAATATTTACCACTGGTAGAATTTTCTTATAACAATAGCTTCCATTCGAGTATTCAGATGGCAGCATATGAAGCGTTATACAGAAAGAGATGTCGTACACCAACCTGTTGGGATGACGTTGGTGAAAGAAAACTTGTAGGCCCAGAACTGGTGGAGGAAACGGTGGAAAAGGTGAAAGTAATCCAAAATCACATTAAAGCAGCTCAAAGTAGGCAGAAGAGCTATGCCGATAATCGAAGGAAGGATTTGGAATTTCAAGTCGGTGATCATGTTTTCCTAATGGTATCTCCATGGAAGGGAGTCATACGTTTTGGTAAGAAAGGTAAATTGAGTCCCAGGTACATCGGACCTTTCGAAATTCTAGAACGAATTGGGGTTGTAGCTTACCGATTGGCAATGCCGCCAAGTCTCTCCAAAGTTCACGATGTGTTCCACGTATCTCTATTGAGGAAATACATGCCTAACCCAACACATGTACTCACCTATGAAGATTTAGAACTGAAACCCGATCTGTCTTATTGCGAAGAGCCCATCAAGATTCTTGATACGAGAGAACAAGTGCTGAGAAACCGGACGACGCGTCTGGTAAAAGTTTTGTGGAGAAACCATAAGATGGAAGAGGCAACGTGGGAACCCGAGGAACTTATGATGAAGAACCACCCGAGTCTTTTTATGCAGTAATACCCTAGAAATTGCAAGGACGCAATTATTTGAAGGAGGGGAGAATGTAACACCCCAAGCTTCTACGGTACGCTTTTCTTTAAATAATGTGATAGCGTGTGTTGTACGCAACACCGAGTTCTAACACACCATAACTAATCAAACTAGCCATTATGAATAGTAATACCTACTTTTTGAAATTATATATATATATATTATATTTGAAAATGGACTTCATTTTTGGATTCAGAATATTAAATTTAGCCTAAGGTGAAATTATTGTACATTTCGGATAACTTTCATATTTTGATGAATAGTGAAAATTACTAAGTTTTAATTAAAAACAACTTTTTTAATCAAAATAATTAATAGTGATAAATTATGAATTTGAGTGGTTTTAAATTATATTTAGAATATATTTTTACCATTTAATATAATGGTGGTCATTGGACATAATTTTACAATTAAACCGAACATAAACAAGTGTCAATCTTTTGATAGTTATTATCTCTTAAAAACACGCTTTTTGTTTTGACAGCGTGAATTAATTTTAAATTAATTTCTGCCACTTCTGTGTTTTTAATTTAGAAAAATGGATTCCATATTTGGAATCAGGATGTTCAAATTGTGTAAATAGGTAACTTTTATTTTTAGACATTTTGAATAATTACTGCGGTAAATATTTTATTTACCATGGTTAAGGGTAAATCCGGTAAATAAGGGTTAAAAAATAATATTATAATAATACTAAATTACCCTAAAACGTGTCTTAACCCTATTGGTTGATACATGGTCGACCATGGGAATCTTTGGGTCTATTTTGGGACCTCATGGATCCACTTGTAAGTGATAATGACACATTATATTAATAAAGCTTAAATAAAAATAAAAATGGCATAAGCTTACATCTTTTAGAAGAACAATTTTTACATAGGGTTATAAATGTTGGATTTTCGATTATAAATATTCATTAGAAAGATAAAAAGATTTTCTACATAAGGATAGTTTATTTATAATTTGTAGACATTAAATAAGTTATTTTATTTATGACACAATGATGATGCAGTAATTACTATAATAGTGAAAAATTAAAATAATTAATATTATAAATACCCAAATAAATATAATATGAAACTTTTAATGAATTAAACTAATTTTCTAGGATAATATGATATATTAGGATTGATTTAATTGACTTTGTTCGAAGTAATCAATCTGTTATTAGTTTCAAAAAAAATCAACTATTGAATAGTGTCAAAATTGACATAAAAGAGTTCTTAAAAAAAATATTATATTATTAATTGATATTAAATTCCTAAAAATCTAAGGTTCGGACAAGAAACTTATATCATGATAGTTTCATCATTAATGTACCACTTGGGGGTCGCTTGGATGTATATAGTATGTTAATTAACCATATTATATAAAAATACAAAGAGACATTGTAAAAGTGAAACTAATTTACTTAGAGTTAATACTTAAAGATAAGGTTAATATAAGTACCCAAACCTGTCTAAATTCTATTGGTTGAGTGGTTTTCGACCTATCCCCAACTTAACCTTTGAATAATCAACTTTGGAGCCTTTAGAAACCGAATATGATTTTATTATAAATTAATATTTCTAACTTTTCCAAAGGTACCCCTCACCCCTCTTATAAAAGGGCACTCCTCCTTCTCATTTCTTCACACCTTCAAAGCCTTTTGGCTCGGCCAAACTCTGCCCAAATACTCTCCCAACATCCCTCACTACAACCTAGAGGCCTTATTTTGATCAGAAAGCCAACCTAAGGAGCCCTTTTGATCAAATCAAAAGGAAGAACCCGAAGAAGAGGTAATGATTTCACCACCCTTTTCTAAGTTCATTTCTTCTTCCACTTCTTCTTCCTTTGTTCTTACCATTCTAAAATAATAACTCCAGTATCTCACATATACTGTGATGTTATTATAAGTATGGTACAACCATATTCAGTATTCTATCCACCCTTTGAATAACATGTCACCATACGTGCGTACGTATGGCTTACCGTCTCCACGTCGTGGTGTAATTGTTATTCAATATAATATTATTTGGATGGGTATAATAATGATGTGTAACTCATGTAAATAATAAATATAACATGTTAATGATTCTATATATATGATATACCATTCATTTATATATTATTTTAATTTCAAAAGAATGATATTGTCGCTCGTGCGTACGTACGGACTACCGTCTCCACGAACGTGATGAGATTCATTCTCCATCGTAACCATTCAAGTATAATTATCATTTGATGATTTAAAAATGATGTTTAAGGACTAGATATCATTCTGGATATGAATAAGATATCACAACCATGGCTTATGTAACAAAACATATAAAGAAAATGAGTAAGTTAACACCCGAAACGACGACAATTCTAAGATATTATTAACAAATCAATGTTAAAAGATCATATATGATATCATATTAATATATATGATTCTTGTATAATTTAATAACAATTATTTCACCATTATACAGGAGGTTAACCTACCCCAACCAAGGAAAAGTACAAGGTAAGGGTTTACATTACAACCTCTTCATTATCCAAGGTTGTTTAAACGTAATAATCTACTGGGATCTCTTTATCATCCACATCCATGTTTCTTAAAAATGCATTTCAAAACATTTTTACTATTTACTAGAATATGAGCTAAAGTAATTTATACCCTTTTTGACTTTTATAAGTGGTTTATAAAGGAATCTTTCGGTCGTTTTCAAAACAAGGTCCTTTTTAACCTTTTCGACAGAATTAAGGTAAGAATGCTTTTTTAACTTATACGGTGGGTGCGGCTATTTTCCACCGTTATAAAATCTTCAAAGCTTCCTTTACAAGATTATAAGAATATTTTCAAATTAAATGTTTTATTTTATAATTATTTGATTTTTAAATGATTAAAAAAGGAGATATTTCTATCAAGTATATGAAAATCTAGTGCAAATGTATACGTATTTAACGCAAGCTCCAAAATGTTTTTAGAAAACCCGACTCTCGAGTGTGCTAGACAGGAAGGGATTGGGAGTGGACCCATCATGGCCTGTAATTAGTCGAGCAGTCTCAGAACTAGTTATTTTGTTTTCATAAGCTTGCATAATGTTTTCATAAAAACACTGGAGTATATTTGAGTAATTTTAAACGTAAGTATCTTCTAAAAAAATTGCATCAGTAGGTCTCATGAGACAAACTAGTGTCTTGGAACAAGGCCTTGACAAAATATTATTTGTAGTCTTGGCACGAGGCCTTGGCTATGTGGTTATGATAGTCTGGCATTATGCATTCCAACATTATGAAAGTGGTTATTGATTTTTGCATGTGATTATTCGATTAGTAGAATATCCATGTGAATAAGTAAATGGCATTATTTCATTTTATTTATGCCATACCATGTTGAAAGTTCATATTTAAAAGGCTTTTGTTTTAGTTATACATTGCCTTAAATGTTTATTCTTATTTATGAAAGTTTCCGCTATATTGTTATCCTTACTGGGCATTTGAGCTCACCCCTTTTCTATGTTTTATTTTTCCCAGGAAGTGAAGGAGTAAATTATGAATGACCTGCAGGGATTTTATGAGGGGATAATAGTGTGGTCTATTGAGACATTATGTTGTTGTAGTAGTTTTTCATTTTATAATGTAATGTAAAACTTATGAATATATCTGGCATTTTCCAAGGCTACTAAACCAATCGGTCTTTCGAGATTTGATCTTCTTGTGATCATGCCAATGTTATGTAATAATGCACCGACTCTAGGAAACTAGGGTCGGGGCGTTACATCCAGCATATCATATAATAACCCATAATTACCTCAAAAGTAAGGATCATATAAACTCTAATGGTTACCTTTATTATTATTACCTGAACATCCACATGGATTGGTCATCTCGTACATGATGCGTTAAAGATCATACCAAGGTTCAAGTTGTTGATCATGACTCCTTGATATTTGGTTTAGAACAACCACGAGTTTCCTCATTGAATCCTCCATTTTATATAGTATCTTAATCAGAGAACCACCACAGTTTCCTTCAAACCTATTGTCGCTTTGGTGCCTGCTAGATCCATCCATTCACTAAAACCAAAAAGGTCAGTGTGAGTATATCAACATAACCATCATGTACTAATGAGGAAGATAAACACTAAGATATACTTACTGATTCACTTTATCTAAAACTAGGACTCTTTCTGAAATCCTAACCATTATGGTAATGTCACTTATTTTAGAGAATACCCTAACCTCTAATGTTATCTAAACCGACCTCTGATACCAACTATAAGTCCCCAGCCTTAAACCTTACTTAATCTTGAGTTATTACAAGATTACACATTGAGGATCTTTTCAGGTTTAGAGTTTTAGAGAATTAGATCATGAACTCGCATTACATTCCATATTTATACAAAGTGGTTACATGAAAGACAGTATTCATTCTTACCATCAATGGAAACATATTTAAAATATAACACGGATTTTTTCTTGACACATCCTTGACACTATCATCACATCATGTACCTTTCCCTTGACATGTGGAAAACATTTCAAAAACTTGGGATGAGCATAAAAAGCTCAGTAAGGGTTATAAAAATATGGAAAGGAAACATGAGTTCATATATACATAAGAATGAAATCATACTTTACCCATAAAACAAAGGCACTTTAACATACCTCATCAAATGATGAATAAATCATAGAAAACTTAAGACATAAAGGTAACTTGAGGCATTCATAACATTCTTACATAGGGAGTAACCCTCTTGGTTACGTTTGGAATACCCATAACAGTATATTCCCTAAATCTCTTCGGAGAAACCTCAATGTTTCACTCCTTCGCGTTACCCAATGCATTGGAGAGCTATATCGGGCTCACCCGCCCTTAGTTTATCACGGAACCACCCATTTTCATAACAATTCCCAAGAACCATAACATAAATGTATCACATAAAACATTCATAAAGGAAACATAACAGTTCCACATTTCAATCACAATATAACATTTTAGTATATTGAAATAATTCATCCATTCAAAAAGAAACCATTTCCAAAACCATTTAAAACATTTAATAAAGAGATTTTTGAATCAAAGTGCCCCATAACACCTTGAAGCTTAAAATTTTAAAACATTTATATCCATATAAATTAATCCTTAAAACCATTTTGAAAACATGGATATTAATAAGAACAAATAATTAAAACATTTAAAACGATATTTTGGTTAAAGGGGTTTTACCAAAATTAGAGACACTTGAATACAATAATTGAGGAATAACATTTAGTCAGAACTTTATAATATCATGAGAATAAATGTATTCATGATATAATACTCCAGAGGACAGTATATACACCATATAAGAGTGAATTGGTGCATAACAACAATGAACCCTCAATAGAAATGTCAAATGTGATGAAATCCCTTATAATGATGGTATCCTTAAATTAAGGACAAATCAATCTCAAAAATATGTGTGAAAAATATAAATACACCCAATATAAGTGGATATTAAGTGTAAAATAATAAAAGGTAATTCACACATATTCAATGGATGACATATTCAATGACTACATGATGAACCCAAAGAAATCGAAATTGGGTTAAAAAGTTCCCTTGACAGCCTAACGGCATCACATCAAAATGAGTTGATGAGAGATAAAAAGTGTATGTCATCACTTGGACATAAAATTTACATCAATAAGGATATACGAGAACATATCTCAACATAAAAATATGTAAATTAAAAGACCCAACAAAAGAAGTCTTTTAAAAAAAAGGATGGTGAAAGTTTCCCTTACCGACATGGGTATCTTTCAAAACATACACCCAATGAAAGAAGGACAATAAATCATTGATGTAAATACTCATAAAGGAAATTATATTACACAAAGAGTATAATAATGGCAGTACATACACCACTCAAATGAAATTGTGGCAAATATAGCATAAATCTCACGGAAATAAATGTGAGATGAAAAATCACTTACGAAAACTCGGCAGCCTAACGGCGCCATATAAAACTTCCAAAAATGGATTGATGAGATCAATAGGGTATCTCATCACATTACAACAAAATTTACCGAATGAGGATTATGAAATAACATCCCCCATCATAACAAATAGGAGCTTAAAAGAAGTGTCACAAAGGAGAGTACTTAAAAAGAAAGAGAGAGGTTAGATCTCTTACGAAAGTTCGGCAGCCTAACGACGCCACTCAAAACTTCCAAAATGGATTGATGAGAGAGAATAGGGTCTCTCATCACATGAACATAAAAATTACAGTATGTGTAATATAAAAGATCATCCAAATAACATGAAAGATGAGCTTTAAAAGGAATGACATAAAAGTGTGTACTTAAAAAGAAAGAGAGGAGTAGGATCCCTTACCTCAGGTCCGACTTGACTCGATCGTTCTTTAATCTCCTAAATAATAAACTTGAGTTAATTTATACTTCCTTAAGAGCCTTTTTCAAGATAATTATTCCTTTTATATCACTTATTTCCATGTTATAAACATTATGTAATCATTTAAGTTAATAATGTTTGTTTTGTCGATATTTGGTTCTTAAGTCGAAAGTTGACTTCTTACAATTACATGTTTTTCATGTGGCCAAATTTTTATTATATCCATAATTGTATTCATGATGTAGATATCATATATGTAAAATATATCCAGTAAATGCATTCATTTATAACATTACATAATCATTTAGAGGTAATAAATCAAATGCACCGTTCATGGAGACAGTAAGTCGTACGTACGCATGAACACTGCTTTCATTTCTATTTCGTATTTTATAGAATGGAATAATAAAGATATAAAGGTATATTATAATTCCAGTATAATATCATATATAATATAATTAAATTCATCCTTTATACGTCCCACGTATGGCATTAACGAATCACATCACTTTGAGGGGGCGGTAGTCCGCACTTCCTAAAATGAAGATATCGTGTGTACCCATAATGGATGCCATAAAGGTAAGACACAAATGAAAAATACAGAAGCATAAGTAAAACATAAAAATATTATATATCATATATAAAGATAGTGACATCATAATGGCCACCTTTGAAGGTGTTAAATGAGTATTGAACAATCATCGTTTCGGGAGGCAGAATTTCGCCATCCACGGAAACCGTATGTTCTTTAACCATTTGATGTAGTTGTGTGAGAGTGTATCTCGATTAAATCTTATAGAAACTTCCTAGTATATTGAAGATACTGGTGTTGTTACAAAATAAGTAAATAAAAAGAGTTTAGGGGGTTGTAGAAGCAAAATAAAACAAATGAACATGAGAGAAAGAATTGCCTTTAAAAGTGTAACTCCTTTTGATTTGAGCATAAAGGCTTCCATTGAAAGGATTCTTCCCAAATAGAATCCTCTAGGATGAGTAGAGGGATGAGGAGAGAGTAAATGGGCAGGGGTTGGCCGAGCCAAAGGCTTCAGGAGTGTGTGAAATGAGGTAGAGTTGGGGGCCTTTTATAAGAGGAGAGGAGGGGCACTTTTGGAAAGTAAGAAATATTACTTTATTTGAAAATGTGTTTCGGTTTTAAAAAGTCCAACATTGATATAATTCGTGGATAAGATGATACGGGTTCGAAAACCACCCATCAAATAAGTTTTGGACATGTGTAGTTTATAGATTTTACATTATCTTTCCATTTTATTTAAATCGTCAAATAATGATGTCATCGCTGCATCATTATTATGTCATAAATAATTTAACCTATTTAATGTCTAAAAATTATAAAAAAACTACTATGATGTAGTAAATCTTTTTATCTTTCTAATGACTATTTATAATCAAAAATATGACTTGTATAACCCCACTTAACAATTGTTTTAGTAAAACATATCATGTTTGTGTCATTTTTACTTTTACATTAAATAAAAAGTTATTTATGTCATTTCCCAACCAAAGTGGCTCCATGGGGTCCCCAAGTTGACCCATGTCTTGTCTTGGTCGGCCATTACACATCCAATGAGGTTAGGAAATGTGTCAAGTTCATTTCATATTATTAAAACACTATATTTATCTTAAACTACACTAATTACCTCTAATCGCGATTAATGAAAAAAAGTTACTATTCACCAAAAAATTATTTTCATCCCATTGAACCAGATTTTACATACTAATGACAACCATGTTTGTCGGATTTTCAAAATTCAATACACATTAGTGGTAAACTTTCATTTAACTGAAAAATCAGTTAGCTTGATTACCACTTAGTGGTTTCACTATTCATCAAAAATTGGAGTTTTTCAGAAAAGTACCAAAACTTCACCCTAAGCTATATTTGATATTCTGAATTCAAAAATGAAGTCCATTTTACAAAATTCAAAAAATATTAGTCACATTAATTAATTTAATAATTAACTCCCGCTGTCAGAGCAAATAGTGTGTTTTTATAAAACAATATGTATCAAAAGATTGACACTAGTTTAAGTCTGATTTCAAAGTGAAATTAATTCCAACGACCACTATTGGATTTAATGGTAAAAATATTTTCTAATTTAACTTTAAAACAAATTCAAAATATTATCTAATCATATAAATAAATTATATTAAAAAGATGTTTTGAATTAAAACACAACATTTTACACTATTAATTAAAAAATTAACTTTATCGGAAAAATACCAAAAAATTACACAAATAAAATTTGATGTCCCGATTCTTAATAAGAGTTTTATTTGGTCCAAAAGAATGTTTAAGAGTGAACAAAACTATATTTAATGATGTTTCAACATCAAAAGGTGATAAGTGAACCTTTAGTGAAAACTAGGGCATATACGCCTAAAATTGAATTCTTTCCGTATTTTAAACCTCTATCCTTTATTGGATAAATGTAAAAACATTTAAAAACATATATAATCATATTTTAGTTATTTGTATCCATTACCGCCATTACAAGGGATACATGTTAACTACCATTTAAAAATAATATTATTTTATTATTAGAGTGCATCGTAAGATTCCCAAGAAACTCGTTGTTGCGTGTTGGGTACGCCAACGAGCATAGCATCCCCTTTAAAGTCATTTCAATATTTTATTCCCAAATATGGATAAATATGAAAATTTCATATTCATTATTTACCTGGGGTGTTACATATACATCCCATAATTAATGAATTTTAATATAATTCACAATTCTCCAGATAAATTATGTCCAAAAAATATTATTCCACCATGTATATTTAATTCGATGCTCCTTACTCCTACTAGGAAAATTTCTATTTTATGGTATTAATCTGGTAATACTCTGTATTGTATGTCTAGAATATTCCAACAACTCAGATATCATTGACAGACTATGTTTGATATATCCTTTTAAGTCACATTCCAACTTAGTTTCCATTACCGTTTTATGATCAATGATATTTTAAGAGTTCTTATAACTATTTCTTTTAATAAAAAATCAATTTTTAAAAAATATTAAAAGTATTTTTAGATTAATTTTATAATTATATTCCTCTATATGTTACATTCTTAGGGGATTGTTTGTTATCTAATATATAATGAACAGTCATTGATCTTATCATCACTTTTTATCAGATGACTTTGTATAACATCGCCCATTTAATTTTAAAACCCAATTTTTTATCATTCTAATTCGTTTTCACATGAATTTTAAATTCACATTTTGATGGATTCTTCAAAAATATCTTATTGTATATCTTATACATTTATATCTAATAAAACTATTTGAAGACCCCTATCTAATGAAATAATACCTAGAATATTTTTTTTGATGACCGTAAAAAATTTCAAAATCATTTATGAACTCCAATTCAATAGAGTATGTCATGTGACTTTCCTAGTTCATATGAAGATCTTTCTACTTCCCTTATTCAATGACATCATCATTAAAACGTGCTTCATTCATTAATCTATACATATTCACTTCACATGTTAATCATTGTAAAATTTCTTATTTTTTAAATATATAAACATTAGTATAACATAAATTATCACTTAAAAATGTAAATGAACCATATCAATATGGAGTTCTATAAAAACTATAATATAATCATTACTTTAACATTTTGTAGTGGATACACAATATAAACATTTTAAATAAGATGATTTTCCCTTTTCTATAGATATCTCGTTTCTTCTAGTCATCATGATGAATTATATCTATAAGTATTTTTGTGGTTTGAATATTAATAAAAAATTAATGAGGAATATCTGATATGGATCATTTTATCCTTATTTGTATGATGTTACTATGAATGAAATTAGTCAAACATTTATTTTAACTTCTCTTCATATCCAATCATTCCATTCACCTCAGTAAACTATCATTGTAAATGTCCTTTTATTACATCACAATATTTACTCTTACTGATTAACATTACATCTCGGTCTGACTGATATATTCTTTATTGAAGAATTTATAAAACCCTCTCTGATTTACACATTATATGATGGAAAATTAAAAAAACCTCCACCAGATATAGTTACTCAGAAACCTTCATCAGATGTAAATTGTATGATCAACTATATTAGTTCACCTTCTATGGATGGAATATACCTTTACTGCCTATATGTTTAGTTTCCTACTATCATTTTTCACATGATTCTCAATCCATTCAGCTCCACAGTCTCTGCCTGATGACATTCTATTTTAAAATAACTTGAGAAAAATCCTTATGTAGTCTTTATAAAAATACTAATGTAGAAAAAGAACAAGGTAATATAATGATCAAACACATGTATTAGAAATTATTATCATCATACCAATGATATACCAAAATGTCACACCTATTTTTTTTGTTAGGATCCAGTTCAATAGGAATACTAGCCTTTTTCATGAGTTTTGGGTGTGACTAATGTGGAGATTTGATGTGGTCTTTTGTCTAGTTTTTTGTCCTGTATTTATCACTTGGTTAATTTGGTAGTTTTTGGATAAATACATAAAAATTTGGCTTTGTAGTACCATGAACATTATTTGTAGAATGTTTAAGAAAATGTGCGGACCAACCACGGTATCCATATAGAAGATATAGAACCTACCACATGGTTTGGGCATGGTCAGGTGGTTTCTCATAGGTAAATATGTTGTCTATCCATCTGTGGGTAGTGTCTAATGCAAGTTTTGTGCATGGTTTGGTAAAATGTGTAGCATAACCTTGTGTCTTTCCCAGACATCAAATTTTATTGTCTTCCTTGTTTTCCCATTTCAGTTTTTTAACCAAAATTACAATCCTTCCCCATGTGTAGCTTGTTTGTCCCGAGGAGAGAACTCCCATCATCCTCAATCCTCTCAACAACTTCTAGGTTGATTTGAAGTCAAAATATTTATGGTTTTTGTTAGATATCTTAAGGGAAACGCTTCATGTCGTCTCTCTCTCCGTTTCCCTCTCATTCATTCCTTATTGCCTCTTATCCCATTATCATGATGACCTAGGGTTTTTAATTAAATTCAATTATATGTTGGGTTCTCTTAGAAAGGGTTTATATTTATAGATATAGGATTTTGGAACCCTAGTGGAGTGTTTTAATATTTTCATTGTTGCACTGTGGATCAGAGGTAGGTTTCCCCATGCAGTAGACTTTTAATTTTATGAATTGTTAGTTTCATTCATTTCCACAGATTCATTGATTTATCAATATTGATGAATGATTGTTGGATGAATTTTTTGGTGATAAAAGTGGTGTCTTATGCCTTGGTTTATAAGAAATGAATTTTTTTTAAATAAGACACACCAAGTTCTCGACAAGATACCTGGTTGGATTTTATGAGTAATGTTTTATGTAAGAATCTTGTATTGTTTTTGTGAATATTATGGTATTATTAGAAATGATGTATTTGGTACCTTATAGCATATTAAAAAGTGTTTTTGGGGTTTATAATGAAATTAATAATAGATTTTAGGGTGTTTTAGCATGTGTTTTTGATGAATGGCTTGTATAGAAAATTTATAAGAAATGGTTTTTCATAGAAAGTGTACTGTGAATTTTTTAGAGGATTTTCTAAATTATTTTAAAATTGAAAGTTGTTTTTTACACCCCATTTGGAAAATTGAATTTTGTATCATTCATAAACGTTGGTTTTGGAAATTCATAAATTCATGTTTGAAAACAATGTAAATGGGATGAAAGTGTTTATTTTGAAAACCACATTTGAATATTTCACATGCTTAGACTACGTATAATGGGTGGGATTTCATCGTTGTGGAATACTGGAGATCCTATACCAGATTTCTTCTATTGGGACTCTTTGTTTAATATTTATTCTATTGAATTAGATCGGTCCATGGGTTGACTCATGGTGTGACCTTTGTTTGGATTACTACAATTATATTTTTTTAATTGGATGCTCAATTTCTCTAGTAGGCTACCCTGCATTATACATGGGACATGTGAAACTAAAATAGTGATAGAATTTAATGAGAATAATTGCTACACTTGAAATATTAAAAAGTATAAGGTGGCCCATAGTAGGCAGATATATGGGGGTTTATTACTATGGGATTAATCCCCTTGATCTATCATGAGTTAGGATGGTTGGGTGTTTAGTGAATTTTTTACATCACTATGTGTGTCATGAAACTCAGGATGAGTTTTCTAGTATTAGTATGTTCTATATTATTTTAGAGCTCTTGGGTTCGCCAAAGTCTATTTGTAGAGACCCGAAGCTTGACGTACATGAACATTACATTACTTTTGCGGAATACTTAGTACATAACAAAAACACACACACAAGGATCGTAATAGTTTACTGTCTTTGGAAACTCGGAATAAAATCTTCTAATCCTGGTGAAAGATCTTAAACATCTCCCATAAAGATCTTCCTTTTTTTATACCTAACACCTTTGTTTATATCCAGGGGAAATGAAAACATAAAAGGGTGAGATCAAATGCTCAGTAAGGGTAAACAAAAGAAATATCAATCACATCATATTCATAAGAACATAACATTTTGGAAATCATAACCTTCAAAAGAGAGCATAATTTCATAACATGGGTTAAATCATGGTAGTGAAATGTAATCACAATAATCATAACTTAAAACATGAAACTTTGTGGCATTCACACATAATCATAGAGAATCATTTCTTGTTAGTCAAGACTCATTTCCAAGACTATCTTAGTGGACAAAGTACCTTTCTGAATCAAGTAACCCTCGTTTCAGTCCTGTTTCACTCAACTGGTATAACCTACCGTTCCAGCCCTGTCTATCTCATGAGATATAAAATCATTACCCAATACATTGGAGGGAGATATAGGTCCCACCCATATCATAATTATACCATTCTTATGTGTGCCACAAAATCATAAATCATACATCATTTCATAACCCATGTAATAAAAATGGGATTCTTAAACAACATGACATCATAAAACAATTCATATAAGATAAAGGAATTCACAAAAATATTTCCATCACAAAATAATCAAATCCATTTAATAATAGGGATAAAAACAGAACCATTTTATTATATTAGATGGAAAATAATTTGGATAAAATACTTGAACTCCATTCTTGAGGAAAATATCCTTTCTACTTCAAAAACATTTTTCCTTTCATAACATGTCATACGACTTTAAAATAAAAGAAGTTGATTAAAAATAAACTTGATAACTTGTAAAGTAAGCTTCTTGGAAATAATGTTTTAAAAATCCATTCATGTCGTATAAGTTAAAAAAAACCTTCTTCGTACTTTTTTCGGAAAAGTCAAAAAGTACCTCATTCGAAAAACGACAAAAGATTCCTTTCATATTCTTTACTAAAAACTCACCAAAGGGTAAAATTGGATTTAAACTATTTTAAGTGGATGGAAACAATATTACATATTGAGGGAACATGGATGTGGATGATAAAATACACCCCAGTAAATACCAACGTATAAACAATCTCGGATAAAAATGAGATTGTGATATTTCCCTTACCTTAGGTCCGATTTGCTTCGTAAGTGTCCGAACCTCCTGTATAATGATTTAAATCATGTTATTGACTTATTCCAGAATCATATTCATTGTTATTATATCATATATGGTTCACTTATGACATTATATTACCCGTTCTTTTGTAAATTCCATGTTAAAGAAGCGTTTTGGGTAAAATCGTTTCATTTATCGTAGGTGTTTTGACTTGTTGTTCTTGACATTATTATAACTTATATCATGATTTACTAACTTCCAGAATATAAAATATGATTTATATATTATATATATTCAGTATATATATATAATAGATAGATAAATGAAATGAAAAACACCGTTCATGGAGACAGTAGTCTGTACGTACGCATGAACGCTGTTTTCCTTTCCTTATTGTCTTGAATGGAAGTAAGTAGATGAAATACATATATATATATATACATAAATCCAGTAGCTTTATATATATTTCATTATTATTTCTTATATATACTTTATAATCATTCTTAAATGGTTAACATGGAGAATGAATCTCATCGCGTCGTGGAGACGGTATTCCGTACGTACGCACGAGCGATGATAACATTTCCATAAATATTGAATTGAATTGTAGTGGATTATACAATATATCAGAATCGATATGATGTTGTAATAACTATGTATAGTTATTCTTTGCACCATTATACCCATCCATGTAAGGTGGTGGTGGAAAATAGATTACAACACGGCGTGGAGACGGTATTCCGTACGTACGCACGCGCGGTGATTTCTTTTTCTGTAGGATGGATAGATGGTGAAATAGGGTTGTTTCATTCATATAATAACATATCAGTATATGAGTGATACTGATGTTATTACTTCATAATGAAACAACCTAAGAAGAAGAAGTGGAAGAAGAAATAAAGATGAAAGAATTGGTAACGGTAATTACCTCTTCTTTGAAGCGCCTCTTTGAGACCTCCTCTTAGGGAACTAAAATTGGTCTTTGAGGAAGACCAGAACCTCTAGGATGTTTCTAGGGAAGTGGAGAAGTGATTTTGGTAGGGGTTGGCCGAGATTGAGTGCTCAAATTGGTGTGAGGAGGAGGGGGAGGAGGTGTCCTTTTGTAAGGGAGGAGAGGGGCATCTTATGAATATCTCAAAATATTATTTTATATTAAAGTCAAAATCGGTTTATAATGGTTACAAAGGGTCTTATTTCGAAGATAAAGTTGGTATGGGTCGAAATCCTATCAACCAATAGTATTTAGACAGGTTTAGGGTATTATTGTAACCTTATCAATTAGATTTAACTCTAAGTTAAATAATTTAACTTTTACCATGTCTTTTTGTTTTCTTACACTATATGGTTAATACACTTACTATAACAAGCCAAACGAACCCCAAATTGTTTATTATTAATATATATATCCTTATCTAAGTCATTTGGACGATCCTTAGATTTTTAGGAATAAAATAACAATTAATAATATAATATTTTATTTGAAAACTATTTTGTGTCAATTTTGACACTATTTGATATATGATTTTTGTGAAAGTCATCACAGAATTATATGTTCTAAAACAGTTGATTAAATCAACACTAATATATTATAGTAACCTATAAAATTAGTGGAATTCATAAAAAGTCTCAAATTACATTCATTTGAGCATTTATAACATCAATTATGTCAATATTTCATAAATAAGATAATTACTACATCATCTTTGTGTCATAAATAAATTAATTTATTTGATGTCTAAAAATTACAAATAAAATACAATTATTTAGGAAATCTTTTTAGATTTCTAATGAATATTTACAATCGAATTTATCTTATGTACAACCCTATATTAAAAATGTTATTGTAAATAAACATTGATTTTAACTCTTTTAACCCTTCTTTAAATAATATAATAATAAATGTCCTAATCTAATCCAAGTGGGCCTAAATGGTCATATTTTATTCCTAAGATTGTTTTTGATTGAATTTCACTTATCCAATAGAATTAGGACATGTGTTAGGGTAATAATAATATCATTTTTACCCTTAATTACCCTATTTTCTTTTAACCGTGGTAAAAAAAAGTAAAAAGTTACTATTCACCAAAAATTATTTTCATCTCATTGAACCACATTTTAGTCCTTGATATTAACCGTGTCTCTCGGATTTTCGAAATTTCATTCACAGAAGCGGTAAAATTATGTTTTATGCAAAATTTAGTTTTTAACCTACCACTAAGTGGTTTCACTATTCATCGAAAATTGAAAGTTTTCAGAAAAATACCAAAAATTAGGCCTAAGCTATATTTGATATTATGAACTCAAAAATGATGTCTATTTTACCAAATTCAAAACATATCAGTTGCATTAACTAATTTAAAAATTAATTCTCGTCGTCGAAACAAATAGCGTGTTTTTAAGAGATAATAACTATCAAAAGATTGACACTAGTTTATAACTGGTTTAAATGTGAAATTACATCCAATGACCAACATTGTATTAAATTGTAAAAATATATTCTAAATATACTTTAAAACCACTCAGATTAATAATTTATCACTATTAATTATTTTTGTTAAAAAAGTTGTTTTTAATTAAAATTTAGTAATTTTCACTATTCATCAGAATATGAAAGTTATCCGAAAAGTACCAAAATTTCACCCTAAACTAATTTTGATATTACGAATCCAAAAATGAATTCCAATTTGAAAAATAAAATTTACAAAATTTCAAAAAGTGGTTATTACTATTCATAACGGCTAGTTTTAATAATATCTTAATAGCATATCGTTGTTTAGCGATGCTCGGTGTTGCGTACAACACACGCTATCGTGGAAGGTCGCGATTGCGTATAATTCTAGCCAGGTCAGAGATGTGTATTGTGAAAGCTCCTTTTGGTGTAGCATATAACACAAGACATTAATAAAATTAAAAAGAATATTTTTCATAAAATCTCGGGCTGTTACATTCTACCCCCCTTAAAATGAATTTCGCCCTCAAAATTCGTCGGGGTTATAAATGGTTTACTGTTCGAAAGATTCTTTAATAGAAACCCACATCGTAAAAAGGAATACCAAAACTTGTCTTTAAAAACTTAAGTATGAAATGTAACGATTACCCAAATAAACTAATCACTGGGTTTCCACATAGGTGAAAATATGGATATGTTCTAATGGAGAGTGGTAGAGAACATGGCTATGGAAAATCCAGTAATCACAAATCCATAAATTTGTGACGATCTAAGGTACCATCTGAATCATCAGGTATAAGATCATTAGGACAACATTTTTGGTTTTCAAGATCGTTTCACTAAAGTTAAAGAATTTGAATTAGAATAAATACTTACTTTATTTTGGTACAATCTCACTATTGTTCGTGCCTTTAACAATTTCCACTTCATCTCTTAAATAAATGAAGTTGAATTTGTTATTCGTGAAGTGTTAGCTGATCATGTGATAGAATGACATGTCATTCTATCTGTCTCAAACAAAAGGTTAGAAAAAATTATATACATAAGTCGATCTATAGTGAAATTAATCATATATGGTTCCTAAAATGGACTTTATACTTCATATATCATACTGCTTAATATAATAAGTTTCTAATAAACATGGACTTCCTGTAGGCCAGTGGTAGGCGATAAAGGCCAGTCGCACTTCGGTTGTGGGTTCGATTTCCACAGCCTTGTCCGACGCGATGGGTTGTCGCCCGTCCTGCAGGTTGTACTTTTTCTAATACTACATTACTATAACATCCCATCAATAATATCGATAATCTTCTATCCTTAAACAATACTAACTTATGTCCAACATAATCCATTTTAATCATTAGGCTTATCCAGAATACTGCAATCCACTCTCATAATATAATGAAAATGATTACCAGAGATTTAACACCATCGTCGATCCCCATATATCATAAGATATGTTTTTTTGGTCACATTCCAAACATTCAAAGTCCTTAATCATGTATTCTATTGAATACCTTAGTGAAAACATGAATGTAGTTAAAATTTAACAGTTTCCACATACCAAAATCCTCAAAATTCTATATACTCAACCAATGATATCACTTAGTCCTTATATCAATCATGATCTCATGAATACAATCAAGCATCTCATTATCTTCTTATCCCTTCATTATGCTCATATCATCTGTTTACCAAAAAATGTCTCAATCACTTTTCATGGTTACCGGTACCATAAAATTATTGATAACCACAATAGACCAAAACATAAATATTCCAATATTCCACGATACTAAATACAACATTATTTTGGAATCCCATTACATAAACACTTAATCATTCCACCACATCACTGTCATATTCAACATCGCCAATAGTGATCGCATGTGACTTCCCTTTGTCCTTTACCTTAAGTGGTTGCTCATGTTGATCATCACTAACCCTTGGATTAGGGCATTTATTAGCATAATTCCCCATTTCCTTGCACTTGAAGCATTGAAGTGTTGGTGGTGCGTTCTATGCAGTGTTTGCTTTATTCACATAATTAGAAACCTTTTTTCCATTACTTCGACACTCAGCTGCTCGATGACCTTCTTTTCCACACTTAAAACATTTTCTAGTCCCTAGAAGACAATCTCCACCATGCTTCTTTCCACACTTTGTGCATAAGGAAACATTCATCGTCTTTTCACCATTATTCTGAGATTTCTCCTTGAACTCCATCTTTCGTTTCTTTTCAAAACCATGAGATGGATATGTAACACTAACTTCCATTTCTACCTTCATAGCACAACGTACAATTTCTTCATAGCTACTGAAGTCTCGTATAGCTAATTCCCTTCGAAGACTTGGTTTTTAGCCACTGAAAAATCGATCAACTTTACTTTCAGGTTGGATGATAATTCCAGATGCATACCTTGCAAGTCTTGTAAAATTGGCTTCGTATATACCAACAGTTTCATCATCCTTCTGCTTCAGCTCAAGGAACTCCTTTTCCATCTTTGTTCGAAGAATATGAGGTAAGTACTTACTGAAAAACAAGTTCTTGAACTCGTCCCATTCCATGTACTCAATTTCATCTCTGGGCATCGTATTCTTGATAAGATTCCACCATTGATCAGCATCACCTTCCAAACGATATACTGCTAAGATGACTTTATCATGTTCAGAACATTGAAGAACTGAAAATATCTTTTCAGTGGTACTGATCCATTGTTCAGCAACAAGTGGATCAGATGACCCATTGAAAGAAGGTGGACGTTGCCTCATGAAGGACTCAATAGAATATTGTTCCCTTCTCTGTTCATTTGGATGTCCAGAATGATTCATAGCTTGTGTAAGTATAGCAATAAGATTTTGCACTCCATCTCCCATAACATTTGTTTGTTCAAGAGGGCAATCATTTCATTGTCCATTTCATTGATCATCACGGTTCCTTCGGGTTCCAGCCATCGTCTTAAAACCCAAAAAGAACAGTGTGAGAGGCAAAAATCATGCTAGGGAAAACAACATAATAAAGGGGGAGTACCTTCAATATCTAACATCTTAGGTTTAATTCTATGATCGTTAGCGTAATTATAGTACTATAACCTATACGTATACTTAACCTTAGAGACATCCCTAGACACACCTTAGAAATATCTCTAGGGATCTCACTAAAGTTCTCGCATCCTAGTTTCCAAAGGTTGACTAAACCTTTCCTCTGATACCAACTGTAGAGACCCGAAGCATGACGTACATGAACATTACATTACTTTTGAGGAATACTTAGTACATAACAAAAACACACACACAAGGATCGTAATAGTTTAGTGTCTTCGGAAACTCGGAATAAAATCTTCTAATCCTGGTGAAAGATCTTCAACATCTCCCATATAGATCTTCCTTTTTTTATACGTAAAACCTTTCATTATATCCTGGTGAAATGAAAACATAAAAGGGTGAGCTAAAATGCTCAGTAAGGGTAAACAAAAGAAATATCAATCACATCATATTCATAAGAACATAACATTTTGGAAATCATAACCTGCAAAGAGAGCATAATTTCATAACATGGGGTAAATCATGGCAGTGAAATGTAATCACAATAATCATAACTTAAAACATGAAACGTTGTGGCATTCACACATAATCATGGAGAATCATTTCTTGTTAGTCAAGACTCATTGCCAAGACTATCTTAGTGGACAAATTCCCTTTCTGAATCGAGTAACCCTCGTTTCAGTCCTGTTTCACTGAACCGGTATAACCTACCGTTCCAACCCTATCTATCTCATGAGATGTAAAATCTTTACCCAATGCATTGGAGGGAGATATAGGTCCCACCCATCTCATAATGATACCATTCTTATGTGTGCCACAAAATCATAAATCATACATCATTTCATAACCCATGTAATAAAAATGGGATTCTTAAACAACATGACATCATAAAACAATTCATATAAGATAGAGGAATTCATAAAAATATTTCCATCACAAAATAATCAAATCCATGTAATAATAGGGATAAAAACAGAACCCTTTTATTATCTTAGATGGAAAATAATTTGGATATAATACTTGAACTCCATTCTTGAGGAAAATATCCTTTCTACTTCAAAAACATGTTTCCTTTCATAACATGTCATACGACTTTAAAATAAAAGAAGTTGATTAAAAATAAACTTGAAAACTTGTAAAGTAAGCTTCTTGGAAATAATGTTTTAAAAATCCATTCATGCCGTATAAGTTAAAAAAACATTCTTCGTACTTTTGTCGGAAAAGTCAAAAAGTACCTCGTACGAAAAACGACAAAAGATTCCTTTCATATTCTTTACTAAAAACTCACCGAAGGGTAAAATTGGATTTAAACTATTTTAAGTGGATGGAAACAATATTACATATTGAGGGAACATGGATGTGGATGATAAAATAAACCCCAGTAAATACCAACGTATAAACAATCTCGGATAAAAATGAGATTGTGATATTTCCCTTACCTTAGGTCTGATTTGCTTCGTAAGTGTCCGAACCTCCTGTATAATGATTTAAATCATGTTATTGAATTATTCCAGAATCATATTCATTGTTATGATATCATATATGGTTCACTTATGACATTATATTACCCGTTCTTTTGTAAATTCCATGTTAAAGAAGCGTTTTGGGTAAAATCGTTTCATTTATCGTAGGTGTTTTGACTTGTTGTTCTTGACATTATTATTACTTATATCATGATTTACTTACTTCCAAAATATAAAATATGATTTATATATCATATATATTCAGTATATATATATATATAATAGATAGATAAATGAAATGAAAAACACCGTTCATGGAGACGGTAGTCCGTACGTACGCATGAACGCTGTTTTCCATTCCTTATTGTCTTGAATGGAAGTAAGTAGATGACATACATATATATATATATATATATACATAAATCCAGTAGCTTTATATATATATTTCATTATTATTTCTTATATATACTTTATAATCATTCTTAAATGGTTAACATGGAGAATGAATCTCATCGCGTCGTGGAGACGGTATTCCTTACGTACGCACGAGCGATGATATCATTTCCATAAATATTGAATTGAATTGGAGTGGCTTATACAATATATCAGAATCAATATGATGTTGTAATAACAATGTATAGTTATTTTTTACACCATTATACCCATCCATGTAAGTTGGTGGTGGAAAATAGATTACACCACGGCGTGGAGACGGTATTCCGTACGTACACACGCGCGGTGATTTCTTTTTCCGTAGGATGGATAGATGGTGAAATAGGGTTGTTTCATACTTATAATAACATATCAGTATATGAGTGATACTGATGTTATTACTTCATAATGAAACAACCTACGAAGAAGAAGTGTAAGAAGAAATAAAGATGAAAGAATTGGTAACGGTAATTACCTCTTCTTTGAAGCGCCTCTTTGAGACCTCCTCTTAGGGCACTAAAATTGGTCTTTGAGGAAGACCAGAACCTCTAGGATGTTTCTACGGAAGTGGAGAAGAGATTTTGGTAGGGGTTGGCCGAGCTTGAGTGCTCAAATAGGTGTGAGGAGGAGGGGTAGGAGGTGTCCTTTTATAAGGGAGGAGAGGGGCATCTTAGGAATATGTCAAAATATTATTTTATATTGAAGTCAAAATCGGTTTATAATGGTTACAAAGGGTCTTATTTCGAAGATAAAGTGGGGATGGGTCGAAATCGTATCAACCAATAGTATTTAGACATGTTTAGGGTATTATTGTAACCTTATCAATTAGATTTAACTCTAAGTTAAATAATTTAACTTTTACCGTGTCTTTTTGTTTTCTTACACTATATGGTTAATAAACTTACTATAACATGCCAAACGAACCCCAAATTGTTTATTATTAATATATATATCCTTATCTAAGTCATTTTGACGAACCTTTTATTTTTTGGAATAAAATAACAATTAATAATATAATATTTGATTTAAAAACTATTTTGTGTCAATTTTGACACTATTTGATATATGATTTTTGTGAAAGTCATAACAGAATTATATGTTCGAACCAAGTTGTTTAAATCAACACTAATATATCATAGTAACCTATAAAATTAGTTTAATTCATAAAAAGTCTCAAAGTACATTCATTTGAGCATTTATAACATCAATTATGTCAATATTTCATAAATAAGATAATTACTACATCATCTTTGTTTCATAAATAAATTAAATTATTTGATGTCTAAAAATTAAAAATAAAATACCATTATGTAGGAAGTCTTTTTATATTTCTAATTAATATTTTCAATCAAATTTATCTTATGTAAAACCCTATATTAAAAATGTTTTAGTAAATAAACTTTGAATTTAACTCTTTTAACCCTACTTTAAATAATATAATAATAAATGTCCAAATCTTCTCCATGTGGGCCTAAATGGTCATATTTTATTCCTAAGTTTGTTTTTGATCTAATTTAACTTATCCAATAGAATTAGGACATGTGTTAGGGTAATAATATTATCAATTTTACCCATAATTACCCTATTTACTTTTAACCGTGGTAAAAAAAAGAAAAAAGTTACTATCCACCAAAAATTATTTTCATCTCATTGAACCACATTTTAGTCCTTCATATTAACCGTGTCTCTCGGATTTTCGAAATTTCATTCACAAAAGCGGTAAAATTAAGTTTTGTGCAAAATTCATTTTTTAACCTACCACTTAGTGGTTTCACTATAAATCGAAAATTGAAAGTTTTCAGAAAAATACCAAAAATTAGGCCTAGGTATATTTGATATTATGAACTCAAAAATGATGTATATTTTACCAAATTCAAAACATATCAGTTTCATTAACTATTTAAAAATTAATTTTCATCGTCAAAACAAATAGCGTGTTTTTAAGAGATAATAACTATCAAAAGATTGACACTAGTTTATAACTGGTTTAAATGTGAAATTACATCCAATGACCAACATTGTATTAAATTGTAAAAATATATTCTAAATATACTTTAAAACCACTCAAATTAATAATTTATCTCTATTAATTATTTCGGTTAAAAAAGTTGTTTTTAATTAAAATTTAGTAATTTTCACTATTCATCAGAATATGAAAGTTTTCCGAAAAGTACCAAAATTTCACCCTAAGATAATTTTGATATTACGAATCCAAAAATGAATTCCATTTTGAAAAATAAAATTTACAAAATTTCAAAAAATGGTTATTACTATTCATAACGGCTAGTTTTAATAATATCTTAATAGCATATCGTTGTTTAGAGAAACTCGGTGTTGCGTACAACACACGCTATCGTGGAAGGTCGCGATTGCGTATAATTCAAGACAGGTCAGAGATGTGTATTGTGAAAGCTCCTTTTGGTGTAGCGTATAACACAAGACATTAATAAAATTAAAAAGAATATTTTTCATAATATCTCGGGCTGTTACACTATTGGATGTAAGACGCTTGTAGTGATGATTGAGATACTATTATGAATATTTTCATTCCCCTTATCGATTGATTATTGTAGTGCCATCTCTTGTGGTATTTTACATGGAATGAGATGTATTAGTTTCAAAATGGTTTATAAGTTTTTTTCTAAAATTTTGTTTTATCTTCTTTTTGTGAATGTAGAAAACGTAAGTAACACTTTACCCTTGAAATGTTTTTGATATCACTAATGGAACTAACCATCCATCACATTATAATAATTGATTCATATGTGTACCACAAGATCATGTAAGCATTTATCATTACACTAAAGATCATCACAATAAAAATATAATGGTTTTCACAAATATTTCATCATCAATATCACCGAGCATAAAAAGATAGAATAATGATTATAAAAATAGATCATATATACAAATAAATAATATTAAACATCAATGGATGTTGTTATAGTTTAGAATACCTATAAAAGGTTAGTGAAATGTTTTTTTTTTGGAAAATACACTTTTCATTTTGAAATAATTTTTTTTCAAATAAATGAATATATAAAATAATATCGAATAAATTGTATTTGAAAATAACCATGGAAATGTGTTCTTTAATATATAATTTTCATATAAGACATGATGGTGTGAAAATTAATTCATGATGTCTATATCAATATAAATATTCAATTAACATTTTATGTAAAAATAAAAAAGTATATCCTTTGAAAAAAAATAATTAAAAAATGTTTATAGAATTTAAAACATGGAAAATTTAAATATTAAAAAGTATTCAATAAAGAGTATAAATTTCCTTGAATATGTTTTATTGAAAATATGGAGATAGGATAAAATTTTCCACACTTATGAGAGAAATAAGGTTAGTTTTCCAGAAAAACTAATTTCAATAAATAATGTTCTGAAGGTGAGGAATCTTAAATAAAAAAAAATTAATCACTATAAATATCCAAAGGATAAGAAAGCACATAAGATTTGTGAGATATATGTTATATATTTTCATCAATGAAAATTAAAGAAAAAACAATCCCTCTAAAAATGATATTTGAAATTAAATCCCCAATATTATGTCTACATTGATTCATCTGTTATCTACCTCCTATATAATTAATTAAAATTAATTACTATTAATCCCAAAAACCATACTTACACTTATAAAAAAAATTTCTAATAAAATATTATCACACAATTATCACTAATGATTAATTATCATAATCATTTTTGTGTTAACTACTTCACTTATTATGTATTTCTTGGAAGAAAAATTATGGTTTGAACATGTTGATCATGAATAATTCATATATAGAATTTTAATCCTAATATAAATAAAATATTTATTCATTATATAAATATTTATAACCACTCATATAACTATGTAATGAAAAATGAATTACAATATTATGTAGAGATAATGATAAATAGGTATGATTGATGTTTCCATTTTTCTATGGATAGAATAATTTAATCATTTATAATAATTCACTATTATTAAATAATTATAACATCATAACTATTATATATATATACATATTATATGTATCATAATGAACATCCATGAAATATGGTGGTGTAAAATGAATCATATCTTTCTATAGAGGTAGTAGTCTACTTAATTAATAAGAAATACATTTATCTCTAATTTGATGAAGAATTTTTGTTATGTAGTTCTGAATTAATATTAAAAAATATAATATTAATTAATTTTTTGGATTCATAATGTTATTATGGTTAAAAAAGACATACAATAAGATATAAATTTTAAATATCAAGGTTATGATGTGTGCCTCTTATTAGAGAGACGACATTTGAGACACACCTTCTGCAATGAAGGACCTATCATATGTGAGTAACATTAGTTGTAGGATGAAGAGGAATATAGTGATTTTTTTGAGTAGGTATTTCGTGATCTATAAATTTCATGTTTTATTGATAGTATACAAAAGGCATTTGACTTTTATAAGAGAGGTGAGCAACACAAATCGAACTTCTTAAATGATTTCAATGATATAAGGTCAATTTCATGTGAAAGTCTCCCAAAATAGACATTAATTTTATTTTTTAATAATTTAATAATTGATTGAAATAATCAAATTATTATATGACAATTTTTTTTGGAAATCCCAAAATTATCTCCTAGTTTATCCCTCTATACACATATTTCAACGTTAAACATCTTAAGAAAAATATATTATTTTAAATATTCACTACATTAAAATATATGTTAAACATATTAATTAATATTTATTATGATGAACAAAAAAAGGAAACCATTTTCTTTTTTTATTTTATATAATAAAAATATTTAAATCATTAATAAGAACATAAAACTTAGTGAAACCATTTTTTTAGGAAACATACATATTAATCATAAGACTTTATTTACTTCAATTCCACGTCTTGAATCAAAACAAGTGAATGTAAAAATATTTTATAGAATATATGATAAATAAATTTCACAAAAAATACTAGTAAAAAAGAGATAATTTTAATTTATTAATATAATAACACATCAAACACTTAATAACTATTTTTATAAATGTATGTTTTTAATCACAAAAATTATTTTCTACCTAAATCAATTATAATTATGATTACTTTGTAACTATTTTTTAATTTAAATATTAATCAGTCTTATTTTACTTTATTAAAAAAATTGTAACATGATGTGACCTTTTTTGACAATAATGGGTTATTTTTATGAAGTATATATTTTTTAGTATTCACTAAAAAATAAATCTATATAAAGTAATATTATATCTTACAATAATTTAATGTTGAATTTTTTATTTAAAAATATATATTTATTAAATTAAATTTTTATTATAAAAATTGTATATAATAATTTTATTTTCAACATGAAAATTTCTATATAAAACCATTTTTATGAAAAAATATTTTTGAATCATTAAATGACTTTACTGATAATTGTAAACCAATATTTTTTTGAATTAATCAATAGATTTTAATTATTTGAAATCCCTATATTTTTTTAGATAATTTTGTTATTAATATTCATGCGTCCCAGTTTAATATAATGATTATAAATATCACATTTAAAAAATATTTTTATTCTATACCACAATTTATTTAATCCTCGGTGATGAATGCTAAAAAGGATATTGTGGAAAGTATTAAGGTATACCAAATTTTTATGGTGTTACATTCTCCCATATTAAACAAAAATCTAAACAAAATTTTTATCTTGATAATCAAATGTTCAATATTCATATATAACATTTTTTAAAATCTCGCATTGTACAAGGGGAAAATAAAACACTCTTTTAGAAGGTGAAGTGGGAAAAATTTAGTTTACCTTCATTAATATATAACAAGGTTCCTAGAAAATATTACACAAGAGGGAAGTGATAATATGAACATATAAGACAATGATAATGTCAAAATAATAATAATGACTGATAGATAACATGGAAATGCTAATGTTAACGATAATAAAAACATAAATAAATGACAATAAAAATGACATCAAATACACAAAAAATAACTAAAAAATAAATACATTTTCATTTTAATGATCCAATTTATATGAGATGAGTATATCTTTTAATGAAAAATGTTATTAATTTTTTGTGACATTAAATCTATAAATATTATTTCATCCATTATTTTCCATTTGATAAATTTCAATTAATATCCCATCTCTTATACAATGAAATCAGTATTACAGATGCATCTTTATTTCTTGAACCACTAAAATTAACTTTTAACGGATCACAATATCCATCAAATAATTAAAAGGTATTCTGTATGACTCTAAACATTAATTAAAACTAAAATTCTTAGTACAAGTTACCTTATGTGGATAAATAATCATATGATGATGTGATAAATTATTCTATAAAACCACAATAAAAACTGTCCTTGTAATATTTCAATAATTCCATGCATAGGGACCCTTAATACTCCTTGGAAATATATTGGACAATATTCCAAACAAAAAAAAAATTATTGGACAAAGATCACCAAATTTCCAAACTCAAAATAATATTAATCTTTAAATTAAATAATGCATCTGTTAATGTAATATACCAAACACTTGAATAAAATGATCATATACTCTAATAAAACATGCTAATTCTTTCAAAATGACATGAATTACAATAAATTATAAATTTAAACAAAATTTATTCCAAAATTTAACTATTTTATTTTTTACTTAATTAAAATATCGTAAAATCAAAAAAAATCAATAAATAAAAAAAAATAATAAAAATTATCTTATTTATTTTTCATCAAATCACTAATCAATTTCAATTTATCCAATACAATTTAGTTTACTTTATAAATATCATTAAAATATTTATGATCTGTGAACATTATTATTTCAATAGAAGGAACATATTATGGGTTATCTTTTACTAAATAATGTCTTATACAATAAAACCACCTTACAACTAAATAATTTTTCTTAGTCATTAGTACCATTTAAATAATTCTAGATAATACATAATAAAAAACAAATTTATAAAATTACATTGATATTTCATGATTCTTATAACTACAGTATAATTGATTAAATAAAAATTCATCAATACCAATTCATAAACATCTCAATCATACCACTACCTTGTAAAACCATTAACAAGGCTTTGAAATATTATTCCTTATTGTATACTACCAAAAATATTAAATATGAAATGATTATTAACATCCAACAAAATCCATTAATAATGATTCATTTTTTATACAATTAACATTGATAAAAAAATCATTCCTTTTATATTTCATTCATAGTCTCCTCATCATCAATAGAAAAACCATTAGTCACAAATGTTTTGGGTCACTTTCTTGAGTTTTTCCCTTATGACATCAATTTTCATACTTCCCATATTTTACACATTTTATACATTAATCCATTTGTGATAAATTTTTGAAACAATTAATATCATCAATTGTTTTATTCAATATTTTTATTTTACATTTATTTTATGTTCTCTATTTCATTATTATCACTTTTAAAAATATATTCCCATTACATTGAGACATTTTAATGGTTATTTATTCCTAAATTCTAAATATGTAGGATGTTGGATAATATTTCCTTCATGATTTGAATGAACCTAAACTTTTATCTTTTTTGGTTCATCTAGAAACTCATATATGTCCGACATATTAATCTTATTTTGAGATAGCTGGTTGGAAAAAATAAAAATATTTCCCTTTCTATATCACATTTAATTTTGGTTCTTGTGGATGAAATCAATACACCAGCCATCACAATCAACGTTTACACTATTACAGATTCCATCCATCGAAAAATCCAAATAGTAAATATGTTAAACGTTAGACATAGTGATAAAGAATGTAATAATGAAAATTTATTCATATGATGTCTAAAACATGACAGCTTATTTTCAATATATGAAACAATAACTTTTATCATCATCTTTTATGGGAGTCATCTATTCTAATTATTCTCCATTGTTCATAAAAAAACTAAATTTAGTAAGAATATCCTAGGGAAGTGTATATCCATTTGTATTATTATAATCCGTATAATCAGGCATGAGCGAAAACAAAGTTATTAAAAAATCCACCACATTCATAGTTTTTACCCTTATTTTATTTTGTAGCACAACTATATACACCTTAAAATATAATTAAAGGGATATTGTTTCAAGGAAAACCTCATTAAATTCATTATAATATATTATTATGTTCTGATGTACATAAGATTTTCCACTATTTTTTAAATAAATTTTTATTATCACGGTTTCTAAATGTAACTAAACCATTCTATAATACTTATCATAGAGAGATGAACATTACATACAAAAATATGAAATCATTTTAGATGAATATTTATTTAATATAAATATATTCCATTCCAAAACCATATAGGTTGAGAGTCTTTGGAAACATGGAGACCTAAACAACTAGTGTATAAATTGTCATAACTATCTCACAGAAAGATCACTTAAAAAGTAAGATTCTTAGATATTCTCTAATAATATCCCTTATTCAAAACCCAGGGAAATGAATCAATATAAATGGTGAACATATATTCTTATTAATTGTAAAAATTGATGAAATTAATTAATTATCTTAAGGTATCATAATATAAGCTTACGGGTATGGGAAAATGGTCCAAAATTTTAACAATCTTATTGAATTATTAAAATGACATTATAAAAGAATAAAAATATCAGAATCAACATAATTTATATATAAGAGGGAAAAATTATTAAAGAATCCTCATGATCTGTGTGAAAATTTCATAAGAATAAAAAAAAAGTTTTTGGAATTAATATAATCAAAAAAAATCACATCTATAATAAAGGTTCACTAAAATATTATCATTTTAGAAAATGTCCAAAAATAAAAATTCACCCCTTATCATTTCTAACATTCTCTAAAAATTAATTTTCATCATATTAACTCCATCATATCATAGATGTTTACTGACTCTGCCATCTCAATGTTATTTATAAAATCATTCATTATTAACCAATGTATTAGTGGTCTATAAAAGACACATAAAAACCTTGTATTATAACATAAACATCCATATATAGCATATAACATAACCATCCAACCATGATTTATAATAGAGACATATATCTTATAATCATTATGTATGAATATATATGTTAAAATTTCATGAAAACATTTATCATTGTATCATGTCATGACCAATGGAAATGAAAATGTGTCATAAAAACATTAACATGATAATAATTGACTAACTAGAGCGAGAATAAAGTTTGAAACACTGAATCAGATCCCTTTTAAATAATATTGAACAACAAGTGTTATAGTTTTGGAATAAAACACATTTATAAGATTATTGATAAAATTCATGAATAAGATACACATTAAATTTTGAAATATATTATTCAGAATAAAAAATATAATATATTATGTAAAGAATTTATTTTGAAATATCCATGCAATCATGTTAATCAATATTTAATGAAAATATAGGACATAATAGTGGGAAAATCCATCAGGAAGTGTATAAAAATGTTATTATTCCATTTAATGTTTTTATAATAATTTAAAAAAACATCATTTCAAAAATTAAAACAATAGTCAATTAATATTATTTATAAAAATTCATACATGTATAGGATTGAATTTAATATATATTCATAGTATCAAAAAAAATTCTGATAGAAATATGGACCTAGAATAATGGATCCATGACTAAAGAGAGAGATAATTTTTTTCCTTAATAACATACATTTTCTTTCATTAGTGCTAATCGGGATAAAAATTGATGGAAAACATGTAATATAAAACATATCCAGTGTAGAAGAAAAAAATATGATTTTGGAAAGATATATCATTTAATTTCATCATCATAAATTTAATCACAAACAATCATGGTAACAATTAGTTTTTTAGAAAAATCCATTACCTCAGGTCCATATTGATTCACAAGAACTCAAACGTTATATATAATAAACTTATATTTACTATAATTCTACAAAATAACCATATTAATAACTAAAATATCAGTCATTGTCCACTAATAAAGTCTAATCATCTATTCATTAAAAATATTTTATTTTCATCATCATTTTGTTTGTTAAATAATTTTTTTTAATATATGATTTGCTTTAGATTTATAGTCATTAGAATTTGATTACAGTTTCTGGAGCTAAATAACATTCATTATGAAATCATAGATCTTTTCTAACCATAAATTTCCAGATCCTATATAAAAATATCTTGAAGAGTTCCTCTCTGTATACTAGAGGTTACTGACTAGAATCAATGGTCTATAATGGCATGGTGTGGGAGAGTGTACTCCCATTATCAAAGTGGGGAAAAAAGTAAAGAATATTTAAATTGATAAAATAATCACAAATATAACATTCCAATAAAATATTGATTTAAATAATCATTATTTGGTATCATATACAAAAAATTATAACGTAATGATGAAAAACAAAAAGGGTGGGTAAGGGGAACATGGAAATAGGCATAAAAAATTATTTCTATAGAAAAATATAGAAAATATCACAATATATACAACATTATCATCATGAGTTATCGATTTTTCATTTTATAAAATAGTGTATCATACTATTTAAAATATATCTACCATATCATGGGTTTCCCCTTTTCCATACATGTATATATGATGTCAATTCGAGTACTAAACGGTGGCTAGAACATGGGGTGAGTACAAACAAATAAGCCAAAATAAATGTTTTCTAACACTCTCGATTCGATGACTTTAAAATAAAGAGTGTGAAGGTATAATACTTAATGAATAAAAAAAGATAAAATAAAACCGAGTTGAATAATTTTTTTCATGTTTGATATATTTATTATTATAAATTTAAAATTTTGTAGGTTTACCCATGGATTACACTCACCCCCTTATTTCTAATGTCACCACTATTCATTTTGAGTTTCTTTGACCACATATGGTTATGGATTTACCCTTATCACATTATACGTAGATTTCATGGTTATATGACTTCCGTCCTAATTTGTTCTATATATATACATGATTATATATGTTCAATGAAATTCTGGCATAAGCTGATGTAGGTAGAGTTTGATGTGTATCACAAAAAAAATATTGTCTGGTTAGGTTTTAGTGTATCCTACAACTATTATTTATTATCATACTTATACATTGTTTATTTAATTTTATTAGGCTGGATAATATTACTTATTTTTCTTGTGACCTACTAAGTTTTACTGACACCATTTTCGGGCTATCATTTGGTACCCAACCGGATATCATGGATGCACATAAGGATAAATTGAATCACCCAATGTTTGTTACTTGATTTTAAATACTAGGATTTTTTATTGGATATAATGTCCAATCTAGTGCTCTTTATGATATTGGAGAATATCTCAGGGTCTTTTGTGTATTTTTATATTGCATGTACTTTTTTCCTACAACTCTTTTCCCATAACTCCATATTTTTATAAAATCTTGATATTATCATATTTTGAATATAATACTAATTATCGATTATTTAAGTCATTATTATATCTAGATGGTTAGATTTCAATATTCCAACACATAATCTATTCTTCACTACTATGTTATACTCAGATAATGATGATATATTCACCCTATAATACAATCATAGATAATCACTTCTAATTGGAAGCAGTGGGTGTATGTGGAAGATCTCTTCAGGCTATGTGGCCACTAGATGAGGTCAATTTTGAGATAACTGGGCCTGATACATAAAAAACCATATCAGATAACTCATTTATTTCCTTACTAATTTAGAGTGTTATAATGGTGATTAAGAATTTCAAAAATTTATTAATGATACATTCATAGAGGTATCAGACCGATATACCAGGGGAAATGTTATATAGGATAAGATAGGTTGTTATAGTCTATTCCAATTACATTTGTACATATTTCACCATATAGTGACACACATGACATATGATGTTTCTTAATATCATGTATTTTTAACATTGATTATGTACGAAAATAAATAATTACTCATTCATTATTGGATCCACTTGAGGATAAATATATCATGTATATGAAAATCCATCTTCCATTCATTTTGTTTACAAACTAAAAATTTTCACTTGTTCCACGATTGAATGAAGTTTTATAGTACTATAATTTCTTTTTTTAAATGGATAAAATAATTTTTTACATAATGTTTATAAATTAGCCTATGTAGTATTTTCTGTCATATATTGTTGATGGAAGAATAGCTAAAATTTTTTAAATGCTTAAGCTATGTAATAAAGGTTAAACAAGTAGAATCATTAGATGTTTGTGATTAAATGTATTATGATTATGATTTATAAATATTTTTTCATTTAAATTTGTATTTGAAATATAACTAATAGAATCATTATATATGGATTATTACATCCTGAGACAAGATATAGAAGTTATTATTAAATTTACATGAAGTGCCAATTGTAACTTATAAAGTATAAGTAATTAAAACATGATAATAGTGACAATTTTAACAGAAAATTATAAAAATATAAAACTTCATAAATTATGACTCATATATTAATTGGTTTCCATTAAATGGGGATTTAAATTGAATCATAAAGTATTTATTCTATGATAATATGAAATATACACTACATATTGAAAATATCTATTAAGAATCATGGAGCCTTGTACTTGACATTATGTTGTTATTTATGTAATGGGAACATCCCTTGTGAATATACCTGATAATTTCTCATAAAAAAAATCCTTTTATGATTCTTCCTCTTGTAATTTGTGGAAATATTACCCCAAGATGACCTCAATTTCAATTCAACTAAGTTGGTGATTTCTTTTCTCCATATGTGGGGGGGTCCTAAATCACATATTAACTATAGTAATTAAATATATAAAACCTTCCATTATAACTGATTTGGAATAGTCACCTAGTTTAGGGAGACAATTCAATAGTTAGTGTAGTCCCATTAGGAATCACTATGTCTTAAACGTAATATTTTAGAGTTGAATTTGGAGTTAGAGTAGCGAAACACCATAATTTATTGAGGTAAAATGGTTATAATGCTTTTTGGTCATGGATAGATGCTATTCATTCCATCATTTGGAACTTAGTTACACATATCTAGAGGAGATTAAATCTCAAAAATACATTATTATATGATTTCAGATGTTGTTGTGTGATTTCATAACACATGGACATCTATATCGAGTTGTGGTTTTAGGGGAATTCCAATCTTCCTTTTATGATAATTTCTTTCCCAGGATGTTGAGGGTATATTGATCTAGATAGTTTAAGAATGTTTACTAGGGAAATTTATATGTTATTTGTTGGTCGGAGTGGATACTCAAGAGGGAGTGGGGGTGAATTGAGTTCCAATAAATAATTTCTGATAAAATATTTCTATTACAATCCCCCAATTCAAAACTAAGTTAAACTGTAGTGAATTTCTGAAACTGTAAAGGTTCAATTAGATTCTTGAATGATTTATAAGGTCTCAGTTAATTTAATCAGATGATTAAATTAGCTTTTGAAGCTAATATAGTAATTTAAAAAAGTAAAAAACACTTTCTAATTTAACTATCAGACTGACATTAAAATAGATTTGTATTTCAAATTTAATAGCATCGAAATAATATATATATATATATATAATTCATTAATATTTATCTAGGATGCACAATAGATATAACCAAGAGGTTCAGTTTCAAGATGAGAGTTAGTCCTCTAAACCAATTTATATAAACTGAATCCACACCCTTGATCGGGGAAAACAATAGTGCAGAGATTGTTCAGGTCTTAGGACCACTACCACAATTCTATGAGGGAAAACGAATAGCAACAGATCTCAGGATATTCAGGTCAGACATGACCTCTTCCACAACTCATAGTGAGATACAAGAAGGTGTAGAACAATTATTGTGAGGATTTAATATCCACCAGTTCAGCTCAAGATACAATGTGTATCTAGAGTAGATAGATGTACACACACACTGCTTAGGTTGTTAAGCAAAGGGATACAAAAGGGGAAATAATAGAGTTTATAAATCTCTGTGTAATTGTATATATGCTCTGGACTTGTTTTGATGTTTGATAAGGAAGTAAAGTCCTTTTTAGGGAGGTTGACTCAAAATAGAGTATCGTTGCTCATCTCAGCTACAACTATTTAGACTTGTGCTTTTGATTTTCAGTGAGGCACAACTAATAGTTTTTGTGTTTGTTTCAGCTGAAAGATCTGCTTTAGCATCTCTCGTTTTTACAAGTTTTCTTCAAGTTTTCTTTGTGTTCCCTGGGACTTCACACACATGCACCTTCTTTCATGTGGATGATTTTTCATTTCGTTCATCTCTACCTTTTCACTGTAGAGCATTCTTTTTCTTCCTAGGGATCTGGAAAAAAGAATTTACCTTTTTACTGGTACGAGGTACGGTTTCCTGATATACAACAACCCACATTAATTAATAACATGTGAAATTTAAAAAGAAAATATGACCATTGGAATTAAAAGGGTTAGTATAAAGTTCAAACACTTTTCATGACTCTCGGTGAGTCATGAAATAGGTAAGTAATTTTGAATTTTCACCAGTTTAGGTAGGTCATTTGATCATCATCAGTTTCAGTAGGTCATTTGATCAGCATTGTTTTCCGTATGACATTTGATCAACATTGGTTTTGGTAGGTCATTATTGGTGCGACCGTTCTTTATCGGTGCGACCGTTCTTCATCACTGACTCATGAAGATAACTAACGGTGAGTCAAAAATATAAAATACGCAGCATGTTTTTGTTCAATCTAGAACACCTCCAGGTAAATAGTAAACCATAAATAATCATAGATAAACTTATATGATTATTCATATATAAACACATTTAGAGCTGAATGAATAGTTGACTAAAGTTAGTTATAAACAGAAATAACGTTGATTTTTTATTATTAAAATAACCATTACATAGAGGGTTTAAAAATATTCCCCATTCTAATAATCAGAAATCTATGGCATAAAAAAAGAGAGGAAATGATGTATCATTCAGTAGGCTCCACCTATGTAAACAAAATATCTAACCAAAGATAAACAGATCATCATAGAATGAACCAGATCATAAACAAAGTGAGAATTTAAGTTGTTATCATTTATCCCTATTACTTCATACAGTTTGACCGTATGCTTGTTATTGTATGCATGTTCTCACCCTTTGGGAAAATCAAAAAAGAAAAAGAGAGAAGAGAGAGAAAATAAAATAATGTTACATGGAAATAACCACCAAAAAAGGTACACATCAAAGACACCCTATAAAAAATGGCATGTATGGCTACTGTTTGGGCTGCATAGGAGTATTTCCTTTATCATGTGGAGGAATGGATGTCCTGAAGGGTGTCTTGTTTTGATCTAGCCGGACGGAGAGAGGAGGCAGGATGGCTCTTGTTGGAAATAGAGAGGGTGCTTGGGTCACTTGAGGTTGAGTAGAAGATCATGTTGAAGAAGGATGCTGAAACACTGGCCTAATATTAGGGAGAGATTGAGTAACTGATAACTGACCAGGGGCAACAGTGGATGGACAGAGAGGCGTAGTAGTAGGAAAAAATAGCCTCATCTTGCACCTGAAGATATGGTTTGAGCAGCTTGATAAAATCTTGAATTACTTCAACACCATATTTCCTGGCTTTCTCAAAATCATCTTTATTATGCATGAAACTCTCTAGAGTAGTAGTAAAATCATACAACTATTGTACCTGGTCCTTAAAATCTTGAGTGACTAGAGGAAGCCTCAAATTGTCTTCCAGCACTTTAAACTAATGGTTAAACTCATGTTTGGTATAGATTTTAGAGAAATAGTGATCCACTTTTTCTTTGATCTCATTCTGAGCCTTCGTAGCATCAGCTGAATAAAGCTTCACCATATTTTGAATATGATCACTGTTTTCATTCATCTTTTTCAATGATTCCAAATCAAAAATCTGTCCAAGTGCAGCTAACTCTTCTTTTATAACATGTTTTAAAGCATTGATCTCATTAACAGTAATCTTGGTCACTTTGGAGGAGCGAGATTAAGCAACAACCTGAGTTATCTCAGCATTAAACTTCCTCAAATACGAGTTCTTCATATGTTCAATCAAATTTCCCAGAACATCCATCATACCAGACATGGTTGATCTAAATTCTCATGAAAGAGAAGCTATGTCAGTGACTCAATACTTGAGTGCTTGATTTAAATAGGTAATGTGCCTACCAATCAATTCACTAGTATTGCGCATTTTTGGCTTGATAATATTTACTACTCTTTGAGTTATAGCATCCATAGCAGCCTTAGATAAATTCAAAGAAGAAAGAGAATGAGATTGAGATAATTACTCTTTCATTTTCTATCTATCTGCATGGAGAAACTCATATTTAAATCTTTTTAAATTGGATTGAGAAACTGAAGGACCAGGTCATTCTTCTGTCACTTGCACATTCTCAGCAACCATTCTTGCCTTAACTAAAAAACATGCCCTTTCTTTGTGCACCCATTCTTCTTCATCTTCCTCTGAATAATCCAAACAAAGAACAGAAAAACCTAGGTGTTTCTCCCATGTAGCTTTACAAGAGGTATACTGAGGCTTTACATAATCATATTTTCTAGAATATTCATGTCAGATTTCTTCACCTACATCAATCTCTGTCTGCATTGTTCTTTCAGCCTCAAGAACAGCTTCTTCTTCAACATGTTATGATTTTGGATCATCATGGATCACATTTTGACCATCTACTGGTCAAATAGCATTATAATTATCCCAACAATCATCATTATTGCCATCATCATCATCATCACCATCATCTCACCATCTTAATCATCAGCATTATAATTTCCATTATTATTTACTGAGGTCTCATCAATACTATATTTACTACTGGATTCATACTCTTTAGAATCTGATTCCTCAGTTTCAACTTCTTATTCATCAACTAGAAGATGTCCTGACTGAGGTAACTTGAGATGTGGACTTGCTGGTCCAAAATCAATTATTCATTTCTTAAGACTTACTGTATCTAGATCACTCCTGTCATCAGGACGTGATCCAGGTTCCTTTTCTGTATTCACATCATCATCAGCCTTAGATTCCCATGTTCCTTTCTTACATGACTCTCCAGTTTCCTTAGGATCTTATGTCTCCTCTCCCTCATCAGAATAAACAACTTCTTCATCCAGTTTTAAACCAGAATCTCTAATCCCCTTTGGCCTCTAAAGATGATCAGAAGGATTAAATGAGTTATACAATTTATCATCATCAACAACCCATGAATTCTTCTATGGATTCCAGTTGATTTTAATTATTTTTTAGATATTCTTTTTAATAAAAAAATTACAACTAGATGAGATACACTCATCTCCATCTTCATCACAGCCCAAAATTTTTAACATAGTATAGATTTTCTTAGACTAGATCAAAGTAGTATCTTTCATCGATGGCTGAACCATATCATCAATATGTCCATAATATATCTACACAAGTTGATCTTCTCATCATTTAGAAATAAAAACAGTAAGTAAATATTATGATACTTCACAACAGCAAAATCACCCTTTCTGGGACAGATTTGGTGCTGAATAAACTTAAACAGAATTCTACTTTCACCATCTAACTCAGCAGTTGTTATTCATATAGATTCAGAATTTCGAGTTAGCATCTCCAGAGCAAGTTCATATGAAAAATAATCAGTGTTCGGAGGAATATTACTAGAATAATCTTCATATATACCATTATAAGGTACTCCCAAACACTCAACCCATTTCTTTGAAGAAAAAGATATCTTTTTCCCTTTGACTATTGAAGATAATCTTGCAGCTTTTACTCCATCCAATAAAATAGTTATGTTCTTATAAAACACATGCACAATCATTGGGTAGAAGACTTAGCTATTATACAGAACCAATTTTTCCATCCTTGCATTTCAAAAAGTTCTAAAAGAGCAGACTTACTAGTTAACACCCATTTGGATCTTAGATCCTTTTCAGATATAACCACCCAAATTTCCATCTTCGGGTTCACTGACCATTGAGTCATGCTTCTCGATTCTCCTTGTTGGCATTTCATATGAGAGAAACCTTCATATTCCTTATTTTGTCTCTTTTTCTTTGAAAATTGGAGTTTTGAGTGGTTTGAAAGGCTTGACGGATTTTAAAAGGTTCGAGAGGTTCAAGAGGTTCTTGTCCCAGAAAATGTAAGGTTTGGCGGGAGATGGAAAGTCACTACTCTTGGGAAAAGAAATAGTTGTAGGTCATTAAATTTCTGATTTAGGGTTACAATACTAAATATAATATCAATTAAGTAAAAAAACATCATTTTGATAAACACTAAAAGTGTTAAACACTGTATGATAAAAATGATAAAAAAATCATTGATTTCACTGATCAGTTTTACTGATGGGTTTCAATAATCAGTTTTACTGACCTCATTCACTGATCAATTTTACTGATCGATTTCACTGATCGGTTTCACTGATCGGTTTCACTAATCAATTTCACTGATCGGTTTTACTAATTAATCATACCTATCTATTTATTAATAAAATATATCCTTTCTGAGAAAAAAAAAAGTTTTGAAGATAACAGCAAATTGATGTTCAGTGTCAATAAATTCTAGAGAAATATCTCCTTTTTGGTAATGATTTCTCAATAAGTGATGTATGACATCAATGTGATTGTTCATAAAGTGACAGACAAGATTTTTAGAGATACTAATTGCACTAGAGTTATCACAATTTATAGACACATGTCTAAATTGATATCCGTAGTCCAATAGGGTGTGTTTCATTCCCAGAATCTATTCACAACAACTACCAGCAGCAAAGTATTCTACTTCAGTCGTAGACAATGAAACATATTTCTATTTATTACTACACCAAGATACCAGGGACTTTCCCAATAGATGACATGTTCTAGATGTGCTCTTCCTATCTAACATGTAATTTGAAAAGTCAGCATCTGAATAATTCACTAAGTCAAAGGATTGACATTTTAGATAAAACAAATATTAATTGGTAGTATGTTTAAGATATTTGAAAATCCTTTTAACGAAAATTAAATGAGAATATTTAGGATTATCTTGAAATATTTCACACAATCACACACTGAACACGATATCTGGTTGACTAGCAGAATGGTAAAGTAGACTACCAATCATACATCTATAATTGGTTTGATTAACTGATATCCCAGTTTCAACATCATCCAACTTACAGGTGGTACTTATAGGTTTATCACTTCCCTTATTACTATCCAAACCAATGTTTCAAAATATCCTTTGTATATTTACTTTGATTTAAAATAATACCATCTTTCTTTTGAAAATTTTGAAATCCAAGGAAGTACTTGAGATCTCCCATTTAACACATTTCAAATTCATTTTGCATAATTTTTGAAATGTCAGTACATAAAGATTTTTAAGAAGATCCAAAGATAATATAATCAACATAGATTTGTACAATCAAAATATCTTAAAAAATTATTTTAATAAAAATAGTGGGTTCTACAATTCCTTTAGTCAAACCTTTGTAAATTAAGAAATTTATTATCCTATCATACCAAGCTATTGGAGCCTGTTTTAAAATATATAATGCTTTAGAAAGTTTAAAAACATGATTTTGAGTATGGGGGTTTGGAAATCTAGGTGGTTATTCAACAAAACATATCCAATTAAAAAACCAATTATAAATGCACTTTTCACATCCATTTGATATAACTTGAAATTCATATCAACAGCATAGGAAAGTATATTCCTGATAGATTCTAATATAGCTACTGGTGCATAGGTTTTCTCATAGTCTATTACTTCTTCTTGACTATAACATTGTACAACTTGTATTTCTTTATTTCTAATGATATTTCTTTAATCATCAACATTTTTTCTAAAAACCCATTTAGTGCATATGGTGAAAGATTCCCTAGGTCTATCAACTAATTCCCAAACTTTGTTTCTTTCAAATTGATTCAGGTCTTCTTGCATATACATTACCTAAAACTCATCATTGATTGAATCATTGATATTTTTAGGTTATAACTATAAAAGAAAGTCTTGATGTTCTACCTAATTTCTAAGGGAAGCTCTAGTCTGTGCCTCTCTATCGAGATTACAGAAAACAGCATCTGAAAGAGGCTTATTTAGATTCCTAGTTGATCTAGTAAAGGAAGGACTAGATGTTTTAGGTTCTTCTCTAGGTTCGGGTTCACCAGGAGTAGATTTCAGAATATTTCCAGAACTGGTTGTCTTTACAGCATGTTCATTGATTTTATCACTGAGGTTCAGAACAGACAGATCTTCATCAAGATTTTCAAGAGGATGTTTAGGTTCATGTGGTTCAATTTCATCAAATTTTATGTGAACATATTATTCCACACACTTGGTTCTCTTATTAAACACTCTATAGGATTTGCTAGAAATTGAATATCCTAAAAACATTTCTTCATCACTCTTGGATGAAATTTTTTCTAGATTATCCTTAGTATTAAGAATAATTACTTTGCAACCAAATACTCTGATGTAACTAACCTTAGGCTTTCTATTATTCAACAATTAATAAGGAGTCTTCTTAAGAACAGGTCTGATCAAGACTCTATTTATAATATAACAAGGTGTATTTAAAGCTTCAGCCCAAAAATAAATAGTTAGATCATATTAATTTAGCATAGTTCTTGTAATTTCTTGAACTGTTCTATTTCTTCATTCTACTAAACCATTTTGTTGAGGTGTCCTAGTGGAATAGAAATTGTGACTATAGCCATTGTTTGAGAAATATAATTCAAACTCATGATTTTCAAACTCATGACCATGATCACTTCTCAGGGTCTTAATCTGAAGACCACTAAGGTTTTCTACTGACTTGAAGTACATTCCAAAATAGGAACAAGCATTAATTTTTGTGAGCTAAGAAATATACACAAGTATATCTAGAAAATTCATCTACTAAGACTTAGACATAGTGCTTCCCATTTAAAATATAAACCGTAGAAGGTACAAACAAATCCATGTGAACCAAATAGAGGGTTTGATATGTTGAATCAACTTTGTTTGATTTAAAATAAACATTATATTGATTTCACTTCTGATAGGGATTACAAACATTATCATTTGGGAATTCAAGCATAGGTATGTCTCTAACTATGTTTTTCCTAGTCAATTTTCTGAGTGAATGAATGTTGCAGTGTCCTAATCTTTTATGCCTAAGACAAGATTCTTTATGAAAAGAATTTAAACAAGTAATATACTTTTTAGCTGATGAATTCAAATCAACTGCATAAAAATTTTAATTTCTCAGAGCAGAATATACTAAAACATTTTTATAATTAAAAACATTACATGAATCATTTTCAAATTTAACATTGAAACCATCATCACACAATTGATAAATAAATAACATGTTATTTTTAAGTCCATCAATAAATAAAACATTGGAAATTAGAACTGAATTAGTGTTACCAATCTGGCCTAGGCAGATGATCTTTCATTTAGAGTTATCACCAAATGTGAAATAGCCTCCATCAACTTTGATAAAGTTCATAAAGCTTGAGTAATCTTTAGTCATATTCCAATATTATCAACATTCCAAGTACCATACCTTCTTATGATAACTATTTAAGAAAGTCTCCTACAAAATCGGTTTAGATAGAAAAAGAGTTTGGAACCCTGATTTTCATGGGTCCAGACTGGTTATCATGCAATGTTTTAGGTACCCAGATTTATCTTTTAGGTCTCAACTAATTTATAGAATCAATAGATTTTGAAAGATAAACATTATTTGATAAATAACTAGATGAATAACTAGTTGAATAATATTAGTTTCCAGAACTAGAACTAGCAACATTCTATCCAGATTTTGGAATAAATCTAGTTTTAGTAATCTATCTCTATTTAGGATGATAGGCTATTCCAGTGGTATATTTTGGTGCCACTTGTTTTCCTAACATTTGTGTAAGTTTATCATTTCCATTTGTGAATTTCTCTATGTACTTCCTTAATTTCTCATTAGAAAATTTTAGTTCAGTATTTTCCTTAAGTAATTGAGCATTCTTTTCCTTCTCAGTATCAAGGGCGGATTTGACAGAACTGGTTAGAGCATGCTGTTTCTTTAAAGCATTATACCTGTTCTCCAATTCATTAATGGTTTCTTCTAGAATATTACAGTACTCAAATAACTCTTAACTAGACATGTTTTCATATTCAGAATCAGAATCATCAACATAATAATATGATTTTAATGCAGTAGTGTCCAGTGTTACCTTAGATGTGTTTTTCATAAAACACATGTTAGCCTTGTGAGAGTCTTCATCCTTAGTAGAATCAGAATCACTTGAATTATCTTCTGAAGCACTGCAAGTTGCTTTCATTGCTTTCTTTTACTTATTGTTCTTGTAGTAATATTTCTTTTTGAACATTAACTTTGGACAGTCATCCTTAATGTGTCCTTTCCTTTTTCACTCATAATAGAAAATCTCATCACTCTTATCAGACTTCTTCCGATATTTCGTCTAGTGACCTTTGTTGTAATATTTACCTTTGTAGTTTTATTTTCTAAATAGTTTATTCTTTTTATATAACTTCTTAAATATCCTAGTAATCTGATCCATCTCTACATCACTGTCAGAATCTAAATATTCACGTGTGGATCTTTTAGTAGGTATATGAACTTTCTCCTTGTCCTTTCCTTTTGAGGTATTAGTCGTAAATGCCATTGACTTGGTTTTTTGATCATCATCGTCTTCCTTGTTTACATTTAATTATTCTTAATACATCATAATCTTACCAATTAATTATTTAATAGGTAAATAACCAATATTAAAGGATTCTCTAATTGAAATGGATGTGCCTCCCCATCTATCAGGTAGACATATTAATATTCTCCTGATCTTTTCTTTTGTCGGAACAACATTTCCGTGTGAGCTCATAGTGTTGAAAATATCATTGAACCTGAGATACATGTTAGAGATAGGTTCATCAGGCTTCATTTTAAAATTATCATACTTAATAGTATAGGTATTCAATCTCATTTCCTCAGCATTGGTTGTTCCTTCATGAGAAACACCCAAGGTATCCAAAATTTCATAAGCATTTTTACAAGAAGATATATGATTAAATTCTTCATCTCCTAAAGGACAATACAGGGAATTCATTGCTTTACAATTATTATCATAAGCTGTTTTAGTATGTTTATCCCATGTTTTTCTCTCAGGGATTGGAATCTTATATTGAGTTTCTATAGTAGTCCAGATATCAAATCCCAAACTCCCTAAATGAATTTTAATTATAAGCTTCCATTGAGCATAATTAACACCATTAAAGAAGGGTGGCCAGTTGGTATCATCACCTTTAAGTCTATTATCCATAGTAATATTTTATTGAAATATATAAAGAGGTAAAATTTATAACTAACATAAATTTGAAATCATTGAGATACAACTAAAATCACAGTTGAAAACATAGTTTTTTGAAACCCTTTAATAATAATTTAATCCCCTTAAACCAAATGTTGGTTGGAGTGGTTACTCAAGATGGGGGGGGGGGGTAAATTGAGTTCTAATTAAAAATTTCTGTTAAAATAATTTTATAACAATCCCCCAATTCATAAGTAAGTTAAACTATATTGAATTTTTAAAATTTTAAAGGTTCAATTAGATTCTCAAAAGATTGATTAGGTCTCAGTTAATTTAATTGGAGGAATAAATTATCTTTTGAACAAAATATAGTGATTTAAAAAAAATTTCAAATACTTGTTAATTTAACTGTCATAGTGACATTAAAATAGATTTTTTTGAATTTAAATAGAAGCGGAATAGAATATATATATATATATAATACTTTAAAATTAATCTAAGATGCATAGTAGATATAACCAAGAGGTTCAGTCTCAAGTTGAGACATATTCCTCTCAACCAATTTATATAACTTGATCCTCACCCAGTATTGGGGAAAAAACAGTACATAGACTGTTCAGGTCCTAAGACCTCTACCACAGTTCTATATGGTAAAAATAATATAAACATCTCTTAGGATGTTCAGGTCACAATTGACCTCTTCCACAACTCATTGTGGGGTACAAGAAGATGTAGAATTTTTGGTTTGAGGATTTAATATCCTCCTATTCATCTTAGGAGACAATGTGTATCTAGAGTAAACATATGTACACACACACTACTCAGAATATTAAAAAAATGGATATGTTAGAGGAAATATTACAGTTTTGAAAGATCTGTGTAATTCCATATATTCTCAGCACTCATTTTGATGTTGTAGAAGGAAGTCAAGTCCTTTCCGGGGTGGATGAATCAAAAAATAGTATGATTGTTCTTCTCAGCTGTAACTATTTAGACTTGTGCATATGATTTTCAGTGAGGAACAACTACTAGTCTTTGTGTTTGTTTCAGCTGAATGTTCTGATTTAGGCTCATTGGATTTTACAGGTGTTCTTCAAGTTTTCCTTGTGTTCCCTGGGACTTCACCACTACCACAAAAACAGTTTTTCGCAGCACCCCCCGTTATCAGCGCTAACGAAAAAGCGCTGATAAAGGGGGGGTCCCTTTATCAGCGATTTTTTTAGCACTGATAAAGGGTCGGCTTCAAAAAAACTTTTTTAAAAAATATATTGATATATTAAAATATAAATATAGAAATATTGTTATATAAATATAATATATAATTTTTAAATATATTTTAGATAATTATAAATGTACATTTACCCTTATAGTACTTAATATATAAGATATTTAGTGAAAATGACTTCTTAAAAAATTAAAAAAATATTTTTAATTAATATTTTGATAATAATTATGGAGTAATAGTCATTTAATAACAATTTGAGGACTAAATAAATTAAAAAAATTATAAATAGATCCAAAATATGTTGAAAACACAACTCATACTTCAAACGGCCATAACCTTTGATCCGGGTGTCCGTTTGAGCTCTACCACATATAAAATCGAATCCTGCGACGAGCTCTACGTCACTATGATGCGAAGGAACCCCAGTCAAGCATTTTCCGAGGCCAAAAGAGGCCCAGAAGGCCTCCAAAACTGAGTTTTTTGTCGGGGTACCCAGATTATTTAACATTTTGTGGATTTTCAAAATCGTTTAAGGGGGTATTATTGGCTTTTCATGGAGGGGACTGAATTTATTCCAAGGTATTTCATTAATATTGATATTATTTCTTTGAAATTTCATCCTTTTTTATAATTAACTTCTATTTATAATCAAATATATAACTATATGTACATATTTTTTATATATTCGCACCTAAAAATTAAATTTTTTAAATAAATAATTAAACATATTTACATATAAAATATATTAGCTTTATCTAAATAATAACTAATATCCATTTTATTTAGAATACCAATATATGAATATTTGTATACCTATATATTAATCTAACTTTATATATATATATATTAATCTAACTATATATATATTAATCTAACTATATATATATTAATCTAATAACTATATATATATTAATATAACTACATATAAATATATTAGTATTACTATAAATATATATATTAATATCACCATAAATATATATATTAATATCACTATATATATATTAATATATCTATTTAAATATATAATCATATAACTATATAAATATATATTCATATACCTATATATATGTTAATATAACTATATATATGTTAATATAACTATATATATATATTAATATAAATATATATTACTATACGAATAAATATAACTAAATATAGATATAGATATAGATATATATTAATACCACTATATATATATATTAATATTACTATATATATTATAATATAACTATATATATATTATAATATAACTATATATATATATATTAATATAAATATATATTACTACATGAATAAATATTACTAAATAACTAAATATATATATATAGAGATATCATGAATTGGAAAGCAAATCAAAATAGAGTAGTGGTAAGGGCTTTGGCATGTAGGGGGGAGGTCTCAAGTTCAAATCCTGGTGGAGGCAGGGGTGCGCGCGCATGGGGAATATTGGTGCAAGCGCTGTTAAAGGGTGGAGGGGGTGCGTGGGGTGTTGTATAGGGGCTGAAAAGCGCTGTAAAAGGGGGGGGGGGGGGTTCAAGCGCTATAAAATCCCCCCCCGATTGGCAGTATTTTTTATTTTTTTTAAATTTTTATAATTTTTTTTAATTTTTTTTTACTTTTATCAGCACTTTTTTAAAAGCGCTGACAAAAGGGTCCTTTATCAATGCTTAACGGAAAGCGCTAATAAAGGAAGCGCTGATAAAGGGGACCCCCCCCCCCCATTTATCTACGCTATCTTTATCAGCGCTTTTCTAGCGCTGATAAAGTCCATGTTTGTAGTAGTGCACACATGTGCACCTTCTATCGTGTATATGAATTTTTTTCGTTCAGCTCTGCCTTTTCACTACAGATCTACCTTTTTATTCCTTGAGATCTAGGAAAAATAATAATCACCTTTTAATAGGTTCGAGGTACGGTTTCCAAACATCTAACAACCAACATTAATTATTTGCAGGTGCAATTTACTAAGTAAATATGACCGTTGGAATTAAAAGTGTTAGTAGAAAGTTAAAACATCTTTCATGACGATTGGTGAGTCATGACATCAGTAAGCCATTTTGAATTTTCATCGGTTTATGTAGGTCATTTTATCAGCATCCTTCCCATTAGGTCATTTGATCAGAATTGGCTTCAGTAGGTCATTTGATCAGCATTTGTTTTGGTAGGTCATTATTGGTGCGACTGTTCTTCATCGGTGTGACTGTTCTTCATCGGTGTGACTGTTCTTCATCATTGTGACCGTTCTTCATCGATGACTCGAGAGGATAACTAACAGTGAGTCAAAAACATGAAATATGAACCATGTGTCTGTTCAATCAAGAACATTTCTAGGTCAATAGTAAACCATAAATAATCATAGATAAACATATATGATTAATCACATATAAACACATTTAGAGCCGAATGAATAGTTAACTAAAGTTACTTATAAAAAAATAACAATGATTTATTATTATTAAAATAACCATTTCATAGAAGGTTTAACATTATTCGATTATATAGAATATTTGATAGAGCTTTAATGCCTCATTACCACCCTCCATCTTGATTAGATGTTCAGAGCTTAGTGGTTTGTGGATTGGATCAGGTATTCCATTCAATCATAGGTTAATATCGTCGTTTTTTGGGCTATTCATGATATATTAATCACGGCCCTCATATTCTAGGGTAAATTTAACAATGTTGATGGTGAAAGGATAGTTATTTTGGAACTTATTTGGGGAATCTGTTCATCTAGTTGCATGAATGATCACATTGAGTTTCTTTATTAGGGTTGTGGTAGCCGGAGTGTCATCAGTAGTAGTAGTACGGTAATCCATCAACCTGGAAGTTTGGGACACATGGATCCCCAATGAAATGTTGACCTAGTATATTTTTGGGATATTTGAAATATCAGTCATCATCAGAATGATTATAGGACAATTCCTAGAATGGTTAGTGAAAGGGGGTTTTCACTAGATCCATGCACTGATGTAGGATGACCAGTTCCTTGATAGGTATGGAGAAAGAGTACTACATTTCATTATGGAATAAGAGTTTTATGATTTATAAAAATCCTATCAAGGGACATAAAATACAAAAGTAGTGGTACTTATTAGGGTAGTCATGTAACAAATTAGGGACCTATATTGGAAATATATATTCTAAACATGTAAAAATGAATGATCAGATTGTTGGGACATAAATAATATGATGTATGGTTTCAGTATCATTGAATTTATTTACTTCTTTATTTTACACATGTTTTTCACATTGTTTAATATCTATAAACATCATAAATATACATAAGATATAAATTTATTAAATTTTTTGAGTGATGATCTTGATACTTAGTTGGTAGAATGATTAGAATGTGACATCCAATGTAGTGAATATCACCTGGATATTAGAGGATACCATATCTTATGGAATATTTTCATTCTCGAGATAACTAGATTTAACATCATTCTTTGAATTTAATAGCTGGTTTCCAATCAATCCAATTTTTTTATCTCATGATGGTGTATTTTAAACCACCCAATGGAAGTATATTAATTTACCAGGGTGTGTGTGATTTATAGTATAATTGAGATGGATGTGAGCATCATAAGTTAAGATGTGTGTCATACGAAATTTCTATTCTTTATCTGAGTGATCATGGAATTGATTTGATATAATTCCCTCTAGTGGGGTACCATTTTAGAGGTATATTCCTTGATGACTTAGATACTCAACCTATAAAATATAGATATCATTTATCATTTATCTTATTTTAGGAGAAGGAACATTATCTATTACTCCATACAGGATGAAACCTACTGAATCTTATAAAAATAAAATATATTTGGAGGACCTGAATTCCAAATGTATTATATAAACAATTATTCCACCATAGAGATAATCAGTGATTTTCACCAAGGTGGATGAGACAAATAAGCTATGTGTGTATATCCAATGGTTGAATAAACATACCATTAAGAACATCTACCCACATTCATGTATAGGTGATATCATATATCAACTGTGATTTTCTAGTTTATTATTAAATATTTATTTGAGATCAGGCTAGTATTAGGTATGACATAGTCCTTCATACATATCACCTAAATTTTTGTAAAGAATAAATAGACTTTATTTGTATTTGGTAGTTCCATTCAGTTTCATGAACAACCCAAAATTAATTATGTCTTTAATTAATTTTAGTACTCAACCCATACATGTATTATTTTATGGTAGTCCTCATGGATTTATTTTTGTGTGTTCTTGATATCAAATTGATCATGCAAAACATTTTGACCTCATATTTAAAAAATTCAAAGTGAATCAACTATATAGAAAGAAAAAAAATTCCACCTATGGATTGATAAATCTAAAATATCACAAAAAATTATATAAATATTAGGAGTATATGTGGATCCATATAAGGTGATAACTACTTTTTCATTGGAGAATCAAAAAACTCCTTTCTTATATATAGACTCATGGGGATTTCTATTAATTATAAGTTTCATATTTAGATTCAAAACCATTGATTTTTGGAAAAATAGAAATATTTTGTATATATTTGAAAACACAATACAATGATGATAATAGACTTGTGAAATATATTCTGTTATATTTATTGACTTCAATAGAATGTGGTACAAAAAACATTGTGTATAAATAAACTATAAAATAGTATATTATTATATAATATCCATTATATTAGAGGATATGAATATGATTAACTAAATTAATAGTACTAGAAGTTTTAAAAATTTATAAAATATATTCAATAGACATATATTTTTTTTAAATAAAATATTAAACATTTGATGGAAATGAAATGTCTTCTCTAAAACTGTATTTTTTTAAGGCGGTTTCATCACGTCATGAACACATATTTTAAAAACAAATGTAAATTTTTTTATAATTTTTTTTTTAAAAAATAACTTTATTTATGAAATAAATATTTCAATTTTAACATATAGTTATTTTTTGATATTGTTTAATGTATTATTTTTTCAAGGAATATATATAAATATTGTGTATTACTGAAAACATATTCTTTGTTTACAAAATTTAAAATAACTAATTTTTATGTAAAATTATTTTAAATGAAAAATTAGTTAAATTTTATTATAATATATATCAATTAGGTAATTTGTTGAATTTCATATTTAATATTTATAATGATGATTTATATACATTTGAAAAAATTTAATCTGAAAACCAAATTTTTTCATTAAGTCTATGCGATTTGTATGAAATTAATCATTGTCACATATATAGAATGAATATTGAAAACCTATTTCTTATTAGTAATTTTAATAATTAATATTATATCATAATATCAAAATATTTATTTTGGAAATTGAATAATTTAAATAGTAAAAATTAATTATCACGGTGAAGGATAAAATGGGTTTACCATGGGATAAACTAAATAGAAAAGGATTAAAAGTTACTTAGAAACATGTCAAATTACAATTTTATTCACATATAAAGACCTTATATAATCCCTAGATATAAAATGATACATTATGGAGCCTTTTGGATTGTAAAAAACATGGATACATTTTTATTTTCAATGATTTTATGTGTGTCCTCTCCACCGCTAATAGAAGGCCACCCACTCTCCTATCCACTTCACACTCCAAATGAGTTTAAAATCATCCTATCCCTATATGAATATATTTGTCACACCGCTCCCCACATTATAGAGTATTTGGTCGGATCAAAAATCATATCATGTAAGGTTTTAAGTAAAAACATAAATATTTGGCATAAAGAAGCTATAATGTTATTTACCATACAGTTTCATTTTAATTATTCTTATAACTCCATTAAATCTTCTCTAACTATAAATAAATAATAGATGAAATGACTCATATATGCTATGATGTTATTATGTTAAGGTCATAGTCTATACTAATATCAACTTCTATAAATTCTGAAATGAAACTGTTGACCTCACTATAAAAAAATTGAGTTTTTGTGTTTTGTTTATAAAAAATGTCTCTAAATTAGCATTTTTTTTGAAATGTCTCAAATTTATGTTACTTTTTAGGAGATATCTCTAATTTAGCAATGTTTTTATGGATATATCACTAATTTAACATTTTTTTAGAGATCTCTATATTATCAACGTTTCGAGGAATCGTTTTTAAATGATTATTGTTATTCAGGAAATGTCGCTATGTATAAATATTTATATATCTTATTTTTACAAATAGATGTAAATATAAAATTTAGATATATATATATATTAATATATATTAATAGAAACACATATAATATATATATATATATATAAACAAACACATGTATATATAAATATAACTATATAAAAAACATATATTTGTTTTTAATGTATTGACGTTTTTGAGAAATCATTTATATTTTAGTGAATTTTTTTAGGATTTTTTTTAAACATGGCTAATTATATATATATATATATATATACATTTATACACACACTTATATATTTGTATTCAAACACTGATATATAAACACAGTCACACACACATATATATATAAACACATATATTTAAAATATTATCATATATATTAACATAAACATATGATATATATAAAATATAAACATATAATATATATAAATAAAAATATAATATATATAAAAATAAAACATAAACATATATATATATATATTAGAAAATATCAAACATCTATGATATATAATGCAAAATATAAACATACATATATATATATACATTTATATATATAAGATAAAATATGAACACAAACGATAAATATACACAAATATATATGTATATATATAAGTACAAACATATATATTAACATAAAAATAGTATAATATATAAACACACACACATATATATATAATATTTTATGTAATATATACATATAATATATTTATTTATTTAAAAATATATACAAATTGACAACATAATATAAATAAATATATAAACATAAAATACAATCATATATATAATATAAACATATATATATAAATCATATATTATATATATATATAATATAAACATATATATATATATAGACATAAAATATATCTACACTAATATATATATATATATATATATATAAAATTTAGACACACGCACACAAAGATAAATATACATATACAACAATAATATAAAAATACCTCTAAAATATATACATACATATGTACACATAAAACATAAAACATAAAATATAAACATATATATTAAAATGTTTATATAAATACTTTAATATATATATATATTACATTAATTTTTAAAAATAATGAAATCTATTTATATATATAACCATATAAAAATTATATTAAAAATTTTAATAAGTGGGTTGTTTTGTTCTCGAGTTATAATAATTCGGGTTCTAGGTTCAATTTCATGTGGATGTTAGTTTTCATCTTATCATAGTGTGTGTGTGGGGAAACCGATGTGGATGTTGGTGGGTGTTGTGTGGGGCTGGTGCATGAATTTGAAGGGTGGATGATGGTATTGTCTGAGGTGGTGGCCAGCCACCAGCCTACAGTGGAGGATAATTGTTGTGTTGGGGAATGCATGTAGTTTGTAAAGGTGTAGTGGTGTTGACTGGTTTTATAAAAAACTAATATTTTTTATTATTATAAAAAATATATGCATAAAATAACTCTTAATGTTTTTTAGAAAAGACTGTAAATGAGGTGTCATTTACGGATGTTTCTAAAAATATCATCTAATTTAGTGTCACTAATTGGTAATTTCTATAAATGTCACTAAATTTTTAATAATAAAAAAAATATCCAAATTAATGACAGAAATTTACAAGTGTTTTTCAAAAATTACCTAAGATGAATCGGTATCATTTTAAAAAAATTCAAATGTAACAAGATCATTAATTTATATTATTTTGTAGTGTTTCATGTAAGATGGAGTTCGAACACTCATAACAATATAATTTTCAATACATTACTAGAAATCATGGATTTAAATAATTATTTATTTAATACATATATATATATATATGTGATAGTTATGATGTTAATATAATTTTTGAATTAAAATATCACATATATCTTCTTTTCATTCAATCGTTTTGAAAAAAGTTACACAACCAGTGTATATGTGTGGACTACAACCACCATGAATGAATATGAAACATTTTTTTATTTTATTTTCAAATGGTTTTTAATGAGGATATATTTAATGATCCTAAAAGATATATTTTATATAATAATTGTTTTGGAACATTTAAATATCATTTAACTTTATTATGTTTTATCTGTATCAAAAATAGAAACACCATTTATCTGTATGCATGGTCAACCATATCCTTGAATTGTGTGACTCATTTTCATATATATAATATTTCTAGACACTAATAAATAATTTAATAATGATAATATATGATCATTATATCATTATTATCATTATTTATATGATGTAACCATGATTAGAGTAAAATGACTAAAATTATCAACTCAATACATATATGGACAATGAAGTAATTGTCACCAAGAACCATGATTCTAACAAGTTAATGATAATAAATCTTTCATAATAGACACTAAGAAAATCATATATTATATGAGATATATGTTTATGGTTTTTTATAATATTCATAATAATTCCATATTTATTATTATTGAGGTATAGAAACATAATAATGAATGCAGACCTGAGGTAATGGTTTCTCGTTTCACTTTTTATTCTATGGGAGAAATGACATATTTCCTATTTCTTTCTTTTCTGTGGTATGTATTATTTAAATTAGATATTTCATATCTTGAATATATTTATATTCATGGAATATAGTGTTTCATTTGATGTTTTTTATTTCATGAATCTTTTTATTCAAAAGTTAACATAGTGGTGTAAGGGATTATATCACAGTCTCATATTTATTTAGGACAATATATGTATATGTATCGATTGGGGGAATTATAGGATATTTATATCTTAAAATCAATATATTTTTTTATCCTTTTGTTATTAATGAAAATTTAATTAAATAATACCATTTTCATCTCTTTATATCAAAATAATAATGACATTTGTTTAATAAAAGATGACTTTATTTCTCCCTTTGTTTAAATATCTTATTTATACAATATTCATAATTTTTTATAACATATTTTATATTATCAAAAAACTTAAAGAAATAATTATTAATGATATTTTTCCCATGTTTTAATTTTTATAATATATTATGAAATGAATTTACTTGATGTTTTACAAATGAGGTATATTTTCAATTTTAAGAAAAAATGTGAAAAGACAATCTATTTTTAATTATACATGGATTGAAAAAACTCTCCACTATCCAGAACACCAATTGAATAAATGATTAATTTTAATTTTTAAATCGTTCTTTTCACATAATATTTTTTCCTAACATTATGGAAAATTTTAGTTTTTATTACTTTAATCTAATTAAGAAAATTTATTTTTCTCTAGATAGTTTATGAATGAAGTTTTTTTTAATTCTTACTAATAGGTGAAAATAAACTATTTTTACACTAATATCTATTGGGAATATTTTATAATTGTACCATAATAATTATAAATGTATATGGTTTTTTATCAGTTTTATTTCGATTTACTATTTCATTCTATTCACCATAGTACACTTTATGGGTAGTGATTGTGTTTATTTATTGGGTCGTGTATTAATATTTTTACACTAATGTTCTTGTATTAGTATTTCTAGTAGATATGATTATTGTTTTGGGAAATAATATAAATATACTATTTATGTTCTTCAATTACAATATTTACAATAATTATACTTCTCCCATTTTTTAAAGTGAATGCGTTGGGCTTATTACGTGACAGGAGGAGCCCTCTATAGCCCCTCAATCAATCAAAAGGATTAATGAGAATATATTGTCTTGATAATTGGATATGGACATACCAATATCTAAATTATGTTGCTGAAAAAGTCCTTGCAAATGTGGTTATAATATCATCTGTATGCATGTTCTCAATATGAGATTAACAATTGATGTGCATGAGCTTATAAAACTTCCTAGAATACATATAGATATGTTTCATAACAATGATATTATGTTTATGTAATTCTTTTAACATCTTTTATTCATATTAAATTATCCAAAAAGAAAATTTATTGATTTATTGGTATGAATTTCAATTATTTACATTTTCATGTTGATTTTGATTATTTTTTATGATTTATTACATTGTACGTGTAACCTTACATAACATTATAGATAAAAAAACTTATTTTTCCCCTCTTCATGATTATAGGAATGATTTTGTGATTTAAATTATGTGATATGAATATGGTATTAATTTTGTTATTAAAGAAAACACTTTGTTTGGTTTTATGTTTGAAAATTTCATTTTTAATTCAATTATGCATCTTGTATTCTAAGGCCAACTAAGAATTTGGTTATTTGAGATTTAGTTGATTGTATCTATAAATAATGTAATAAATTAACCAAAAAATGTATCCTACTAGGGTTTGAGTGTTTATAGTTAGAATTAAGGATGTCTTTATTAAAAAAATTTGAACTAGATTTAAGAAATCATAGACTAAGAAACATATGACCTTTAAATACTTTAAGTATAAGTATATAATAAAATCATAATGATTTTTGATGGATGTTAGTATTTGGCTCTTTATTGAAAAAAATCTAACGAGGGATACTATATGTCGACATGGTTCTAGAAAATTTAAAAATAGGGGTAATAACTCTATAATGTGTACATTCATTCCTGACTCAATTGTAACCTGGTATTGATATTATATTTTTTTTATAAATTATTATGTTATCTTATAGGTTTTATGAAATTTTTTATTAAATTTTCTTATATAAAATAATGGGAATGTTATCATTGCACGTACTCCATGTTTGGATATTTGTCCTTTGAAAGATTATGAAAATGAGGATGCAGTAGTAGCTGGGCCTGAAAAAATTATTACAATGTTGGTGAATATGAATTAGGTTATGATAAATAAAATTTATAGTATTGATCATCATCATTATCCATCGTGTTGTATAAAACTGTTATACCAATTCAGGAGTTAGAAACCTCCATCATTCAATGCGAATAAAAATATCTTATTTCCTTAAAAAATGATATGTTCCATAAAGATGATTCTTCTTGCTCTGAAAAGTAATGATAGGGATAATGTTATCATAGAATTTTATCTTTAATCCGGATATATATATCAATGGTGGTAATTGATTTAAGACACTATGGGTCATGAATAATTAATATTAATTGATTCGATTGATTTTAATGAGGTTTTATGAGAAAATGTTTTCATTGAGAAAAAATAGTGGATATGAGGAGACAATTCCTATGTCTAACAAAAAATAGAATGTAAAAATATTTGTATATTTAATGAAATATTCACAATGTTAGAAATTAATTTTATAGATTATTTAATAATTAAAAAGAATATGTTTGACCATTTTTTTTATTTTTTTAAAGATAATCCATTGAAGGGATCTTGTCTCTCAAATATTGTCATCATATAATGACATAGTAGCATGTAAAATCAAGAAAGTGAAATATTTTTTCATCACTTATGGATATTAAGTTAATAAATAGAATAAAATAATGATTGAATAAAAAATATATAAGGGGAACAAACTAAATATCAATTTTCCCACATTTGATAAATATAAAATAAAACTCATGGTTCTTGTATAAAGGGAATGAGAGTTCTCTTCATTTCTCAAGATAAGGGACCTCAGGCTTGTGATTTTAATGGGTAACAAATAAGATACCAATTTAAATTTTTTCAACTATAAGGATATGAAGAACTATGGAAAATAATTCATCCATAATAAAGGTAATATTCCTCAGAATATGATAAGGGGTTAGTCAATTCATATGCTATTAATATATATGATGTAAAATGATTAAATTTCATGTATATTTGTGATAAAGAATTATTTTATGGGTATATTTTTTTATAATTGTGTTTTGGTTATAATAATAATAAATCATCCATGGATTGTGTAAAATTTTAAAAAATGTATGTCTTCATATAATATTAACATAACATTAATGGGTAAAATTTTGGGGTTGTATTTTTAGGATTGATCATATTATCAATGTATTAAATAGAACTACCTAAGGATTAATGTGATGGGTGTTTATCATGAATAATGATATTTTTTTGATACATTTATTATAATACAACCAATTAGATTGATATATATTTTTGTGAAATTTTTATTTAAGGATATATTCATTTAAATATAGAGTACATATGATTACATTTAGTGATAAAACATGTATGCCAATAAGATTATATACGTTAAGGTAACTATATTAAATTATGGATAATTAATTATATTGTATATATCACAAAGAAAACCCTTGTGGATAAAAAATTGTTTTTAGAACAGGTGATATTTTTGAGTAAATTCATTATTTTTTTTAACAATATAATAATTATATTGATATGGTTTTAGAAAAGGGTCAACCCACATGTCTTTTTAAAACCCATCAAATATGACACAATCATCTATCTTAAACTGTAAGAGATGAATTATAAGGGTGAAATGATTAAAACTTGTATAATTGATGTTGTAGTTAATATGAAATTTTTTTATTTTAAAAAATATAAATAAATACATATTCAATGGATTAAGATTAACGTAGTGTGTAATGGTTTTAGTTTAAATTTAACTGTATTATATTGGATAAATTGTGCTAACTATATTGATTTAATTAAATATTTATAGATCTGTGAATGAACATTTCACTCTTTTATTGATTTCATGAACTATTGATTAACTGATTAGGTTAATAGAATATTGTATTATATCATATTAATTTTTTGAACCATTTAGTAAATAAAAAAATTAGAAATGTGTGAAATAAAATATCACTATTTTATTGATCTTATAAATGGTTAAATGTTATTTTTACCACATTAATAATAAAAATAAGTCATCATAGAGATTCATTTATTTGGGAAAAACATATTTAGAAATTTATCAAAGAATAACCAAATGATGGAATTGTATGTATGTTTTCTACTATTTTCTATCATGATAGTAAAAGAATCCCTAAACAATAGGAAAAGGAATTTTTAAAAAATTACCCTTTTATCATCATATACAATGAATCATTGTTTTTTTAACTCATAAAAAAATTATTTCTTTATGGTTGTTATCATTTTTATGATAATTTACTATATTTTTAACAATTATCTAACTTACTATACTTAATCATTTATATTATTTTAATGTCTATTTTTTAACATCCCAAAATGTTCTCATACTATGAAAATAATTATGTTATTCTTAGTATTTTTTGAATAAATGTATGAGATGGGATTCTTTTATAGATTTTGATAATCCATTCTCATATGAGAGATAAAAATATTTTAGTTGCAAATTAAAGGATACTAGGATTGGGGTATTATATTTTTAGTTTTAATTAATATAGCTGAGATATCTATCCAAGTATGTTGTTTTTGTTTGACATCAATAATTTTATTTTTTACAATTGGACTATAATGAAAAGAATAAAATATATTGTTATCATACATGGACCATAGTATTCCAAAGGATTTTTTCTATTTGTGTGTGATTTATTTTTCAGATGATAAATGATCGGTTGTTTATAGATTCAAAAAAATTCATATAATGTTTTAATATATCAATATGTCTATCATTCTACTCCTTGATATTATGGTTTTGAAATATGATATATTTAATGGGGATAATATATTTATATTCTTCCATAAGATTTTATCTAATGATAAATATATAATCCCTGATTGAAAGGGAGGTATTGTGTCCTTAGTAGGTTGGATTTTTTATTAGATTCCTTGGTGACCGTTTGATGTAGGTGAGCTATAATTTAGTATTTGTTGAGGATGTGAGTTGATTTCCTCAAAGATATTGATATTTTTGATTTGGTAGATTGAATGCTATGTGTAATACCTTAATAGAATGATATAACCAGTAGTTGGAGTGATTTTTTAAATTTAATGTGGGAAACAGGGAGGATTATTCATATTCAATGCCTTATGGATATGGGGTATGTTTCATTGAATATTCTATTTTTATTCTCTATGGATAGATCTACATTGACTATGGTTTGGATAGTTATTTTTATTTTATTTTATTTCCTAGTGGATAGTTATAATTTTTCGAATTATAATGGTTATGCAACCATGGAATTGATAGAAAATAAACACTAAAGATATTTTTTTCTTGATGATATTGACATGGTAGATAAATAATCATCAACTATTATATATGTCATTATAAGATTGTTTTTAAGTGACTCATGGGATCATGAATTGGGTTGTGTTACTAGGTTATATTATAAAGTGGACCCATTTGAATTGCATGATAGAAATTTTGATGATGTCATAATATCTAGTCATAAGGTTCTTTGGAATGTATCCCAACATAACATACATAAATATTCCACCCAATTAGAATATTATTAAAAAAATTAAAAATAATAAAACATAAGAACCGTAAAAATTCATTGTCATTGAAGACTATATACGTATTAAAATTATTTCTTAAAATATAATTAAAATCACATACAATTTTATTCTCTCATATTACCATTATTAGATATATCTTGTTAAAACCATTCATAATAACCCGTCAAAAGGTAATCATATGAATGGTTTATATCATTACTTATTTTATTGTAGGCATGAGGGATATCAATTGACGGTGACATATAAAAATTAGACAACTCAATGGGTACTAGATCATGAACATAACTTACGATTATCATATACAATAAATCATTGATCATATGTCATGATTCAGTCCATAATGCATTTTCATTACTAAATACATGAGATATAAGTGTGGGGAAACGTCACTAATCAATTGATATTAATGTAATAATATCTAAAGAATAATAACAGAATTCCATAATTCTAGAATAATCAAAATAATTGAAACTCAATTCAATAATATTAGTTTATATTAAATACTATTATATCTGGTAATTTCATATATTGGATCAGGTTCACATCTCATTATTTAGATTCATTGGTTATGGTTTACTCACAAGTATTTCAATTTGTATAGAGTATCTTACTGAACTAGGTTTACATCCACTTACATTACATAGTATCCCGTGTAATAAAAATCATTCCCCCTTAATTTTATTCCATTAATGGAACCACCAATCACATTCTTAAAAACATAAATAATTTTTACGTTAGATCAAAAAACATTCATCAATTAATAATATCATAACCCAAGGAAAATAAAATTGTTTTAAAATATTATTCTCATCGCATAATCCTCTACCATAAATGAAATTATAATGGATGGTATCACTAAATATTTTCTCTAATTTACAATAAGAAACATCAAATGATGTTTTCATAGATGAAAAATACCTATAAAAGAACATTAAAGCCAATATTTGAGAACATGATAAATGTAAACATTTATTATGATAAAGCATTGTAAAAAAATTCTCAAAATATTGATAAAATATTTTATTTAACAATATGAAAATGAAAATTATATGTAAATACATAATTGAATGAACCATCATGATGGTTGAAAAATCATCTCGTGAGGAAAGAAATTAAAAAAATATTCCTTTTACACATTAGGTATATATTACAAAGGCACATAACTCTAAAAACCACATGAATTCTTCAATTAATACACTATAAATAAATTATAATTTTTTTTAAAAATGAAATAAAATAAGAATTTCAAAATTTATTGAATTTTTCTTGACAAAAAATAAATAATATGGGAATTAATGAAAAAATAGCCTATAATATAAATGTGGAAAAATATTATTAAAAACATTTATTATTTTGTTTAAGTGATTAGGAAATCAGAATGAAAGGAAAATGTGAAAAACATATAAATAATATTGGAAAAATACATTTGGCTTATGAAAAAACAAAAATATTGTTTTTTATTGGATATTGAGGAATAAACAACCCCGATTAAAAAATAGATTACAACATTAACACGTACATCATATTATCAAATTATTATATATGATGTTAAGATCACTTATAATAAATTTATATTTATTATAAAAAAACACTAAAACAATAATCTTTATTTTTATTAAATAAAATTTCCATATAATTTGTAGCTGCGTATTTATTAAAAATGATTATTTTCAATGAACATTTATTTGAAAACTGGTCTATAATCCATCCGTGATTTAATTAATAAGTTATGGTCCTCTCCCCTAGGTAATGTTATAAAAATATATAGAATCTTATTAATGTTATTAGTATCAATTGTTACATTATATAAACTTTTATAACCATTTATATAATTTGGTGATGAAAAAAGAATTACATTACTTTGTCGAGATATTAGTTTTTACATATGCATGAGTAATATTTTTAATTTTAGATGAATTGAAAGAATGAATAAATGAATGGGAAATTATTATAACCCACTAAAGAATCATATTTTTTTGTTAAATATAATATATATTAATTTAATCCATATGTATGATAAAATCATGTATGCAAGACATCAAAAACAAATCACATCTCTTTTTGAAGTTGGTAGTCCACACATTTGCAAGAATGATTTTTTAATTTCTCATAGGAGGGAAAAGGAGGTAGAAAATTGTTTTAAAATTAACTTTAATAATTTTATGTATAATAATATTATTTATTACACCATCTTGAAATGGTTATGGGTGATTTTGATGATGGTAAATAAGAAATAACTCAAGGTAAATTTGGAAATAAAATTACCACATCTTTGGAAACCACCATTAGATTACACCTTAATCCTTAATTTGATCATATTTTGGGAAACAAATAAGATCCATGACATGGGTAAAGAGAATATAAAGATATTTAAAAAAGTATTTCATAATGATTATATTTTAAATGATTTGATACATTTTCGGGAATATGAACCCCATTTATAAGTTTGGTAGGTTGAAATAATATAAATACTAAAAACATTATAATATATTAAATTAACATTTAAGTGAAAGGGAGACCATGGGTCAAAAATATTGAATATTAGATAAGGAAATGTATATATATATATATTCAAAAAATATAATTTATGCAATCTGGTGTGATATGTTAAACCTTATATTTTTGTTTAACCCACTTATTAAATTGCTTGAAACATTAATGCGTTAACAAAGTTTTAGCATAGTTGGTATTATTTATCACAAAAAAATTAATGTTTCCTTTATAATAAATGTTGATATTTTGATTATAAATGTGGAAATAATTTTTGTAATTTCAGTTTCTATAACTTTAATTAATTCATTTTAACCCAAGAATTCATAATTCAATGATATAGTTTTTATAAAAATGTATTTCTTGTCATAAAAAAAATAATTCAATTACGTATACAGTAAAAATCATTTATTGTATGATAAATTATTTGATTGAATATATTATATTAATATTTTATTTAAATCATCCATAAAATATAATCTATTTACTACATTATGATCAAAAATCATATTGTGTTGATAATACATGTTTTTTAGGAAATAATATATTTTTAACATTCAAATTCTTTTATTTTCATTCAGAACTAGTTTAAAATAAAAGAATTAAATTCATCATGTTTTGAAAAATACATTATAATATATTTAATACTCTATTTTTTAAATAAATAATAATTAAATAAACATTACTCATCAATAAAATTAATTAGAATTGGTCGTTAGGTTCAGCATTGTTTCCTAAATGAATTATAAATTTTTATCAACAACTATATTTCATTATTTTATAAAATAATGTGATTCATTGTATATTGATCCAAAATTATTCCAAGTATATTAAGGTTGGGTTATTTATAATATATTGAACAGAAATATTTTTTGTATAGAAATATATTATAAAATATAAGGGTTTCGTATTGTACGCCCTATAAGAATATCTCTCATCAAACTCTACCACTAAAATACAATAAAATATGATACCACTACCTCAGCACATCCTCAAATTCCAACATACCTTTTTAAAACTATTAATTCCATTATAATATAATAAAAATTTTATTAGTAATATTTTGGAAACCTTATCGCTATGATTTATGATTTCTACCTGTTATTTTCCATAAAAATGATCATGTTACTATGGTAAAACCTCTAATTTTAGTAAATATGAATGATCTTGAATAAACATCCATACAAGATATATTGGAAGAATATCATGAACATAGGCTATATTTGGAATAATTTCATGGAATTAACCACCATCCCAATGAGATCATGAATTTAATAGGGACAAATATTCCTAGGATACATATGTACATTATTTTTAAATGTCATAATATTGTCCCAAAGAGATATTTAAAGGAATAACCTATCAGAAACATTGAACTCTAGATATAAGTGATAAAAATCAACATAACATTTCTTAAATTATAAGATTCCATGATTTTTTGGTGAATAGATCTAACATTATCGATTCTGGCCTCATTGAGATCATTTCCAAATATATTTCACACTCTAACTTCATCTATGAATGTTGGAGTCCTATAGTTTTCTCTATAGTGGGATCATAAGTAGTTGTATGAATGATCAATTGAATGGTTTTAGTGAACAAAATTTCATCTAGAGGAATATATTTATCCCAATATAATTTTAATTACATATATCAAAATTTCTATATATCTTAGAGAGTTTGAATGGTACTCTCAAAAAAACATATTTTTGAGGATGATATGATGTTCTAAATTTTATATCAATATTCAAAATATTTTTTTAGTCTTATTATAAAAGATAAAGTAAGATTCAGATCATGATTTTAGGTGATTGATACTGATAATTAATAAAACAATTACATTTACACTACTTATAACCTAGTAAACTGATCAAGAGGGAAATATTTCCTAAAAATAATAAAATTTACAAATTTGGTAATGTGATTAACTACAATAAAAATATCATTTTACTTGTTATATGTATTCTGAATTCATATAAGAAAATTTATGATGTTGTTTTTCATTTAAACTGATGTATGGGTGTTGGTTGTGACATTCCATTATTATCATGTCTATAAACCATAACATGTTGTTATAACCAATAACTATATACACAGTCTATGAAATCTCTCTTCATCTTATCAAACTAAAAATTCCCTTTCATATCATTATACATATTCATAAATCTGTGATGAATTGATAATGAGGAACTATAAGCATCATCTAATAGATTCTTCACATCATATTTTATAAGAACACAAATTATGATATTAAATATCATTATTACATTATAATAATGATTGAATTGAAGAATCAACCTTAAAATATTTTTTAGATCTATATTTTCATTATATACCTCAATAATCTTAAATTGAAAATATGATTAAACATTTATATCAGAATGATACTTTATTTCTCCACCCTTATGAATCCAAATCACATCCTCTAAAAATAGATATGTATTATATCTATTTAATTCATTATCATGAAAAAATATCACGGCCCCTCCAACTCAGAGAACTGAACACCATGTTTTCCATCCCATAATGGTAATTTATTTTCAGATTCACTGTCATTACCTAGTTAAAAATATCCCCTCAAATACACAGTTCACTATTTTTTCAAATATAAACTTAAAACATTTATGAATAGTATATATGTCACAAATTCATTCAGAAATTTAATACCTCAATATTTTCAAAGAAACAATAATTGTTTCCTATTAAAAATCATCATTTATGAAATATTACTCATAAACCATCAATTAGCATGAGGAATAATCCACTATTATGACATTCAGTTTGAGAAAACATCTCAGTTAATTATTTGATGTTTTAATATAGATAAAAACAATTCCCCATGGTATATTAGTGTAATAATATCCTCTTTAACAAACCATATCTCCACTTTCATGAAATTCTCGTCACATTCATCATTCCAAGGGAACTTCGTTCCCTTCCAGGTAAATATTCTTAGTGAATTTGATAACCATGAGAAATTTATCAAAACACTTCTGTATTATCCAACCAACCCATTTGAACTATAAATTTTGGTCACCATTCATGGTTTAGGATAATGTTCAATAACATTCATCTTTGATGGATCCACCGATATAGCCACACGTGTAATTAAAATACCCAATAATAATACGTTCTGCAACAAAAATTCAAATTTACTAAATTTGGAATACAACATATCCATCTCCAATACCTTCAACACAATGATCAGTTGATCTTAATGTTGAACCATAATATTTTGATATTTAATAATACATTATATAAATAAAATAATGAACTAAACAAGGTAATTTTTTTATGACTTTATTCATTATATCCATGAATATAGCTAAATAATTTTTATATAGAAAACTCAATCCAATAAATTCATAATGAAAATACATCATAACAAATGTTTTTCTGGATATCTCCTATGTTTTTACACTGATCTAATAATATCTATGTTGAAGTACAATAATTGTTAAGTATTGAGATATTAACAAAAATTCAATAAATAAATCATTATATAGTAGAGGATACTTTTTCCTAATATCAATCTTATTATGTTCTTTATAAAAAAGAAACCCTAAAATAAAACATGTATCTTTTTAAAAAATGAATTGGTACATCTCATGGTAAAACACATTGTCGAATGAATCCATTATCACAATTATCCTCTAGTTTCTTATTTATTTCATGCATCTCAATAAATGTAATTCTACAAGTACTATTTTAAAATGGCATAACACTAGGTATGAGTTCAATTAAAAACCTAACATCATGATTCAAGTGGTGATTGGGAAACTCTTCAAGAAATACACTCTCATATTCCAATACAATGAGAATATCTCTAATGTTGGGTTTCTCCCAAATTAGTAGAGATAAATCCCCCTTATTGATACATTATATTAACCACATAATGCAATTAATTTCCATAGTATGTTCATATTAAGTTTTTACATACCAGATAATCAAGGTCTTCTTTGCAATATAAAATTAGAATTCCATTACAATAAAATTGATATGGGGTCTCTATGGAGTGAGCTGATCCATTCCCAAATAATTAAAAGGTTTACTAAGTGTCAGAACCATACAATTTTTAGTTATCTCATTCCATTAATCATTAATTTTAGAGGAGATATAGACATGAAATGGGATCGTCATATCATTAAGATTTTTCTTAGGTAATTTATTAACTAATAATTGAGGTAGTGATATAATACAATTATAAAATTCTTTAAATTTAATTAAGAGTGTATAAAAAATAAAATTAGGAAAAGTTGGATTTTGAGTGGTTGATAAGTGCACCATTCATAAATTTTTATCCTTGACCAAATTCAGTAGTTGTAATCACATAAGGTTTCCCATTATCTATTGTATTAAGATGTAATTTACACTACATTTATTAATTACCCCTTGGCTTCAAGAACATATAGGAACACTTCCCATACCCTTTGAGGTAATAGAATTTGAGTGTGTGTGGTTTATTTAACTGATATTTATCCCCATTATTTTAATTGGATTTCTACTTTATATGTATTTGAAATTAACATTCTTGATAAAATTATTTTTTCCAAATGAATCTTTAACCAATCCTTTGAGAAAAAATAACCCATGTTTATTTAAAATCATTTAATAAAGGGTAACATTACATTTCATTCCACAATTGGTTTTATTGTCATCATTTCTAAAAAATTTAATCTTTATATTCTTATTAGAACCATGTTAATGATGTGAATATACACTATCTATTTCTATATTGAGATTAAACCATACAATTCATTCATAGATACTAATGTAACTAACCTACATCAAATTTTCGAGACATTTTTTTAGTTTAGTGAAGAATAGATCAAATTATCATTAAATGTTAATGATAAATACAAAATAATGAAACAAAAATCTTTAAAAACATCCATCATAGGCACCAGTTATGTCACTATAAATGTTTTTTTATCAAGGAATTTCATTTTGATTACCATTATAAGATTTTAGATAAGGTAGTTTCTAAAAATACATTCTTAAAATAATCAAGTTATGTAGATTTAATTCCTTCTTAGTTCATTATATACATAATAAAATTCCACCGTATATATTTTCCCATTCACAGTGACACACCACTAAGAACAAATTAAATGCATTCCGCACTAAAGAATATAAAATATCATTTCAATGGTACTGATCTGATACAATATATCTAGTGAATTATAGGATTTAATGAAATATGGATTCTTTTTCATCATGAAATACATAGTGGAATGTTTTTCCCTCATTTTTTATATGGAAGGTCAATATGCTTCCCTGACTCGGGGATTCTCAATGCCATAACAACATGAACACTCATTCAAACTCTCATACTATTCATTTTCACAAGAAGACAATCATTTTATTATCCACAATGTTTACTGTTGACATGATTACAATGGGTCCAATGAATCACTAATACCACAAATCATAGTGAAATAATAAATCTATAATTTTAACATTATGAAATAATTTTACTACAAAATTATTCAAGTTAATTATAAAAATTATAACATTTTCTTATCAACCTATAACTACTTTAAGATCAAATAGTATCACATATGGTTTCTCATTTTTTCTATTATGTTTTATCTATATATTATTAACAACAAAATCTCAAAAAATATGAATCATCATATAATAAAAACTTAGCTAACATTAGCATAAAATACATAAATATTTCATATATTTAGAAGAATATTCAATACATTTAACAACTATAAAAACCCAAGAACCATAATGTTATAGTGTATTGGCATAATAGATACATAGAAAACTAATTTCATGAAGGATCAAACATATCGTCAAAAAAATTTATAAAATATTATTCTTCATAAACATGTTCTATATAAATCATTTCTTCATAACCTATAAAAAATTGAAATATATGAAATGGTGATTTCAAAGGCTTAGTAATGGTAAATACGCTAGATATCAATTGATGTTTTGAAAATAGAATAAGATATAGAGAGGGTTATGAGACAATAATGAAAACATATAAAGTAAATTCACAATAATTCATAAATCATAATTCATGATTCATCACATAAATCCTTATCATTTCCAAATAACTTAGTCATATAAGGGATGGATTAGAATTAATAAATTATGAAACATAAGGGAATATCATAAGTATAATAACATATCATAGCTATTGAGGAACCATCTTGAGAATAAAATATTATTCACTTAGTGAAGGTTCATATCCATGAAAATAAAAATGAAAAAATACCCTTACTATGGTGGGTTCATTCCATATTCAATTATTTACATAGTAATTGGTCCCTCTCAATACTTACATAGTAGACAATGACTATAATTGAACTATGTTTAATAACTATTTAATACCAAATTGTCTATTGAAAGGGGGTCGATGTGCCCATAAGGGGCTCTGCGTGAGAGGCTTTCCCCTCAGCGCCACCTCCTTCATCTAGGGTTTGTGTGGTGTCTCCTCCCTCATGATATGTGATTTCGTGGTGGTGGATCCTCTATTGCAGCGGTGTCAGAGTCTTCTCTCGGTTGCCTCGTTATTTTTCACTATGTCTCTCTTTACCCATCCAACATTGCTAGATAGGGTCTCAATGCGGTGCGGTGTCGGTCAGTGGATGTGTCCATCTTCCATGGCATGAGGGTACTGCCACATCTTCAGCATGTACGATGGGTGGAATGTCGGGGTCCCATCGTGCAAACATGATGGCAGCAACAGGATTTGTCTTGCGATGGATCTCCTTCATCGTGATGGTGATGCATTTCTATTTTTCTTTTTTTTTCTGCATGTCATTGTTGGCTTGGGGTCAATCTGTGTTTGTGTGTTGGCGTGATTTTCTGGTTCATGTTCTGGATAAGGTTTTTGTGGTGGATCGGGTGACCAGTTCATTGATAGGGGTTTGTTCTACTACAAGGGATGAGGATTCAGTTCGACCATTTATAGATTGATGCTAGGTTTTTGGTTTGTGTGAATGGCGTTCGACTATGAGCTTTGAGGTGATCATGCGATGAAGAAGTAGTAAAGTTTGGTTGATGCGAGTTTGGATCTATTGATTTTTGGTTCTTCCATGATTTGTAATTGTTGGTTTCTCTAATTTGAAATGGATGGAGGATGATGGCAGTGGTTTTACACCCTTTCTGATGTTTCTATGTTTGTTTTTTATAATGGAAATGGGTCCCTTCAGAGGGATTCAGTTTTACGGGATGCGATGGAGTTGTGGAGTGGATTGAGAATCTAGGAACATGCCTTGAAGAGGAGAATTTGGAATCTGAATTTGTGTTTTGATGTTTTTGGGTGAATTTTGGATGTTGTTTGGGATGTCTGAAATTTGGTCTTTTGATGTTTGAAATTTGACTCTTGTATTGTGAGGGTCCCAATTACCCTTAAAGTGGTTTATTCAGAAAATGAAAAAATTGATTTGAGGATCTTGAAACATCAATTAATCCCCAATTCATTGGAGGGTTTTAAGAATCCACCTATAACATAATGGATAATTTATATTTTTATGACATTAGATCTTAAAAACATTAAAATAACCATAATGTTACTCCACTTCAAAATAATTAGTATAATATTATTCTCCTCATAAATTAATTATATTTAATTTATTAAAATATCATGAATTATATCATTATATAATATCAATATTGAATAATAAAAATATTTTTTGTCTATAAAGTTTAAAAATACATTTAAAAAATCACTCAACCAATTCTTATAAAAAATGAGAAATTTTACTTTTCATTGAATAATAATTTTAATAAAAATAAAATAATATTTAGAAAAACATTTATTTTAAAATAAAAATATAAAAATGAAATTTAATATTCATTTTAAATATTTTAAACATATATATAAAAAAGATTCAGGCAATAAGTGGAAAAATATAGATTTCTTTTTATCATTGGGTGTAAAGTATATAATTACCTCATTTAGAATATAAAAAGTAGTATCATTATTAATATTTTAAATTAAATTAAAATATGGTAAAATTACACGTTAAATAGTCATTTGGCCATATAATATAATATTCCTAAAGATATATTAATAAACACATACATGAATGGTAAAATACATCACCCTAAGAGGAAATATGGTCAAAATTATTAAAAATGATTTATCCTTCGTTTCGAGTAAAAAATAGAGGAGAATAAAAATAAAAAAAGTAAAATCCCAAGAAATAACCATAAAAGAATAATATATATATTTTTTAAGATATAAAAATGATATAATTTATGCAATGTTGATTTATTCATTAAAAATACTAATTAACAAATAGAATTTTGATTAAACCCTTTCCAGAGATCTTGACTTACTTCATATGCAATCTTATGTTACTGGATAATAAATATATTTTTTCATAATTTTATACCAAAACTATATTCCTAATTATTATTAAATATACCATTACGTTATAATTTCTAATTACCTATTTTTGACAATTATTTAAAAAATCAATATATGTGTAAAACTAATCAATTTTCAATGAACATTTTTGTTTGAAGGTGTATCATCATGAATTTTTGATGTGTTAATTAAAAATTAATTTTTAGTTTGAATGATTATTTATCCTTATAAAGGAGAACTTTGGTATATGAAAAGAATAAGGTTTTTCTTAGTCTAATTTGGGGGCCAAAACATGGTGTAACATTCTGTCTTTTCGATGTGGTATAAAAAAATAATTTTTAGTTTATAATTTTTTTTATATTTATAAATATTATCATTGGTCTATTGATGGACTAAGATGTGTATAGGGATTAATCCTAGCCCAGGACTCCATCTTTTTTTGGAATAATTCCACATACATGGATTTACTAATCTTCTCCATAAAGATCTAGAGATCGGAAAACCCCTTTGGGATGTTTTTGGTCCCCATATAGAGGAGTGTATGTGTAGATTATAGTTGTAACTCATATGATCCCAAATTGTGTCATTACACTGTGCATGAATTGTAACTAGCACACTATTGGAATAGGTTTTTAAAAACCTTGAAGCTAATCCGTCCACCTCTTATAAATTTCGATTATTTAAACTTTTCCCCTCATATCATTTTCATGTATCCCATATTTTCTATCCACTTCCCATTCACAATAACCATCTACATATGAATGATCATCCTCTACACCTATGTTAGGCATAGAGAATTATCTTTCTTCTGAGCTTGAAATCAAACCTCATTTGAATAATAGGATTCCTATCAATAATATCATCAATATGATTCCTTATTTAAATTATTTATCTACCCATATTTTATAAAATTTATGTTAAAGATGATGTACATAATTTACTTGGTATATTTATATTATGATGATTTCTTCTATTATATCCTGATTCAAATGAATAAAATGGATAAGAGAGCATCTACCAACCTAGGGTATCTGGTATTGTACATTCCCAAAAAATTCAAGTAGATTTATGCCATCCACTATCATTCCACATCCCCATATTTCAGTTCATTAAATTAAGAATATAAATTTCTTTTAATTAACTTTTTAGGCATGCTTGAATTCCCTTTGTACTATTTTCTATGGTCATATGTCCATTTTCTCAAAATTTGTCACATCTTAGGGTTTTCTAATTCAAATAACCATTTATTTTAAAATTTTTATGTAAAAAACACCATCTTAGTGTTATTGAGTTGATGTTGAAGTGAAGAAAAAACCAAAAATAAATTGTATTGTGAAGCATGAACACTCTATGAGTAATGACACAGACCCGAACATCCACCCAAACAGTGTGAAATGGGTAGTGTGTTATGAATTTAGGCACACCTCCCTGAACACTAAGGGCTGCTGACTAGAAGGATAGTTTTATTGGTATAGTGGGGAGGCTATACCCTCTCGGAGGATAAAAATGGTAGTGGTCCGATTATAATAATAACGATGCAGTGGAAAAAATGACTAAGTAGACTCGTACTAGACCCGCAGAGTGGAAGCACATTCTATATAGATAAACATCAGAAGTAATAAATATAACAAAAGTAGCAGAAATAAACACAACAGCATGCAAACCACTTGTAACAACTACTGAACAACAAAACATGCATCCAAAAAAATCATACATGTATTTATATATAAAAAGGAAGAAATGGCTAACCAGTTATAGCTACAAAAAAGGTTATCCCAATAATACATAAAAGGAAACAAAAATAAAGATAAACTATAGCATGGTCAGACCTCAAGTTCCATATCAACTTCATGCAACAACTTACGCAGCCCAAAATTAGAAGCTGGCGTCATTCGTTCACACAAATCCTTAAAGTCTGCACGCATCTCAAACGTCCCATGCAGGGTGTGAGAAAAATCTTAGTAGGATACCACCCAATCGTTCATACAAAATATAATTGTTTAATAAATCATGCATTTATAAGGAAAATAATAAATTGTAGAATGCACAAATAAACACAAACTCAACTGGTGCTCAACAGCCACCATGGATTGTCGCCTGCTTTGTCCTGCACCGGAATCTTTATCTTGTAGCCCGACACCATGTCCCCCTGACACCACATGTCTAAAGTACTGATGTCCTAAAGGCATACCCAAGAATAGTTAACAGGCACCTTGTGCCTTCGAACACCTCGTTCCTCAAGTACCAACATCCTAAGGGCACGCCCAAGAAGTAACCCAGAAAATAGTGATGCCTGTCCTCAAATAAATAACCAGAGGGACAACTATGTCTTCCATAAAATAAAGTAACTAGAGGGATAGTGATACCCGCCCTCAAATCACAATGAGCCTCAGCTCCCTACTCGATAGCCTCAAATCTATACCTTGGAGTCTCCTCACCTCCCACATATCTTTCTATGGCAAGCACCACTAACCAAAATACCTAAACCACATCTACCGGGGCATCTACCCACACGAGTGGTCTGAACCACCTCATCACGAAGTGTCTCTGTGTGCAAACTAATCATGTTCTGGGTGAGTGGTAATCACAAAAATAGTTCCAAACCACCACACATCTGAAACCTCATGTCCTTATGACAATGGCCCTCATGTCTGATGGCCTTGACATCCAAGTAACTCGGACCATGCCAGACCTGACAGTCATCCTGCCTCAAGCCGATATCCATGATTCCCAATCCCATGGTTAAACCACCCAACATAACCTAGGGCCAAGCCCAACCTGACTTTCATACTGCCTCAAGCTGAAGTCCATGATGCCCAATCCTATGTTCAAGACCACCCAAGTAACTCGTTCAATGCCAATCAGAACTCAAAGGTTCCAACATATGCAAAACCACACATCACATATATAATCACATTTTAACAGTACAAATTACATTAAAAACCATCTAAACAGATTAATTTCAATATATAAGTGATGTCCCATACCAGCAATGAAGTTTATAAGGTCTCCAACAATTCATATCATGGTTTAAATAACTAAACACATCAGTTTAAACCCATACAATTCAAGTTTAATCATTTTGGCAACCCCAACCAAAATGCCCCATGTGAGCAACAGCCTCTCACCTAGCCATTCTCAATAAATATAGGGCAAAGGGCATACCAATGGTGTCCCATGGGTCTAATAATCAATTTAAAATGAAATAACAGATAAATTATGGCCTCTCTCAAAATACCCAAATACGTGTCATAGGTTGCGCCACCCAAAGGTCTGCAATAACACAAAAGAAGGTAAGAACCACCTACCTCATACTAGTATGATAATACATCTTCAATAGTAGCCCCTAACTAGGTCTAAAATGTGGTAGATCCACAAAAGAAACAAAACTGATCAAACCACAACAACTCGTTCGGGGACCGAAATCTTGAAGAACGACTAAAGAGGAAACAAGGCCTTACCAATGGGGTTCTGATGGATCAAATGGTGCTCAAAATAGAGTTTGGATGAATATCCTGGATGGATTCGAAGGTCCGACTAGCTCTCCCCATGTAAGACATGAGTGGATGGACGAAAAAAGAGGAGAATTGGAATTTCCCGGCTGACCTGGAACATAAAAACCCTAATTTTAAGTGGTCACATGGTTAACCCGCACAGTTTGGAAAACCGCGCACCAATCGTGTGGTTTCCACTACCTTACCCAGGTACTTCAAACGGCCATCCAGCATAGCTTAGGAAACTATTTTACAACCGTTAGGTTACCACTTCCTCACCCCAGTACTTTGAAAGGCCATCCCAAACAGTTTGGAAAACAGTGTGCCGCCTGTGCGGAGCCCAATATCTCACCCAAAGACATTGCATAGTTTGCAGGCATGGTTTTTCCAGACCATGCACCAACTATTCACACCTGAAAGACCTCCCCAACATCAAATGTTTAACCCAGAATTGTCCAATTTCTCTATTTTTCTCATACGAGACTCAAAAATTCAAACAATGTCGGAATTTTGACCAGTTCTAAAAACTAGAGTTCTTACAATCTCCCCACCTTAGCATAGCTCGTCCCGGAGCTGTCAAACAAAAATAGGGGATGTCACCAAACATACAACCCTAATCAAAGCAACCCTGATGCCCATGGAATCTCATGCAACCCGCATCCTCAATGCCCATGGCACCTTAAGCAACCCGCATCCTCGATGCCCTGATGGCAATGGCACCTCATACATATACATATATATATAATATCACACACCTTATATGGTTCCAAACCCACTGACCAACATCTAGTCAATCCACATTGGTCGTGTGCATCACATGCACCCAAAACAAACATACAAAGATAGGTCATTCCAAAAGAGAATGAAGGAATCACGGCCACACCAGTGGTGTACCTCTAACTGTTGTCGGCTCACCAGCCTGCTCAGCCTCTGGCAGCTCCACAACGTTCACCTGGCCTGATGTACGATTTCCTGATGCCTGACCTCCCTGCGGTGCTGCTCTAGCCACCATGAATTTACACCTCAGCTGGATCCCACTGTCTCTGTCACATCCGCCATGTGCAGTTGAACCTCAGCTACCCTCTCTGGGTACCGAACCTAAACCAACTCCATATGCTACAGTCTGTCCTGGTCCCTACCAGCCGGCTATCAGAGAAAGTTTCATGCAGAACCTCTCAAGATGCCTGACCTGGTCACATACCTGACACTCCTTTAGAGGTCTATTTCACTATTTCCAAACATGTTCTAGTTGTCCCCACTAGAAGAAAACCACTGCAGAACTACTACGAGGTGGTCTAGCTGAGTTATTGGCCTGATTGTCCTTCTGAAACACATCCATCATCACTTATTGCTATCAAAACCATCACTAGAAGCTGTCACTCGGCTAACCTGGGGCTTATCCCTCTGGTTTCCCTCTTCTATGAGTGCCCGATTCACCACCTCGGAAAAGTAACCCAACCTGAAAATATTGAAGTGGAACCGAATGTCGTGTCTTAAGCCATCCTCGAAGCACCTCACCATAGCCGCGTCATCGCTTACCATACCTGGAACAAAGAAAGACAATTCTATGAAGGTAGATGCATAGTCAAGGACAGTCATGTCTCCCTGCATAAGACACAAGAAATCCCAAGCTATCTATTCCCTCAGTGTCTTTTAGGTAGAAGTGATCAAAAAACCTATCCTCGAAGTCCTTCCATGCAAGTCCCCATTCCTACAAGCCCAAACCTATACATCCCAAAAATGCTTCACCGGTCCTCTCATCAGTTACGTCGCTTACTTGACCCTCTGCCCTGGAGGTGTCTCGAGCTGCTCGAAGATCATCTGCATACTCTCTATCTAGTTTTTAGTGGCCTACTAACCACTCTCTCCATGAAAAAGCGGCAGGTGCTGCAACTGGAACACCCGCGTTAGATATGCCATAAATGGCACTATACCCTATGCACCTCTGTCAATCCACTATAAGAAACGAAATAGGCTAGCTCATAGTTGCTCGTCAAGCCAGGGTCTGAATGCTGCAAAACCCGGCTGTTGTCCTGTCTTCACCGGATCCTGAAACTGATCCTGTTTCTGAGCCTCTACCTGTGGCTTGTGCTCCATCTGTACTCAATCTTGAACCTGATCATGCACCTGGGGCACTGTATCCTCACTTTCCTGACACTCCATTGAGACGTGTAGGTTGAACCCTCTGAATACTCAAAATGGTAAGACAGCCCATATACATATATATAACAATATATATCCTACATAGATAAGGAAAGCAGTAAAAGGAAGGGCATATATACTACCCTTACTCTCCCCCACCGCAACCCATGCCCCATGGAATTCTGGATTATAGACTCGTTATATGCCCTTAACAGCGCCATGTTTCAAAAATACCTCGGGTCATGCCCGTCCGGACAAACTGCGATGCCTCATGCCAACTACCGAGTTGACCTATCCTAGTGGTCAAAATCACCTCATCTGATAGTACCTACCTTCTCTCATAAGATCCAGACCCACATGCCCTACCACATGCAATTATAAATATATACAAAGCATGGCATAACATATTTCAATAAAGAAGCAATTGTATCATGAATTTCACCAATCCACATTTCATAGCATACAAAGCATGGCAATTGATTGTTATTCACATGGAATTATCACTTGACAAAGAATACGTGCAATTATCACATTGAAATAACCTAAAATTTGCATATCAAAAGCCAAGCAATCAAGCCTCGCCATACCGGGACAAGGTCCAATTCTCCCTTACCACAATGGGTCAAGGGTTTTATATCATAATAAATAACATCACACACCAAGTAATCCACTATGGTGGAAATCATATAAACTATAATCTGAGAAAAAGAAAACAACAATTCCCACCCATAGAAACTAGGTCCATCCCGCATACCTGGGGCTGCATGCACCCAAGAACATGCTAGAAACCATGTTCCAGTAACAACCTATCTCTAATATACCATAACCCAAATATTAAAACCAGGAGAAATATAGTGAGATGTCTCAATCTCATTAGTTACCAGCAAGACACTACCACTAAATCCCTATTAAGAACTCCTTTGATACCACTTTGTAACGACCCAGACCCAAACAACCACCAAAATAGTGCTAAACAGGTCGGGTGTTACAACCTTAGGTGCACCTCTCCAAACACTAATGGCTTACGTCTAGCAGTGAGGGTGTTATAGGTATAGTAGGGAGGTTATACCCTCCTAGAGGATAATAGTGGTACTGGTCTGAGTATAATAATAATGATGCAGTGGAAAAAATGACTCAGCAGACTTGAACCAGACCAGCAGAGCAGATGCACATTCAATATCGATAAACAGCCGAAGCAATAAATATAACCATAGTAGTAGAAATATACAAAACAGCACACTGAACACTTGTAACTACTACTGAACAATAAAACAACCATCTAAAGAATTTCATACATGTATTTATATATAAAAATGTGAAAATGTCAAACCCGCTATTTCTACCTAACAAGTAATACATCTAATACAGAAAAGGAAACAGAAAAAATATAAACAACATCTAGGTAAGAACTAAGGGTCCATACCATCCCTATGCAACAACTAAGACAGCCCAGCTCCAGATGCTTGCCTCTTTCCTGCACGCAAATCCATAAATTCTAAACGTGTCCCAAAGGGCCTGTGCAGGGTGTGAGACAAATCTCAGTAGGATACCACCCAATGGTGTGTACCTAGTATAAGTGTTTAAGAAGTCATGACTTTATAAATAAAATAGTGAATAGTACGATACACAAATAAACAAAAAATCCATTGGTGATCTATAGCCACCATGGTGTGTCGCCTGCTATGGCCAGTGCCGGAATCTATATCATGTAGCCTGACACCATGTTCCCCCCGACACCACGTGTCTCAAGTACCGACATCCGAAAGGCACGCCCATGAATAGTAAACTGGCAACTTGTGCCACCTGACACCTTGTTGTTTAAGTACCGACATCCTAAGGGTACGCTAATGGAGTAACCAAGAGGAACAACGATGGATGTCCTCAAATAAATAATCAGGGGACATTAATTTCTTCCCTAAAATAGAGTAACTAGAGGGACAATGATACCTGCCCTCAAATCACAGAGAGACTCATCTCCCAACTAGATAGCCTCAAAGCTATTTCCTGGAGGTTCCTCACCTCCCATGTGTCTTTATATAGTAAGCACCACCAAACAAAATACCTAAAACGCATATACGGGGGCCTCTACCCAAATGAGTGGTCAGAACCACCCCATCACGGAGTATCTCTGTGTATAGACTAATCATGTTCCAGGTGAGCGTTAACCACCAATATAGTGTCTAATCCACCACACATCTGACACCACGGGTCCATGCGACCATGCTGCTCAATTCTTATGGCCTTTCCATCCATGTAACTCGGGCCATGCCCAACCTAACAGTCATCTTGTCTCAAGATGACGTCCATGACACCCAATACCATGGTTAAAACCACCCAAAGTAACCTTGGGCCTTGCCCAACCTGACAGTCAAACTACATCAAGCCGAAATCCATGATGCCCAATCCCATGGTCAAGGCCACCCATGTAACTCAGGCCATGCCCATCACAACCTAAAGGTTCCACCATATGCAAAAACCATACATCACATATATAATCTCGTTTTAACAAAACACAAAATAGGAAAACCCATTTAAATAGATGAATTACAATAAGAAAGTGTTGTCCCATACTAGTACTGATGTTTCTATGGTCTCCAACAATTCATACCAAGGTTTAAATAACTAAACCTAACAGTTTAAAATAATACAATTCAAGTGTTATCATTCTGGAAACCCCGGCGAAAATGCCCCTTGTGAGCAACATCCTCTATCCCAACCCTACTCAATCAAGACAAGACAAAGGGAATACCCAAGGTATCCCATATGTCTAATAAGCAGTTTAAAATGATTAGAAGATAAATTAGGACCTCTCTAAAAATTCCCTAATGAACGCCATAGGTCGTGCCACCCAAAGGTCTGAAAAAACACCAAAGAAGGTAAGAACCACCTACTTTGTACTAGTACGATGATAATACATGGATATCAGCCTCCAATTAGGTCTAAAACGTTGTAGATCTACAAAAAACAAAACCTCTCAAACGAAACAAACTCATTCGAGGACAAAATCAAGAATAACATATCAAGGGGAATCAAGGCCTTACTGAGGGGGTTCCAATGGATCAAATTGTGCTTGAAACAGAGTTCAAATGATGATCTGGGAGTGATTTGAAGGTCCGAATGGCTGTCCCCGTGTAGGCCCTGAGTGGATGGAAGAAAAAAAGGAGAATGGGAATTTTCCAAGTGGACAGGAACTTAAAAACCCTAATTTTAAGTGGCCGCATGGTTAACCCACACCGATTAGTAAACCGTGTGCCAACCGTGTGGTTGCCACTGCCTCACCAAGAAAATTTGTACGACCAACCCACACGATTTAGCAAATCTTACACCAACTATGTGGTTTCCACTACCTCACCCTGGAACTTCATATGGCTAAGCTGCATGGTTTGGAAAACTGTCCACCGCCCGTACGAAGGCCATTGTCACACCCAGAGGCTACACACAGTTTTTTCACATGGTTTATTCAGACTGTATGTGTAATGCCCAAGGTAAATAAAGAATATGAAATTTTCACATTTATCCATATTTGTGAATGAAATTTTAATATAACTATAAAGGGGACTCTATGCTCGATGGCGTACCCAACACGCAACAACGAGTTTCTTGGGAATCTTACGTTGCACTCTAATAATAAAATAATATTATTTTAAATGGTAGTTAACGCCTAGCCGTTGTAATGGCGGGAATGAACAGAACTAACTACAAAATGATTATATATTTTTTTCAAATACTTTTACTCTTTACAATAAATGTTAGAGGATTAAAAATGCGAATGAACCCAATTTTAAGTGTAATCATTCAAATATTCATTAAAAGGTTAATTAACAGCCTTTTGATGGCGAACCTCTTTTAAATACACGTTTTGATAGTATTATGTGTTATATTTGACAAAATAAAATTCTTCTTTAGAATCAGGACATCAAAATTTACTTAGAGTAAATTTTTGGTATTTTTTCGAAAAAGTTCAATTTTTAATGAATAGTGAAAAATGTTGTATATTAATTCAAAACCACTTTTTAATATAGTTTATTTATATGATTAGATTATGTTTTTAATTGTTTTTAAAGTGAAATTAGAATATATTTTTACCATTAAATCAAATAGTAGTCATTGTAATTAATTTCACTTTGAAATTTGACTTAAACTAGTGTCAATCTTTTTGATATATATTGTTTCATAAAAACACGCTATTTGTTCTAACAACGGGAATTAATTATTAAATTATTTTATGTAACTTATATGTTATGAATTTTTGTAAAATAGACATCATTTTTGAATTCAGAATATCAAAAATAGATTAGGGTGATTTTTTTGGAATTTTATAAAAAACATCAATTTTTGATGAATAGTGAATCCACTAAGTGGTACTTATAAAAACTGGTTTTCCGTATAAATGAAATTTTGAAACCTTTTTTTTTATTTAAAAAATACAACATACATGGTTTTCATTAAGATGTAAAATGTAGTTCAATGAGATTAAAATAATTTTTTTGTGAATAGTAACTTATTAAGTTTTTAATCACGATTAGAGGTAATTAGTGTAGTTTAAGGTAAAAATAATGTTTTAATAATATGAAATGACCTAGAAACATGTCCTACCCTCATTGGATGAGTCATGGACGACCAATACAATCCATGGGTCAACATTGGGACCCCATGGAGCCACTTTGGTTGGAAAATGTCATAAATACCTTATAATTTAATGTTAAAATTAAAATGACACAAACATGAGTTGTTTAACTAAAAAACATTTTTCATGGGGTTATACAAGTCCAATTTTTGTCTATAAATAGTCATTGGAAAACTAAACATATTTAATACATAATGGTATTTTTTATAATATTTAGACATTAAATAAATTAAATTATTTATGACATCATGATGATGCAACGATGACCTCATTATTTAACGATTTAAATAAAATGGAAAGATAATGTAAAATATACAACCTACACATGTCAAAAACCTATTGGATGGGTGTATTTAGAACCATTATCACCTTATCCTTGAAACACATCAATGTGTGACCATTAAAGTCCGTAACTCATTCTAAAATAAAGTAACATTTCTTTACTTTCCAAGAGTGCCCCTCCTCTCCTCTTATAAAAGGCCCCCACCTCTACCTCTTTACCCACACATACAAAGCCTTTGGGTCGGACAACCCCTACCATTTTATCTCTCCACATCCATCTCTAACTTTTAGAAGCCTCACATTGGTTAGAAGTCTTCCCAAGGAAGCTTTTGAGCTCAAACCAAAGGGAGTTACCTGATTTTAAGGTAATGTCTTCACATGAGTCCTTTTGTTTTATTTTGCATCTCCACCCCCCCTGAACTCTTTTTATTAATTTATTTTGTAACAAATCCAGTATCATAAATATACTAGGATGTTGTTATAATAAGTATTCGAGATAAACTTACACACACCTACATATAATGGTTAAAGAATATACTGTTTCCCTGGATGGTGAATTTCTGCCTCCCGAAACGATGATTGTTCAACATTCTTTTAATACCTTAAAAGGTGGCCATTAAGATGTAACTATATTTATATATGATATATAATATGTTTATGTTTTCCTTAAGATTCTGTATTTTTCATTTATGGCATACCTTTACGGATTCCATTATGGGTATACGTGATATCTTCATTTTAGGAAGTGCAGACTACCGCCCCATCAATGTGATCTAATTCGTTAATAACATGTGTGGTACGTATAAAGGATATATTTAATGATATTATATATGATACCATACTATAATTTAAATTCTATTATGTATCATTATTTTTAATTCCATTAAATGTGAAATATAAATGGAAGTAGCGTTCATGCGTACGTACGACTTACCGTCTCCATGAACGGTGCATTTCAATTCATACCTATAAATGTTATGTAATATTATAAATGCATGAATCTACTGGATATATATGATATATATGATATCCAAATCATGAATACAATTCAGGATATAATGGATATTTTACCACATGAACAACTTGTAATTATAAAATGTTTATTTTTGACTCAAGTACCAATGATCGTTAAAACGACTTTTATTAACTTAAATAATAACATAGTGTTCATGACATGGTAATAAGTGATATAAAAGGAATAATGAACTTTAGAAGGGTTCTTATGTATGTATATATTAACTCAAGATTATTATTTAGGATATTAAAGAACGATCGAGTCATGTCGGACCCGGGGTAAGGGATCCAACCTCTCTATTTTTTTAAGTACACTCTTTTATGTCATTCCTTTTAAGCTCATATTTCTTATGATTGGGATTTTATTTTATATTACTCCTACTGTAATTTTATTTTCATATGATTAGAGACCCTATTTTCTCTCATCAATCCATTTTGGATGTTTTAAGTGGTGTCGTTAGGCTGCCGAGTTTTCGATAGGGATTTTTCATCTCACTTTTAGTCCCGTGAGATTTATGGTACATTTTCCACCATTTACTTTGAGAGGTGTATGTAATTCCCATTATTATACTCTTTGTGTAATATAATTTCATTTATGGGTATTTACTTATTCATTGTATGACCCTTCTTCAATGGGGTGTACGTTTCGAAAGTTACCCAAGTTGGTAAGGGAACCTTTCACCCTCCTATTTTTAAAAGACTTATTTTGTTATGTCTTTTAATTCACATACTATTTTGTTGGTATATGTTCTTATATATCCTTATTGATGTAAATTTTATGACCAAGTGATGTGATACAATTTTTATCTCTCATCAACTCTTTTTCTGAATTTTGAAGTGACGCCGTTAGGCTGTCAAATTTTTGCAAGGGAACTTCTTAACCCAATTTTGATTCTTTGGGATAAACTTGTACACATTGAATATGTCATTCTATGATTATGTGTGAATTTACTCTGATTTTTATACACTTAATACCCACTTATATTTCGTGTATTCATTTGTCACACATAATTATGTAACTGATTTATCCTTAATCCAAGGATACCCACTTTGTATGGGACTTCGTCTCAATCTCCTTTAATTGAGGCATATTTTGTTTTATACACAACATTTATTTATATGGTGTATAAACCCCTTTGACTTTTACGTTTATTCAAAAGAAATCTTTTTTATACGAAGGGTTTACTATACGATAAAAGAGAATGTTATTTTCATACGTATGCTGTGACAACGACTTCTCTGCCGCCATGATCATTATTTGAATTTCGGCTTCCTCTATAAGCCATACCCTCTTTTTAAAAGAAAAACAAATACCATGTTTTACTTTTCTTTTATTTTTGTATTGAAAATGGTTTTCATAATGTTTTTATATCAATGTGTTGTATTGATATCTTGTTATTGAAAGGTGGAAATGTTATGTTTCCTTTATGCATGTTTTATGTGATAAGATTAAGTTATGGTTCTTGGGAATTGTTATGAAGACTGGTGGTTCCGTGATAAACTAAGGGCGGGTGAGCCCGATATAGCTCTCCAATGCATTGGGTAACGCGAAGGAGTGAAACGTTAAGGTTTCTCTAAATAGATTTAGGGAATATACTATGGTGGGTATTCAAAACGTAACCAAGAGTGTTACTCACTACGTAAGAATGTTATGAATGCCTCAAGTTACCTTTATGTCTTATGATTTCTATGATTTATTCATGATTTAATGAGTTATGTTAAAGTGTTTATGATTTATGGGTAAAGTATGATTTCATTCCTATGTATATATGTACTCATGTTTCCTTTCCATAATATTTGTAACCCTTACTGAGATTTTTATGCTCATCCCATGTTTTTTAAATGTTCTTCACAGGTCAGTGGAATAGTACATGATGTGATGATAGTGTCAAGGAAGTGTCATGAAAGAATCCATGTTTTATTTTTAATATGTTTCAATTGATGGGAAATATGAATACTATCTTTTATGTAACCACATTGTTTAAATGTGGAATGTAATGAAAGTTTCATGATCTAATTCTCTAAAACTCTAAACCTGAAAAGATCCTCAATGTTTAATCTTGTAATAACTCAATGTCTAATCTTGTAATAACTCATTAATACATGATGGTTTCGTTGATATACTCACACTGACCTTTTTTGTTTTAGTAAATGGCTGGATCTAGCAGGCACCAAAGTAACATTAGATGTGAAGGAAACTGTGAGAGTTTTTTGAGAAAGCAACTGAATGGTATGGGGGCTGCAATGATAACTCTTGTGCTTATCATCAACCAACTATTTGGAGTCATGATTGACCACCTAAACTTTGGTGATTTCTATAAGGCATCATATATGAGAGAAACAAATCCCTACAAAACTATAGGTAATAATCATGAAGGTAAGTGTGTTCAAAAACCTATGTGTCAAAGATGTGGAAAGAAACGCCGAGGAAAATGTTTCAAAGGGATAGAAATATGCTATAGATGTGGAAATAAAGGTCATAAAGAAAGAACCTGCTATGGAAAAAGGAAGCATCCAGTTGACTCGAGGAAAGGGAAAGAAGTTCTTTCTGAGGGATCAATTGAATTTTTTAAATGTGGTGTGCATGGTCATTATGAAAACACATTTCCTATGAAGAATTTTCGTGAATGGGATCACCAAGATCATAGAAATATTCTTTTACCAATACCTAATTCCATTCGGATTGAGGATGAAGAAATTTACAATGACCAATAAAAGGTATGGATTATTTCAAAACTTTTGTTTTCCTATTTTGGAATCTTAGGATATGATTCATGATTTTGTTTGAAGGAAGGAAGTATTTCAGAATAAGTTGGAATGGAATGGTTAATGGATCATGAAGAATGTTGAATGAGTAAGAAGTCAACATATAAGGGCTTCAAGAGTTATGGTGAAAATCTTAAGAGTATTAAGTCTCTTTTTATGATGGGGTTACATTAGAAGACATTTTATAGTATGTGTAACCCTGATGTTAAATATATGGAAATTTTATTCATGTAATGGTTATCTGTTCTTTTGTGGACATAGTTATAAAGAACCATTTGGGATTATATGATCCTTACTATATGTTATGATGGAAGTGAAAGGCATGGGTTAAAATTGAGGTTATATTATGTTATAGTTATTTTTGATGATTTTATCTCTTTTTGGCGAATTATTTGAGAATTATATAGTTTTAGAAAAAGGACAACACGAAAACTGTGTGATATCCCATCGTGCCAGACAAAGTTGTGGGAATCCAACGCATAACCAAAGTGCAACTGGTATTTATCGCCTACCACTGGACTAAGTGAAGTCCCTGGTTAGTTTGACTAATTTTTTTTAGTTAGGTGACTTTATGAATTACGATTAAGTTGATTTTGGGTTATTTATGAAAATGATTAACCTATCATGAAAGATATGTGATTGTTTAATTACTTTTCAATACGAGACTTTAGGAGCAACTGATGTTGTTTGGAGATAAATGTTACGATTTAATTTGGAAGACTATGTGGAAAAATCCTTCAAATATTTGGGTTTAAATCTTAGTTTTATTTACTTTGAAAAATTTTATGGAAAAATTGTTTATCGAATGGTCCTCGTTGAACTCTAGATTTTGTTGGACAAGTTTTGGAGATTAAGAATAGATTTTCTTTTTATAAAGGGTTATCCTTTTCTGGATTATCTTATCTTTTAATAAATTTTTGGTTTTGGTTTTGGTTAGAGTCTAAAGACATGGGAAGTATATAGCTCTCTTTTGTGGATTAGGTGATTCTCTAGAAGTTGATTATAGTACTATTAATGTGAACAAGTCTTCCTAAAAACTCGTATTTTGGGGAAAGTATGAGTTTGTGTAAGAAATCTAGTAAAAGTTGAAAGTCAACATGACAAGTATGTATGTTTCATTAAGATCAAAAATAAATTCCTCAATGAAGAGTAACTTAAATCAAAAGTTTTGTCTATTAACTTTTCCTACTAGGCAATCGAATACCGTTTAACCCATCACAAGTTTGTGATTTTCTTATGGCTAACTTTCTTCTAGACATGTTTACTATAACTCTCCATCAGAACAAGACCCTTTTTTTCTCCTCCATATCCATATTTTATTACATGGAATCCTAGTATGGGTTAACTCGAGTGGCCTTTGTACTTCTCTTTCTTTATTTTAAGGTCATTGTTTTACTGACTATTGTTCCGATGTTGGATTTTCAATGATGTTTCCAAGCCCAATTATAAAATTGCAAGGACGCAATTCCCAAAAGGGGGGAAGTATGTGACGTCCTAGGAAAATAAAGAATATAAAATTTTCACATTTATAAATAGTTGTGAATAAAATATTAATATAAATTTAAATGGGATGTTATGCTCGATGGCGTACCCAACACGCAACAACGAGTTTCTTGAGAAACTTACGTTGCACTCTAATTATAAAATAATATTATTTTATATGGTAGTTAACGCCTAGCCATTTTAATGGTGGGAATAAACAGAACTAACTACAAAATGATTATATATGTTTGTCAAATATTTTTACTCTTTATAATAAATGTTAGAGGATTAAAAATGCGAATGAACCCAATTTTAAGTGTAAACATTCCAATATTCATTAAAAGGTCGATTAACCGCCTTTTGATGGAGAACCTCTTTTAAATCCACTTTTTAACAATATTATGTGTTATATTTGACAAAATAAAATTCTTCTTTAGAATCGGGACATCAAAATTGACTTTCTGTAATTGTTTGGTATTTTTCTGAAAAAGTTCAATTTTTAATGAATAGTGAAAAATGTTGTATTTTAATTCAAAACCTCTTTTTAATATAATTTATTTATATGATTAGATTATATTTTGAATTGGTTTTAAAGTGAAATTATAATATATTTTTACCATTAAATCTAATAGTGGTCATTGTAATTAATTTCCCTTTGAAATTTGACTTAAACTAGTGCCAATCTTTTGATATATATTGTTTCATAAAAACACTCTATTTGTTCTGACATCGGGAATTAATTAATAAATTAATTAATGTAACATATATTTTTTGAATTTTTTAAAATATACATCATTTTTTAATTCATAATATCAAATATAGCTTAGGGTGAATTTTTGGTAATTTTCTGAAAAACTTCAATTTTTGATGAATAGTGAAACCACTAAGTGATACTTATAAAAATTGATTTTCCATTTAAATTAAATTTTTTCCACCTTTGTGTTTTTAATTTTAAAAATCCGACATACATGGTTTTTAATAAGAAGTAAAATGTGGATCGATATGATTAAAATAATTTTTTGGTGAATAGTAACTTATTAGGTTTTTAATCGCGATTAGAGGTAATTAGTGTAGTTTAAGGTAAAAATAATGTTTTAATAATATGAAATGACCTAGACACATGTCCTACCCTCATTGGATGTGTCATGGCCGACCATGAAAATACATGGTTCAACTCATGCCCTTTCTGCCCCTCTGTGATTGAATCCCCTCTCCATGCCCTTTTTCAATGTCCCGGGGCTCAGGAGGTTTGGAATGGCTGGGGATCAACTATAGAGCTGAGACTGGACGCCGCCTCAGATCCTTCATCTCTTCTGATGCGATGGTGTTCCTCCTTTTCGCCGGCTAAAGCAGGCGCCCTGTGCATTTTGACTTGGATTATCTGGAATAGGCGGAATGAGGCCATTTTCAATCATTTCCGGAGGCCCCCCAGATTTTGGATTGACCGGGCATTGTCATGGATTGCTGTCTGGCAGAACCACCCTGAACAACAAAGACTTTTAACCCCCCCTCCTCTTCCCCAACATTGGTGCCCCCCACCAGAAGGGATGGTTAAAATCAATGTGGATGCCTCTCTCCCTAGGGATGGCCCAGTTGGACTTGGTTTACTGGCCCGAGACAACCTGGGAAATCTCATCGCTGCCAAATACGAAGCACGTTATGCACTCTGGGAGCCCTCAGTCGCGGAGGCCGCCGCCATCCTTGCTGGGTTAGAATTTGCAAAAGACCGCGGTTGGGATTCCATTCACATCGAATCCGACTGTCTCACTGTTATCAATGCCATCAATCTCACTGACGGCGGGCTTCAACCTTTCGGCCCCATTATCCGGTGTATTCACTCGCGGAGACAAGGCTTCAATTCCTGCAATTTCTCATTTATTAGAAGGGAAGCGAATGAAGCCGCTCACAAGATGGCAGGCATTGGCCCTCCTTACGAGGATTTGCTGTGGTTCAATCATTTTCCCTCGTGGTTATGGTCCTGTATTTCTGCTGATCTCCATCATTAATGGATCCGTCTTCTTTTGTCAAAAAAAAAAACTAAAACAATTTTTACATGGGGTTATACAAGTCCGATTTTTGACTATAAATAGTCATTGGAAAGCTAAAAAGATTCTTACATAATCTTATTTTTTTATAATTTTTAGACATTAAATAAATTAAATTATTTATGACATCATGATGATGCAGCGATGACCTCATTATTTAACAATTTAAATAAATTGGAAAGATAATGTAAAATCTAAGACCTACACATGTCAAAAACCTATTGTGTGGGTGGATTTCAACCCCTTATCACCTTATACTCAAAACATATCAATGTGGGACCATTAAAATCCGAAAATCATTCTTAAATAAAGTAACATTTCTTTACTTTCCAAGAGTGCCCCTCCTCTCCTCTTATAAAAGGCCCCCACCTCTACCTCTTTACCCACACTTCCAAAGCCTTTGGCTCAGGAAACCCCTTCCCATTTTGTCTCTCCACATCCCTATATAACTCTTAGAAGCCTCACTTTGGTCAGAAGTCTTCCCAAGTAAGCCTTTGATCTCAAACCAAAGGGAGTTACACGATTTTAATGTAATGTCTTCAGTTGAGTCCATTTGTTTTATTTTGCTTCTCCACCCCCCCCCCCAAACTCTATTTATTCATTTATTTTGTAACAACTACAGTATCTTAAATATACTATGATGTTTTTATAATAAGTTTTAGAGCTAAAATTACACACACCTACATTTAATTGTTAAAGAACATACTGTTTCCGTGGATGGCGAATTTCTACCTCCTGAAACGATGATTGTTCACCATTCATTTAACACCTTAAAAGGTGTCCACTAAGATGTAACTATATTTATATATGATATATAATATGTTTATGTTTTCCTTATGCTTCTGTATTTTTCATTTATGGCATACCTTTATGGCTTCCATTATGGGTATACGCGATATCTTCATTTTAGAAAGTGCGGACTACCGCCCCCTCAAAGTGATTTGATTCATTAATACCATATGTGGTACATATAAAGGATATATTTAATGATATTATATACGATACCATACTGGAATTAAAATACTATTATATATCATTATGTTTTAATTCCATTAAATATGAAATATAAATGGAAGTAGCATTCATGTGTACGTACGGCTTACCGTCTCCATGAACGGTGCATTTCACTTCTTACCTCTAAATGTTATGTAATATTATAAATTCATGAATCTAATGGATATATATGATATATATGATATCCACATCATGAATAAAATTCTGGATTTAATGTATATTTTACCAAATGAACAACTTGTAATTATAAAAAGTTTATTTTTGACTCAAGTACCAATGATCGTTAAAACGACCGTTATTAACTTAAATAATAACATAGTGTTAATGACATGATAATAAGTGATATAAAAGTAATAATAAACATGAAAAGGGTTCTTATGTAAGTATAAATTAACTCAAGATTATTATTTAGGAGATTAAAGAATTATCGAGTCAAGTCGGACCCGAGGTAAGGGATCCAACCTCTCTCTTTCTTTTTAAGTACACTCTTTTATGTCATTCCTTTTAAGCTCATCTTTATTATGATTGGGATGTTATTTTATATTACTCATACTGTAATTTTTATGTTCATATGATTAGAGACCCTATTTTCTCTCATCAATGCATTTTGGAAGTTTTAAGTGGCGCTGTTAGGATACCGAGTTTTCGAAAGGGATTTTTCATCTCACTTTTAGTCCCGTGAGATTTATGCTAAATTTGCCACCATTTCCTTTGAGTGGTGTATGTAATTCCAATTATTATACTCCTTGTGTAATATAATTTCATTTATGGGTATTTACATATTCATTGTATGACCCTTCTTCAATGGGGTGGACGTTTCGAAAGTTACCCAAGTCGGTAAGGGAACCTTTCACCCTCCTCTTTTTAAAAAACTGATTTTGTTATGTCTTTTAATTCACATACTATTATGTTGGGATATGTTCTTATATATCCTTATTGATTTGAATTTTATTACCAAGTGATTATATAGCCTTTTTATCTCTCATCAACTCTTTTTCTGAATTTTGATGTGACGCCGTTAGGCTGTCGAATTTTTGCAAGGGAACTTCTTTACCAAATTTTGATTCTTTGGGATAAACTTGTACACCTTGAATATGTCTTTCTATGATTATGTGTGAATGTCCATGGATTTTTTTAAATGTAATACCCACATATATTTAATGTATTCATTTGTCACACATAATTATGTACCTTATTTATCCTTAATCCAAGGATACCCTCTTTGTATGGGACTTCGTCTCAATCTCCTTTCATTGAGGAATCTTTTGTTTTATACACAACTTTCTTTTATAGGGTGTATAAACCCATTTGTCTTTTAAATTTATTCAAAAGGAAGCTTTTTTATAGGAAGCATTTACTAAATGACAAAAGGGAATGTTTTTGTCATACGTATGCGGCGGCATTGACTTCTCTACCGTCATGACCATTTTTTGAATGTCGGCTTCCTATACAAGCCATACCCTCTTTTTAAAAGAAAAATAAATACCATGTTTTACTTTTATTTTATTTTTGAATTGAAAATGATTTTCATAATGTTTTTATATCAATGCGTTGTATTGATATCTTGTTATTGAAAGGTGGAAAGGTTATGTTTCCTTTATGCATGTTTTATGTGAAAAGATTATGTTATGGTTCTTGGGCATTGTTCTGAAGACAGGTGGTTCCGTGATAAACTAAGGGCGGGTGATCCCGATAAAGGTCTCCAATGCATTGGTTAACATGAATGAGTGAAACGTTAAGGTTTCTCCAAAGAGATTTAGGGAATACACTGTGGTGGGTATTCCAAATGTAACCAAGACGGTTACTCCCTACATAAGAATGTTATGAATGCCTCAAGTTACCTTTATTTCTTATGATTTCTATGATTTATTCATGATTTTATGAGGTATGTTAAAGTGCTAATGATTTATGGGTAAAGTATGATTTCATTCATATGTATATATGTACTCATGTTTCCTTTCCATACTTTTTGTAACCCTTACTGAGCTTTTTATGCTCATTCCATGTTTTTGAAATGTTTTTAACAGGTCAAGGGAAAGGAACATAATGTGATGATATTGTCAAGGTAGTGTCAAGAAAGAATCCATGTTTTATTTAAAATATGTATCCGTTGATGGGAAAAATGAATACTGTCTTTTATGTAACCACTTTGTTTAAATGTGCAATGTAATGAAAGTTTCATGATCTAATTCTCTTAAACTCTAAACCTGAAAAGATACTCAATGTTTAATCTTGTAATAACTCAAGATTAAGTAAGGTTTAAGGCTGGGGTCTTATTGTACGCCAACCGTATGCACCTGCCCAACCTCCCCAACTTTAAAAGTTTAACCCCGAATTGTCCAATTTCTCTATTTTTCACATAAGTGAGTTAAAATTTCAAACAGGATCAAGATTTTGACCCATTCCAAAAACCATGGTTATTACACTATGTGACCTCTATATTATTAAATATTCCACCCCTTAGCAATGTTTCATGATAAATGAATTCTAATTTATCCATTTATTTAAAGTAACTCATAGATTACATTATATAAATATGATATAAAGGCATGGTATCACTCCAATTTTTGATACACGTCCATTGTATTTCTATAATTATGATACGTTGGAATGAGGATTCATTGATTGTGATAATTTGGAATAGTTTCTATTTAATATATGATACATGGAGATTAAATCCATATACATATGATACATCGGAATTCAATCTCAATTATCATGATAATAAAGCAAGGATTCCAATATATTTTCGATAAACGAGCATGGACTTACTATTACTGTGATGCTTGGTAATAGAATATCTTCTATATGTCATAAAAAGGAATCACATCACAATACTTGTGTTACACAATAATGGTGTCCCATATATTTTTGATAATATAGAATTAAACACTTAAACTTGTGACACTCAATTATGGAATAATTTATAGGTTTTGATACATGGAATTTGCATCCATTGGAATCCTATTATGCATATTGTACTTCCCATTGATGCCTGAGTTATGTCTCTTGTCCAGGATTGTAGTAGTATACATATATATGGACTTACACATCATAATTTGTATAGATAATATATATTCATAAATATTTCTACTTATACATTGACCATATGGATTACACTGAATGAAATAATGTTAGACTAATGTCATTATTGAACGAATATCCATCCAATTAACATATTATAGATTTTTCTAAAAAATTTATACACCCATAAATCCTATTTAATTTTCAATATTTAAATTCACTAAATATAATTAGTGGGAGCCTACTGAGTATATCTAATACCTTGTATGGGATTCTAGTTAGTATGCAAATAAAACTCAGGGATATAGGTATGGAAAAAGTATAGAGACCCTCTCTTTCCATACATTATTGTTTATTCAATTTTATGGAATAAATAAAACATTAAATTTGCATATTCTCAAAGACCGTATTAGTATAGTGACATCAGAAACATGGAAACAAAAAAACTAGTACATAAATGAGATACATTATCTCCCACTAGGTTCCTCATGACTATCACCCTTTATAGACACAACATATATACAATATATCTTCAAAACCTGGGAATGGAATACTAAAAAGGGGTGATTTCATTTTATTTTTAAGGGTAAAAAAGGTTGATATAAAATAATAATCATGATAATAATGGTATAATAATGTGTTCATGATAATTAGAAGATCATAAATTAAATTTAAAAGATAATAATCATTAATCATGGAATAAATTTAAATAAATTATATGCACCACAGAATGAAAAATATTGGTGAACAAGGTATGTTTCTCATGGATATAAAACATGAGAATAATTTCCCTTACCTTATGTATTGACTATCACCATACTCATACAAAAGTAATGTATATTATTTTTAATTTTATAATAAAAATTATATATAACTATATTCTTATATCTAATACCATATATGATTTTATAATGACATTATATTACACTCTTTTAAACAATTCCATGCTATGGTCTCATTTTGGTTAATATCAACATTGTTCTTCATCCATGTTTTTAATCACTATTTTGTATCATCTTATTAATATACTGATTTAATTAATTCCATAATATAGAAAATTATATAAATATAATAAATATTATTTTTATTTTTATTTATTATAATATATAAATTATATAAATATTAAATGGAATGCATCGTTCATAATGATTGTCTGTCATACATACGCATGAACCCAATTTTTATTTTGTTGTTTTATTGAATGAATTTATGTAAGTTACATATATGAATATATGTAGATAATATAACTATACTATAATTAATATGATATATATATAAAATATTTTATCGTAAACTATTCTTAATACATTCCATGTAAACTATGAATGAATCACAACACCTTGAGAAGGTGGTAGTCCACATATCCATAAACATAGTTATTGTACTTATTCATGATGGAATGTATAATGGTATGTGTTATAAAATAAATAAATAATATCAAATACTAATAAATAAATTATAAATAAATTATATATTATATATAATCATATTTGTAATCAAAATTCTCACTATGAGAGTTGGTAAAGGGGCAACAAAAAATCATTTTTTCATGAGGTGAGAGTTTGTCATAAACATAAATGATATGTTAATTACCAATTAGATTGTAGTGTTTGTATGTTTTGGAATAACCCGTATTTGAAAAAAAAATTAAATATATTTTTGATACTTGTATTGTTATATAATCACTTAAAAAGGATAATTAAATTATTGTATAAGGAAATACAACTAAAGAGTTTGAGAAAGAATGTTACCTATTATTCAGAAAACTCCTTTTAGTTTGAACCAAATAGATTACATTATTGTATTTATAATAAAATAATCACATAAATATTAATGGAGGCATTTATAGAATCTATTTTTGAATAGGTTGGTCTATCCAATGTATCTTGAGAGGTGTGGTGAAGTGAGAGGAGAGAATAACTTTTTAAAGTGGAGGAGGAGTGGCACTCCTATAAATACGGATAGGTATACAATAATGGGATGTATATATTACCACATGTGACATAAAAATGAACATATATTGTAGTTATGGTGAATAATTGGAGAAAAAAATCTACACCACACAAAAAAAAGTAATTTTTTTATAATTAGTTTTAACATCAAGGTATCACCAAATTTATAATTTTTTAATAAAGTGTATACTATTATAACATATGTAATTTAAACATTATGAGTAAATTAATGTGAGATTTATTATAAATAATATACCGACTTAATTTTAATTATGGAATCTATTTTATAAAATAAAAATACTATGATTGTTGGAAATTATTTTTAAAACAAGCGCATGTAACGCCCAAAACAGCACTGTAATTGGGGCCATGATAACAACATTTTTATGCTCTATATGTCAATATGGTAAATTAAAATATCAATTGTTCCATTAATGAAAAATATCTAAAAAACTTCAGAATATAAAAATAACTTTTAAGAACTTATTATTTTTTTAATTTAATTCATTTAATAAAATACCATTTTTTAAATAAAATGAATGTAAATTTCAATACTATATTGTTAATTTTAATTTAATAAATATAATAAAAATTAAAATTAAAATATATTAATTTCAAAGATATTTAACATGATATATTCAACAAAAATTAACTTATCAACCCAATTAAACTAATTGAATTCACATTTATTATTTATAGTATCTTTTATTTAATTTAAAAATTAAATAAATAATTATTACGTTGGTGTATGATAATAATTTTATATAAAAACATATTCTCAAAAAATTTATTATATGTCCATGTGATAGAAAAAATTCGAATAATTTTCATAAGTATTTTTATAACAATTTTTTTTCTTTTTTCAATATATAAATTTTTTATAAATTTTAATGCTGAGTAATGATACATTTTTCCAATTGTTCTTACTAAATTTATATAATAATGAACTTCTATTAAATAGTATCCCAATATATCGTAAAATTAGATCCATTAAGGAGTATTTCAAATTTATGGGTAGTTAATGGATTTTATAAATTATTATAGGTATTTTTGACCCTTATGTTTAAGGTTTAGTCCCAAATTATGCATAATTTTTTCTTGAATTGTTCTGATTAATTTTAATCACATTCATGATTTTTTTGTCAAAAATTTAATTTATCTAATTAAAATAAAAATATTTCACTTAATACAGCCACGTATTTCCATTTTTTCTAATTCAAATAGGTAATCTTGGAATATTAAATTTAACTATAGTCTTACATATGTGGCGAGAAAGAGGGTTATTAAAGAAAAAAATTCAAATGTTCGATATGTTTTGACAAAAAATATCATTATAAAAATACCCCAATGACCTAAATTTTATTTATGTATTTATAATTTATCCATTGTGACATTAAAAACTTAATTAGTGTATAATTTAATATTAATAATTATTAAAATGAAAAGGTGGTTTTTAACTAAAACAAAGTATTTTTCAATATTCCGATAAAATGAACATTCTTCGTAAAGAACTAAAAATTTAAAATATAAAAATTTATAAATTATTAAAAGAAAAATAATTATTATTTTTACTTGTAAATCTTATAGGGTCTAAAAAATTTAGTATTAATATTTTTTATTCACTAAAATATTGTTAAACTCAGTCTTGCGTGTAACGTATTCTAAGTGTTGCGTGTACTGAATGCTAATCTATGGGTTGTATGTAGTGAATGATTTACATGGTGATGCATATAATATAAGAAATAAAAATTATTATATATATACACACACAAAAAATTTATTTTTATTAATTGAAATGATTAAATTAATTCAAAAAAAGTCACAAAATCTATAGGAAGTTCATTCTACTTCACATTAAATAAATTTTACCCTTAATATTTATCTTTGTTATCATATGATTAATACTTGAATGATCCATTCATAGAAACCTACATGATAAAAATTAATACTAAAACTCTCTAAAATGGTTGTAAACATAACTATTTCCCAGAGTAACACTTAACTAGAATTATACACAGGAGAACAAAATTGTCAATTAAAAACATTAACATAGAGGCAAAATAAAACTATAAAGTTCATATCTAGTTTGATAGAGAAAATAGTTTAGAAAAAGTTAAAAATAACATGTCCAAATCATAAAGAGGCCAGAAAATTATCATTGTTAAGATTTAACATGAAGATTACTGGAAATCATTTTTTACATGACCCTATACTAAAATTGGAAGAATATACATGTAAATATATACATACTTGATTATAGAATAATATCACCATTTTTTTCGTTAATCACTTCACACTTCATCCCTTATTCCATGTAATGGTGGTGACATTTTTATTCCAGAATCACTATAGGATCATAGGATCCATAATAATTCATCCCATGTACCTTAAGTTATCAACAAACCAAAGTGGTCAGAATAAGTTATCCAATATTCATAAATAATCATATGGGGAGGTGATATATTAAACTAAGAATACATAATATCAATAATTCATAAATTTATGACCTTCTAATAATTATTAATGTCAAAAATCTAAATCATTAAACATAAGTTAACTAACACAACATAAACTTTATCCCCATATTCAATAAGGTTACTCTTGGTTGTCGCACTCAAATCATGTGAATACCATCATCATGTATTCGCATCAAACATGGTAATAATCTCAATTATTAAACATCCTTATCAACAACATTCATGTTTCTTTATTACAATGTTTATTGGAAATATTACATAAATGAAAAATGTTTTAAACTTCATCCATGATAACATACACAACTTTTCAACAAATCCATAATCTAAAACAATATAATCAGTACCATCCAATTTATATATTTTGATCCAATATATAATTACTCAAACATTATTATAATTAAAAATATACATAATAAGTTTTATATTTCCCTTAATCATGTATGTCCCATGGACATAACTATTTTATTAAATACCTTAACTAGTCAATTATAACCATTCATCTTATTCTTGTGAATCATTATTGAAAAATATAAACTAAAACATCTTTATATATTTCATAGTTCATTATTCTTTTATCCAAATTAAAACACAACTACATTAATTACTCTTATTATCATCCCATTTTACTACTCATCAAAAAATTAACATTCATATTCAATGTTAACGTTGTTCCCTCTAGTTCACTCCATTGACTAAAACTAGAACACATAGTGTGAGAAACACATATCACATTAACGAATAACATAATAATTAAAAAATAAATTTATTATTTATAAATAAGGAAAATTTTCTTAATATATGACACACTAGGTTTATCCTAGGTTATTAATAGCCATCAAAATATAAAAAAACACAATGAGGCTTTCTGAAGTGTTTATAAATTACCAAATTATACCTCAATAGAGTGTAAAACTAGGGGTGTAGCAAGGCATATTTCCTTATACCATGTTACACCAATTCAATCTCGACACACCTTGTGGGAGTTTTTACCCCAATGTAAATAAAATGATGGAGCCAAATGCACTTGTAATATCCTGATAAAAATTAATTTCTATGAAACCAATCGTATTGTGATATACAAAAATTACCATACATTTTTCAATATTTTTTCACATCCTTAAAAATATCCTTAAATACATGCCTATAAATATCCTTAGAAATATTGGTAGGGATCTCAGTAATGTTTTATCGTCCGTGTTTCCAATGTTTGACTAAACAATTACTCTAATACCATCTAAAGCGACCCTTACATTTCATACATTAATATTTCATCACTTTTGAAAATACATAAAAAAATAACCCAAACATACACCAAAAAATGTTTTATATTAGTTACTTTGGAAATAGGAAAACATAAAAACTAGTACATAAGTGAGAAAAATTTTCTCCCTCTATGATCTTCATGACTAGAAACCTTCTTATTCAAATCATATATACATTTTATCTTAATAATCTGGTATATGATACAAGAAAAAGGGTTTGTTAAAATGATTAGTTCGGGTAAATAAGGGCGATATGTAATCATAGTTGTGAGAATAAGGGTATGATAACATTATTGTTATAATTATAAGATCACACCCTACATATCAAAGATCATTATCATGAATCATGGTATAAATATAGTTATTTCATAAAAAATGAGTAATAATAGAAGAAAGAATATATTTCATGAAATCAAGTCAAAATATTAAGATATAGAATTGTGGAATACCCAATAACATGGAAAATATTTTGTTAAGGCTAACTAATAAGATATCATAACATGTTTTTCATTATCTACAACTCACGTACCAGATTTGGGATTCAGATTACAACCCATGTACCATCTTATATTTAGGATTCGTCCACAACTGGTGTTCATTCCTACTTTTAGGCTTCGGATATAATACATTTACTTACTTATTTTGGGACTTGGACTATAACACATGTACCATATAGTATTTTGGTATTGTGCTAAAACCCAAGTACCTACATTTTTTAAGGATTAAGATACAACCCATATACTCTTTAATCACATATAAAATTTATCATTAAAAAATTTATTATAGGTAGATAAATGTCTCACCCATATCATAATTTAATATTACATACATGTGCCAAAATATCATGAAAAATCACATCTTAAAAAATGTTATGAAATTGGTTTAAATTACACAATATCATAGCCTATAAGATTAAATGGGTATTAGAAATGTTTAATCATATCATAACCTATAAAAAATACATAGTTTTCATTTAAAATTTATCCAAGATTAGCCAGTGAAAGGAAGTGGGTTTCATAAGCATTTATCATGGTATATCATGTTGTATAGAAATGATATTCATAACTATTTATCCTAGTATAAAGTGAGGAATAGAAACATGTTTAATAAGAATATAACATGTGGAATAGGAATATGTTCCCTTAAATTATGGAAAAATAAAATGGGATCTATTTTTATAAATATTATTCCATAAAAACGTAACTCATTATGAGAAATAACATGAATGGAACCTCGGGATCATTTCTCATAAATCCATGAGTTACATCAACATATTCCATCGTAGAAGGAAATTAATTTTGAAATATATTTTCAATGCATTTATTGAGTAAAGTATGTTTTCTCTTTAAAAGAGTATATTTTAATCAAATTCCTTCTAAAAAACAATTCAATTGAAAATAATTTGATAAATTATTAAATAATCTTTGAGATCATTTAAATATTATTCCTTTAGAATAATATTTTGAATGTATAAAAGGGGATATATTCAAATACCTTAAAATTGTCTTAACATGAAACAATATTGAAATGTATTTGTTCATTGAAAACCATTATTGTTTAAAAAATCAATAATATTAGAAAAAAATTTTTATTAAAAAAGAAACTTCAAAACGTATAAAGGAATCATCATGAAAATGACGGTCATGACGGCATGTAGGTCCATACATGCTGAATAATCATTTTTCATTGTAATAGTTATAGAAAGTGTCCAGATCAAAAAAATGACAAGAATATTAATTTTAATATCTATTTATTAATAAGGTAATATCTGGGTAAAAAATAAATTTAAAAATACGTGGATTGTAGTTAAAATTTTGATTTTTTTAGAAGACACAGTTTTAAAGGAACACAAATTTCTAACTGAAAGGAGAACTAATGTTAGAATTTCATAAAATAATATTATTAATTATTTGAAGTAACAAATAGTGTAAAATTGAACTAATATATATATATATATTGATTATGTTGAGGATAATAAAACTCATTACTGTTCATGGGATATGGACTGTAATATTTCAACAATAGAGGCATAATGATAAACCATCATGATAAATGATGATATTATTTCAACCAATAATTGCCACATTATAACATGGGATCATATAATCCATGTAATAAAATTATATTAAATAATGGTTAACTTATCATTAAAATAAGTTTATTCAACATATAACATGTCAAATACACCTCGAAATTGATTGTTGGTTCCTAACAAAACATGTGTCTCCAAGAAGGTAAATTTAGACAAAATTATGCTACATATTGTTAAAATATTAAAATATAAACTCGATGAATGAATGTTCATTTATTGGATATGTATATATTTTTAAATTTAATGACAATAATAATCATATAATACATTCCTTTTAATTATATAACCCCTGAATAGGAAAAGAGTGGTGGGAATGATATTTACCTCACTGATGTAAAAAATGAAATTTAATTCCATTACCTAATGTCATTACTATCCCCATAATCGTAAATTAATCAAGTATAATAAATATAAATTTATTTATAAATATTTTTCAAAAAAATTCTTATATACAATACCATATATTATTTAATAAAGACGTTATATTACCCTCTTATTAACAATTACATGTTAAGGTTTTTCTTCGGGTAATATCTGTTTTGTTCATCGTACATGATTTGGGACATTATTCTTAATTGTTATACTTAGATCATGATTTAACTAATTATATATGTATATATATATATATATCATTTATATTTACTATATATTTATTTATAATAATCTATAAAATATATAATGATGAAATTGAATACATTGTTCATGGATATTGTAGGACATACGTATGTATGAACAATCATTCAATTTTATTGTCATATTGATAGAAATTATGTAAATAACATATATTGATATCTTCATATAATATATTTAAAAAACAAATATTTTTTTATAAATATAAATTTATTTTTCTAAAATGATTCATAATACATTCCATGTAAAGTGTGATTGAATCACATTTCATGGACGAGGCAGTAGTCCACACATCCCAAAACAATGTTATCATATTTAAAAAAGTTGGAAAGTATGAATTAATGTGATATAAATAATTAAATAATGTTAAATATATTATAAGTATCATATATATAATATAGAATCATATTTTCTATTATAATTCACATCATGACAAATGGTAATGGTGCAATGAAAAATCATCATTTCGCATGCTGGCAGTTCTCTATACAGCTAAACTGTATGATCATTACACATTAGATGAATATGTTTGTAAGTGTATTTTAATTCCTTATTATAATAACATATAAGAATATTTACGATAATTTTTTTTATAATCATAGAATAAAGATAATTCAATTTGTGTAGAAAGATATAAAATTAATGATTTTCTGGAAGAAAGTTACCTCTTACTTGGGTAAATACTTTTGGTTTTAAACCAAGGGATTTCATATAGGGATTTAATACCCAAGGGAATATAAAATGTTAAAAGGGACTTTATTTATGTTCAATTGGGAATCTATTTATTGATCAAAATTGTCTTGAGAGCGTAGAGGAATTTGTAGGAGAAGAGGATTTTTTATAGTAGAGGAAAATTGGAACTCTAGTAAATACCAAAAGGTATAAAATAATGGTATATATCCCTTACCTAATGTGACTCGAAAATGAAAAAATAATGGATTTAAGGTGATTAATTTTTGAAAAAATTTACATCACCAACAAAAATAAAATCATTTCTATAATTTTGTTCCTTATCATATAAGTTTCTCTAATTTTATCATTTTTTCTTTCATCAAAAATATAATATTCTATCATAGGTAATTGAAATGTGAACAATACATTATAGTAATATTTATTATAAACAAATAAACTATAAATTATAATTAATATATATTTTTTATAAAATAAAAATACCATATGTGTTGAAATTAAATTTAAAACAAGAGCATGTAACAAGAAAAAACATTACATTAACTACGACCATGCTAACAATTTTTTTACACTCTAAGGGTCAATATGTTAATTATATTAGAGAATATAATTATTTAATGAACCAAAATTTATTCTTATTAATACATAAAAATAATCAGGTATAATGTATAATTTTTTATTAATTTTAAATCATTTAATAAAATTTAATTTATTTTGGAATAACATTTATGTAAATCTGGTAATTTATTATTTAATTTTAATTTTATCAATATAAAAATAATGGAATCCAATTATATTAAGTTCATAACTTTTTAACATGATATATTCATCAATAAAATAATTAATGAATATAATTCAACCAATTTACTTCACTTTTAATATTTATAGTATCGTTTATTTTAGATAATTATTAAGTGAATAATCAATATGTTGACATTTCATAAGCATTTTAATGAATGAAATAACATATAAAAATTACTTATATATCAATTTTGTAATAATAAGTTGTTTAATTTTCAAAAGGATATGTATAATGAAAAATATGGTGTTTTCTCCATATCTCAGTGTTTTATAAATGTTAAACATGGGGAATATTCCAATTTTGTCTTTATCATTACTTAGCATATAAGATATGGAATTTTTACAATAGTATACTAATAACTCATTAAATTAGTAGAATTAAAGTATATAGTCAAAATATGGAAATCTAATTCCTTTTCACAGGTTTGTAGGCCATTTCACTTTTTATGTTCATTTTTAATCCCTTATTAAACCTAATTATACCTGAATCAGTGTAATTATTTTTTTTCACATTCACTATTATTTTTGGTGAAAAATTAAGTAGACATTATTAGAATATAAATATCATACTAATTATAGATTTTAATTTCTATTTTTACAAATCCAAACCACATAATTGTCTATACTAAGTTTAACACTAATCCTATAGATGTGCAAGGGAAAAGGGTTTTAAAGTAAACACATTCAAATGATCAATAAGTTTTTTTATATAATTCCAATATAAAATTTTGAAATAAAATACATTTTATTAATATATGTATATTTAATCTATTGTGATATAAAAAAGAAAAATTAACAAAAAATTTAATATTAATAATTATTTAAACAAAAAGGCATTTGTTAACTAAAAAGTAGTTTTTTTCACTATACATTAAACAATGAATCTTATCTAAAACATTCCAAAAAATAAACAAAACATAAAAGTGACATTATGATTTAAAAAAATAATATTAATTTTGACACAAAAATTATAATGGTCTAAATTGTTTTTAACATGGGTGATCCATTCATTTGGGATAAAACTCTGTTTTGCATGAAATACATGCTCACTTAGTTTTATATATATGACAAGCTAATATAAGTGATGTTTTTTGTGAAGTATCAATATCGTGTTTCATATAATTGAAGAAAAATTTATTAATTGTATATGTATACATATATAATATATAATATTGTGTTGTGTAGAGAGTAATAATTATATTAAATCGAAAACAAATCACCAAATCTGGAGGTGTTACACAAAGTGTAGAATACGGATGTGGATGCTTGAGTGATTTCTCTACATAGAGTACATAATTATAAGACCACGATTAGCCATGTGATTATAGTGGTGTTAATTATTTGTCTTTTAATTATTATATATCCCAGTGTATATTCTCATACCCATATCATGAATTTTATTAATTCAAATGACATACCATCATTTTTTTCATATGTTTTTATTCAACTTCTTCTTGTTTATTATATCTGGATAATTTATTATTATTATTTTCTGAAATCTTAATATTGTTTCTAATTATTATCATTATTATTTATTGTTATTCTAGGAAATAATCGATATGCAATATTCTATCAATTGGGACACCCTAGTCCCTCAGTATTAGTAGGTAGCCTCTAGAAAAAAGGGGGCGTGCATGATGTCATGATTACAACTATCTTGGGGTACTACATAGTGGCATCTCAGTTAGGATTATATATATGCTAACGGATATTGAACTATATTCATGGATTCATAAAATCTAGAATCATAAAAATAATTTATAAGTATCATATTTGTTGATTATATAAACATTTTTATCCAACTGTACAAGGTGGTGGAATAATTAAATTACTTTACTTCTAGGAGATTGTAATACTTATGTACAAAATATTAATGATTTCATTTCCAATAAAAATATTAAACAATAATAAATAACTATAAATATTTTTTAGTATCATAATAATATCCAATATTTCACAAATTAAAAAATATATATATACATATAATCTCCCTGTATGACCAACCATGAAAATATGGAATGCTAAATAAATCACATCATTTTGTGTAGATGGTATTTCAAAGGCATGAATGATCTATGTTTTCATTTATTATAGTATTGAATATATATATATAATTGATATACCATTTAAAAAAATAGTATTGTAATGAAACTGATAAGTTCATGTAAATATTTTTCTAGTATATGTAATGTCTATAAATATTATAATTTTTTTAAAATTATATTAAATTTCTTCGAGACCATATGATTTGACAACACGTGATTCCATGGCTCCGTGAGCCCAGAATAGAATTTTGAAACTTTTCTAAGTTCATTTAAATAACTGTATGAGCATGATTTTCTAACAATATATTTGGTACATAGATTAAAAATTTGAGGGAAATATTGAACTCAAAATATCGGGACTCTTCTATAAAGGACTTAACTTCGACAGGAAATGGTCCTATATAAAAATTATTTTTGGAATTTTCAAAAAATAATAAAATAACATTAAATTGATTTTATTTCTCAACCATGGAGTGGCGGACAACGATGATGCAGTGTGTCAATGAGGTGATCACGAGGTGCATTAAAGGAAGCCCCTTAATAGCTAGTTAAGTTGCATTTTAACAGTAAAAATATGACATGTTACCATTTTAATTAGCTAACATGTTGGAGAGTTAGGAATTAAACCATGGGAAATTCTCTAAAGAACCTCATTTGAGATTCCACTCTAATGCAGAATGACGAATGCAAACAGAACATCATAAAATTCAACGTAACGTGAAGAAAAAAGCTGGGAAGCGATGAACAATGTCGACCTATTAAACCCTTGATGATTGAATGTTACAGAAAATGAATGTCATAAAAGGTAAGGGGTTTATTTTTTGTTAAAGTTTCATTGTTCAAATTTCTAAATGATGAATGAAGGTCATCCCACGAGCTGCTTGATTAATAAATCATTTTTACTTATAAGAGGGTGTTTCATTTGGGATTTCAATTCGGGATTATACGATTGTTGATGGAATATAATCCCAAGCCTCACCAGTTTAAAATTTCTATTGTGGAGGGCATGGGACAACATGTATAAGGCCTGAGCCCCTCCGCATGTGAGTTCCTTGTAAAGAGATTTTCCAAGATTGATGAAAGGTGCATTGGAGGCCATCGTAGTAAAGACGGTGTTCCCATATGGTGTAAACAATAGACTACCGGAGCCCATCTGGTGGTCCTATGGAGTTTCTCCCTTCGCACCGGTGTCAGCAGCATCGGGCAGTGCAAACCACATGCCGAACAATGGGGTACCAGGGTCACTGGCCATGCAGGTGGATGATATAGACAACATACCCTAATGGCGCGTTGAGCATTGGAGACACTGGCCGCAGTGCCACGCCTACGATTCATTTACCATTCAACTCACGACCTTGGTCCACTGTGATGTGGAGGGTGAAGACCATATATGGGATGCTCGAGCATGCTGGAGGCATGCGGTATATCAACCACGTATGGGATGAACCTACTGGACGAGCTAGGAGGAAACGAATGCGGCTGTGTAGCATCCATCTGGAAAAACCCATCTCGGCATGTAGGTCGGGCCGGGAGGGAAGGGACTGGACCACTGGGGAAGCCCATGCTAGAGGAAACTGGGCCACCAGGCGGATTAGGTCATGTGGATGTAAGTGGTCCAGAACCATAGCTTAGCATGCTGAAATATATCGGATCACTAAGTGACCCGACATGATATACCGACAGCCAACCTAGACCAGATCTAGTAAATCCGTGTGCGACTGCCTGATGGGCCAGACAGACTAGGGCATGTCAAGCGATACCCCGACATGGGTAGGTCGTGTCGGTCTGAACGAGTTGGACTGGGCCTGGATACAACTGGTCTATGTTTTTAAAAATGTCGTTATCATTAAAACCATGCTACTGATTGGCTCCATGTGTCACGAACCAACCCGGGACGACCCCGAACCGGTCACCCGAATCGGTCTGTGGCATGGCCCGAGAGGCGTTCCTGATCCTCCCGGGATGGCGAAAAGCGCCAGGGCATCACAGAGTACACGTGGGAGCGATTTAGGCCAAAATAAAAATAAATTAATCAGCAGAAACAAATGGTACAAATGCAAATAAAGAAAGAGCAGCCAACAACAACACTAACCTGGCCACGACTGAAATTCCACGTGATCCCTTGGGTCACCTTCCAATACCACGACCAACATTGCTCAAGGCGAATAACAAAATATGGAACCTGCAACAGAACTAAAAACAAGAAAACACTATAGGCGTGAGTATTAAAACTCAGTAGGTAGGCCCGACTAATTCTATTCCCAATGCACGTACCAATAAATAAAGAATTTATCAATTCCAGGATTGAACTAAATCATATAAAATATGGTTTCCACACACATTCATTTCTAAAATAAGTAACAGTCCATTTCCCTTTTTCATTTAGAACAAGTTTAATGTTTAAAGAAATAGGTGCATTCCTTTTTTTTAAACATTTTGGAACCAATTTAGAAATCCAAACTTTAGTTGTTAGTCAAAAGAAAAATCACACACAACACACACTAAGGGAAATGGGAAAAAGTGGAAGACAAGGGTCAGCATCCAAACTCGACCTCTCAATCGCCTGCCACATAAAAATAAACACTAAAAGAGACATGAGTCGAACCTAGGAGATCATGAACAAACCAGAACGTACTATACATGTGACTCATCCTGAAGGCATGCCATAACTCGATGACGTCATAACTCCCATAATACTACCCGGAATATCCCTACATGGCCTAACCAAGGGGCCCAATCCCCATAGCAGCAATAACTCATTATTCCCCTGCTATGGGGCCACTAGCCAGTGTGTGGTCTAAACTAGTGCAACAATCGTTCTCAGAAAATTCACTCAATATGCCAGGTTCTCATGTCAACACAAGCAATAAAAAGGGGGTGCGTCTACAATGTAAATAAATCAGTCACGATGCACAAACATCACATACAGCTCACGCAAACATCGCATACCAAATATCACCATCGAGTGGGATTTCCAAGATAATCCATTTTATTAAAGTGCCAAACGGGCCTTCACCAATTTTAAAGTAAAACCTCTTTTCTCAAAAAGCTCAAAACACTTGTTCAGAAGAAATTATTTATCTTTAAAACTAGAAGTATGTTTGAATTTCCGTGAATTATGTTTAAAGGCCAAACAGGCATTCTTTCAATGATGGGTGTCCGCCCGTCAAGAAAATGTTCCAATTGTTCGGTATAAAATAAACGGCTCTTTTCACACTAAATAATAATTTTAAATTTTATTATCTAATATTATTTATAATTCATTAAAATTAACAAAACATCAAGCAATTAATAAATTCTAAATTTAAAGGTTAGTGCAATGGGGGACCTACCTCGGCTCGTTGTCCAAACACAACGGCACAACACACCTCGCAAGGGGGCGCAAGCGTGCGTGCCATATGAAGATCGAATGAGTGTGGAAAAACCTTGCCAACACACTGCAACTGCAAAGATAACCGAAATACGTAAACACCGACTTAAAACAATCCAAATGAACAAACAACACAAAATAACCAGCTCGACACTTTTTGAAAATATCACATCCAAAGCACGTATCAAAACACAACCGAACTCTATATTTGAATCTAATCGCGACCTTTAGACACACTAACCACTTTTCAAATATCATACACACCACATGATTTAAGCAATAAACCATTTGAATAACTTATAAAACATCCGCGGATGGTGAAACCAAGGTTCACATCAAATCATACTCAGTTTCACATAATAAAGCACTTTAAAATAAAACACACAACATTTTCACACCAAAACACGACTCAACACCTAACAACCGACCCATAAAACATTTTATAAAACAACACACCCATTTACACACACAAAACATCACCGCTTTTTACAGAAAACCACTTTTCAGTTTACATACACCAAAATCTGCTCAAAAATGTCTTTCATGACTCTCTGCACATTGACGCTAAACAAAAACACAACTGCAATGTTTGTGAAATGCAAATAAACAATTATGCATGGTTGTTCGCAGAAAACACGCACATACCATAAATACATATCAACTTCAATTAAAAACATTATCTGCATAAAAAAAACTAATTAATATAATCGCTAAACTAATTTAAGATGAAAATTAATTCATAAACAATCGCTAAATTCATAAACATGCTACTTAGCAAAACAAATACATATTAAATATCAAACAATACCAGATTCACACCACGCAACTAATAAATAACATGCTAAAATAATTAAACTCACAAATTAATTCGCTAAACAAATGTTATACACGAAAACACCTACCTCAGACGTTGACAGACCACCCGAAAAAAGGTGTGAACCCTCATTCACACCGCAACCACAGTAGAGGAAGGTTTTTCTGGTGCGGTGAGGCCGGCGCAAGGAGTCGGCCTAGCCGAAGCGCGGAATGCTAGAGACGCCGCTGGCCGGAGCAGGCAAGGGGATAGCGGAGCGCAACCAGGTGTGCACAAAAAAGGGGGACGAGTTCGCATTGTAGACCTTTGGTGGCCGAATCGTCAGAGCAAGGAGGCTGGGCTTCAGGAGGTGGGGTGAGGCCGTCAGCGTAGCGAGGGAGGGAAGCAGGCAGGCGGTGATGGGAAGCCAGCAAGGGGGTTCGGCGGTGACAATGGGAAGAGGAGGGGGTTGTGCAGGGTGGTTGCGCCGGAGGACAGGGGAGCGTCGGGCGCGGCGGCTGGGTGAGGCCGGGTGCGGGAGCCGGCTGCATGAGATTGAGGGCGGAGCAGCAGGTCCGGCATGCGGCGGGAGAGAGCCGCGGATGAGGGGAGCTGCGCGGTCGAGGGTGGAGGGAGAGAGCGCAGGGAATAGAGAGGGGGCGGCCCGCGGCGGAACAGGAAAAGAAAAACGGGGGGGGGGGGGCGAACATAGGCTAGGGTTAGCGATATATATATATATATATATATATATAAGTAATACCAATACAAAAAATAAAAACAATAATAATAATAATAAACGATAATAATATAAACGATAATAATATAGTATTAATCATTTGATAACAGTAATATAAATAACAATATAAATAATATAAATATTAAGATATAAAGAAAAATAATTATCAGAATATGAATAATAGAAAAACAAATTCATACATAAAAAAACGGAGAATTGGACGGCTCACGTGCCACTGAGCATGTGGTTGAGTGAACCACTCACAGGTCGTGCCACCCGGCACTAACCGCCTGCAGGGAAAAGTTGTTTCCCTACCGCTTAGTTTCATATCTCGTGCACAAGTCGTGCGTCCACAAGCCGGGGTGCGACAATTCTCCCCACCACAGACACTTTCGGCCCCCAGAAAGTCACCCAGTCGAATGATGGACCAAACAACAATCAATGCCCAAATAAAACTAGTAGAAACCCCAACATAAGAGAATGGGAGAACACGAGAGGGTTATCCCCACCAAAAGGACTCAACTAGAGTGGAAGTTTTAACAATAAAATATACCACCTCGGGAAGGGGGCGACACGGGAACTCCCAACCGATCCAGACTAACTTCTATAGCACGAGCGAAACAACACCTCCGCCAAAACATAGAACTCTCGACTCAGACCAAAGAAAGCTCGAACACTAGAGAAAAACGTCCATGAAGAACTTATCCTGAGCATAACCACACATCTAGACTCCTCTGTAGGCATATCTCCAAACGAACATTGCCAAACCAAGATTAACCCATGCAAGGTCCAAACATACCTCTAAAAAGACGCACGATCTTAAACACCATAATCCGACAAGCGAGACTGTTTGGATTACAAACGAATACGTTCATCCCAACCTCACGACGACACAATGAACTGACAACAACGCCAAAACATTAACAGTGAAAGAATGAGAACAGAAGGACATTAATTGTTTCGTTGGAAACACTAAACACCCAAACCCGAACTGAGGCTTCACACCCCCGTCAACTCCTGACTGCGTGTGAGCTTCACCCCAAGTCCTGTGGTTGGGGCTCTGATGGTTGAACCATCTCCTTCCTCACAGCCAGGCACTAGAATCTTCTAGTCACAGTGTCTTTCTCAGGCGACGCTTCCTGCAAAGCTTCTCTAGATGATCCAGAAACCTGCAATGATGGCACATCTTCGGGGGGGGGGGGATGCGACATGATAGCTTTACGTGTCCAAACCGGCCACACTGATGGCACACTAATGAACGATCTAACGAACTAGAATTTAGAACCACTACAGAGGACTCTTTAGGAATAGGTCCCTCTAGCACACCCTGCTCACCAGATGGGGAACCTTGACGAGCAACTTGATGTGCTGGATTGCCAACCATCTCCACTCTGAAGACCAACTCCTCTAAGAACACCTCATCCACCAGCTTCTCGACGTGATGGTCCTTAAAAAGGAGGACCCGCTCCATGACCTCTTGATGAAGAACCTTGATGAAGGGAGATTTCTTCATCCAGTCCTGCGGCACTACCCCCGGATAAAGAGACATAGGATCCTTGAAATGGTCAGCATACGCTCTCACTGTCTGCTGGCCATGTTGAACACACATGAGATCATCCATTTTCTTCGTCTTCACCTCCACAAGTATAAACCATCAAACAAAGTCGTCTTTAAAGACATACCACATCATCCCAACCTGCAGTAATGGTGGGGTGAACAACTCTTACTCATCCAGAGCTGGACCTTCGAACAGACCCAAAACAGCATGTACTATAATAGCTTCGGGAGTTCCCAATACCCTCAAAGATGCGCTCTACCTCTTCAAGCCACTCCATTGTCTCTAACAGAATCCAATCACCATGAAGGATAGACAATTTCTGAGAAAGACCAAAAAACCGGGAATGACTCATCAAAACTCTGGGGACCGTTCTGGGCTGCATTTCTGAAAATCATATAAATCACCAATCCAAAACTGATATCATTCAAAGAAACATCAAAGGAAGGACCTTCATCCAGAACAGCCAGCTCAAAAGAAACAAGAAAATGCAAACACAAACCAAAACTCATTTTTCAAAATCCCTTTAATTTCAAAATTTCCTTCTCTCAATTCCATTTTCCAAATACCAAATCCATTTTTCAAACCAAAATCACTTTCCAAAACCACTTTCCCATTTAAAAAAACCAATTTAGAGGACAAATCCAAGCCATTAATTTCAAATACACACCCAGGTAATCCCATTAACCATTGCACATGTCTTTATCCACATTCCATTCATACACGCACCAACACGCACTTTCCATGCATTCTCACCCATGTGCAAACGTTCATTAAGAGAACCTGAGATTTCACCCCAATCCATTCTCAACCAATTCCAAGCAAACAACGGATTTCCAAATCAAAAGATTCCAATTTTTAAAACCCATTTCATACATAAAAAGTCATTTAAAAGAAATCTGTCCCATTTTCAAAAACCCATTTTCATTTCCAACGACGCACTTACACCAACCAGAACGAAAACGACACTCAAATTGCATCAAACCGTCAGGGTGAGGGACCAGTAGTCACACTTAACATGGCGACATGATAGTGGGTCATGCCCCAGGTAAGCGTCAACCACTAAGAGGAATTCAAACCGTGTACGCAGACTCCACATGGGTCACTACTCCATGTGAGATCACGATGTAACATCGGTTTACCTCTGTTGTCATCCCTCAATCCAAAACAAGCCAGAATTAAACAAATACTCAATTCCCGGACTATCCCTGGCGACTCGAGGTGCGGAACTGGCGAGGGTTCATGACATCCTTCCCGTACCTACATATCGAGTCCCGAAAATCCTAATCTCCATCTACTATACATCCAAAATAACAAGAACCTGCCTCTGATACCATTTTGTCACGAACCAACCCGAGTCAACCCCGAACCGGTCACCCAAATCGGTCCGCGGCATGGCCTGAGAGGCGTTCCCGATCCTCCCGGGTAGGCGATAAGCACCAGGGCATCAAAGAGTACACGTGGGAATGATTTAGCCTAAAATAAAAATAAATTAAGCAGCAGAAACAAATGGTACAAATGAAAATAAAGAAAGAGTGGCCAACAACGCCACTAACCTGACCACGACTGAAACTCCACGTGACCCCTTGGGTCACCTTCCAATACCACGACCAACATCACTCAAGGAGAATAACAGAATCTGGAACCTCCAACAGAATTAAAAACAAGAAAACACTATAGGAGTGAGTATTAAAACTCAGAAGGTAGGCCCGACTAATTCTATTCCCAATGCACGTACCAATAAATAAAGAATTTATCAATTCCAGGTTTGAAATAAATCATATAAAATATGGTTTCCACACACATTCATTTCTAAAATAAGTAACAGTTCATTGCCCTTTTTAATTTAGAACATGTTTAATGTTTAAAGAAACAGGTGCATTGCATTTTTTTAAAACATTTTGTAACCAATTTAGAAATCCAAACTTTAGTTGTTAGTCAAAAGAAAAATCACACACAACACACACTAAGGGCAATGGGAAAAGGTGGAACACAAGGGTCGACATCCAAACTCGACCTCTCAATCGCCTGCCACATAAAAATAAACACTAAAAGAGACATGGGTCGAACCTAGGAGATCGTGAACAAACCAGAATGTACTATAAATGTGACTCATCTTGATGGCATGCCATAACTCGATGACGTCATAACGCCCATAATACTACCCGGCATAGCCCTGCATGGCCTAACCGAGGGGCCCAATCCCCATAGCAGCAATAACTCAGTATTCCCCTGCTATGGGGCCACTAGCCAGTGCGTGGTCTAAACTAGTTCCGCAATCATTCTCAGAAAATTTACTCAATATGCCAGGTACTCATGTCAACACAAGCAATAAAAAGGGGGTGCATCTACAATGTAAATAAATCAGTCACGAAGCACAAACATCACATACAGCTCACGCAAAAAACGCATACCAAAGATCACCCCCCGAGTGGGATTTCCAAGATAATCCATTTCATTAAAGTGCCAAACGGGCCTTCACCAATTTAAAGTAAAACCTCTTTTCTAAAAAAGCTCAAAACACTTGTTCAGAAGAAATTATTTATCTTTAAAACTAGAAGTACATTTGAAATTCTGTGAATTATGTTTAAAGTCCAAACAGGTTTTCTTTCAATGATGGGTGTCCGCCCGTCAAGAAAATGTTCCAATTGTTCGGTATAAAATAAACGGCTCTTCTCCCACTAAATAATTATTTAAAATTTTATTATCTAATATTATTTATAATTCATTAAAATTAACAAAACATCAAGCAATTAATAAATTCTAAATTTAAAGGTGAGTCAAATGGGGGACCTACCTCGGCTAGCTGTCCAAACACAACGGCACAATGCGCCTCGCAAGGGCACGCAAGCGTGCGCGCCAGATGACGATCGAATGAGTGTGTAAAAACCTTGCCAACACGCTGCAACTGCAAAGATAACCTAAATACGTAAACACCAACATAAAACAATCCAAATGAACAAACAATGCAAAATAACCAGCTCGACACTTTTTGAAACTATCACATCCAAATAACGTATCAAAACACAACCAAACTCTATATTTGAATCTAATCGCGAACTTTAGACACACTAACCACTTTTCAAATATCATACACACCACATGATTTAATCAATAAACCATTTGAATTACTTATAAAACATCTACGGATGGTGAAACCAAGGTTCACATAAAATCACACTCAGTTTCACATAAGAAAACACTTTAAAATAAAAACACACAACAATTTCACACCAAAGCACGACTCAACACCTAACAACCAACCCATAAAACATTTTATAAAACAACACACCCATTTGCACACACAAAACATCACCTCTTTTTACAGAAAACCACTTTTATGATTACACACACCAAAATATGCTCCAAAATGCCTTTCATGACTCTCTGCACATTGACGCTAAACCAAAACATAACTGTAATGTTTGTGAAATGAAAATAAACAATTGTGCATGGTTGTTCGCAGAAAACAGGCACATACAATAAATACATATCAACTTCAATTAAAAACATTATCTGCATCAAAAAAACTAATTAATAAAATCGCTAAACTAATTTAAGAAGAAAATTAATTCATAAACAATTGGTAAACGCATAAACATGCTACTTAGCAAAACAAATACATATTAAATATCAAAAAATACCAGATTCACACCACACAACTAATAAATAACATGCTAAAATAATTAAACTCACAAATTAATTCTCTAAACAAATGTTATACATGAAAACACCTACCTCAGACGTTGACAGACCACCCGAAAAAAGGTGTGAACCCTCGTAGACACCACAACCGCACTAGAGGAAGGTTTTTCTGGTGCGGTGAGGCCGGCACAAGGAGTCAGCCTAGCTGAAGCATGCAATTCTAGAGACGCCGCTGGCCAGAGCAGCCAAGGGGATAGCAGAGCGCAACCGGGTGTGCACAAAAAAGGGGGGCGGGTTCGCATTGTAGACCTTGGGTGGCCGAATCGTCGGATCAAGGAGGATGGGAATTAGGAGGTGGGGTGAGGGCGTCAGATCGGCGGGGGAGGGAAGCAGACAGGCGGTGAAGGGAAGCTGGCAGGGGGGGGGGGTTCGGCGTTGATGACGGGAAGAGGAGGGGGTTGTGCAGGGTGGTTGCGACGGAGGACAGGGGAGCGCCGGGCGCGGCGGCTGGGTGAGGCCGGGTGCGGGAGCCGGCTGCATGAGATTGAGGGCGGAACAGCAGGTCCGGCAGGCGGCGGGAGAGATCTGGGGATGAGGGGTGTTGCGCGGTCGAGAGTGGAGGGGGAGAGAGCAGGGAATAGAGAGGGGGAGGCCCGCGGCGGAACATGAAAAGAAAAAAGGGGGGGCCGAACTTAAGCTAGGGTTAGCGATATATATATATATATATATATATATATATATATATATATATAATAATAGTAATACCAATACAAATAATAAAAACAATAATAATAATAATAAACGATAATAATATAAATGATAATAATATAGTAATAATCATTTGACAATAGTAATATAAATAACAATATAAATAATATAAATATTAAGATATAAAGAAAAATAATTATCAGAATATGAATAATAAAAAAAACAAATTCATACATAAAAAAACGGTGAATTGGACGGCTCACGTTCCACTGAGCATGCAGTTGAGTGAACCACTCACAGGTCGTGCCACCCGGCACTAACCGCCTGTAGGGAAAAGTTGTGTCCCTGCTCCTCAGTTTCATATATCGTGCACAAGTTGTGCGTCCACAAGCCGGGGTGCGACACCATGTCTATTACACTAGGATCCTTAAGATCTGGAGGCCCTTATAAGATACTATACATGAGTTTAGGATGATATTGAGTATGATCAGTATGGATCGGACTCAAATACAATCGTTCCCTTTTTACTAGAATGATCATATCTAACAGATCAAGTGTTTGTTTGATAGGATATATATTTTGTTGGGAAACATATAAAGATATGATCATTTGTGTTATGCTATGTAGGAAATTGTGGCAGTAGATATATGACAGGTGGCTTGAGGAGTAAATCCTATGGAAATCTTGCGTGCTAATTGTGGGAATCTAGTGGCGGGTAGGGAAGTGAAGAAGAAATAGATTCCCTTCGTGGGTCCGCAAAAGAGTGTCCCTCGGTGTTTCATAATAATAGATACACTTTTTGGATCATCATAAGAGATACCCTTAGTGGATCCGCATGAGGGCGACCCTTAATTGATCAGATGTAGTGCGACCTCTTGCGGATCGACACTAGAGTAACCCATCGTGGATCTGCAGCAGAGTGGAACTTTTTGGATATGCATCAGAGAGAATCTCCATCGATCATCACCATAGAGAACCTTCATGGATTAGTAGTAGAGCCTCTTATAAGAATAAATGGATTTGGCTTTATGACTAATAATCTTTACTTCTGCACTTCAGTTATACTTGGTGTGACTCGTGTATTTTTCTTTCTACTTTACATTGAGATATTCCTTTAAGGTACATTCCATTTTAGATTTCTCTGAGACTTGAGTAGGTCATGGGGTCCCCAAAGAGTATTTTTATATGAACCCCTACATGGGCTTTGCCCGCACCTGTTGTGTCTTGTCCAAATGACTTATAGATTTGAATGGGACTTCGGGAAGACATGGCATGATGGTTCACAGAGGTGGTTTGATAGACTTGGTGTTGTAAAATGAAATCTAACAAAGAGATGCACCTATCCTTTAGGTAGGATACTTGGAGGATGAACTCATGAGATTTCACTACTTTTGTTGTACTTTACTTTTAGTTGGGCTTGTATTCTGGTCCCTTTACTTCTAATTTACACATTTTTCTCTCATAGGTGGTACATTATGGTGGTCGTACTACTTATTTTTATTTTTGGTTTACTTTTCATTGTAATTCTTGTCTTTGTTTTTACATGATTAAAGTCAAGGACTTCACTTTTCCTATATGCCTATCTGGTGCTAGTCAATATCTCTTGTCCAATGGAAGGAAATATTTGGGTTGTCACAGTATGGGAACCAGGGGATGGATTATGTCAATGTTGTATCAAATGGAGGGCAGTTCAAAAAAAGTACTATGAGTCTGTATTTCAAATGGTGGCAATTCTGTTATGTTTCTTAAATCGGGTTTTAGTACAGGGAGTCTACTGTTGATATTGAAGCTGGCGTATTCATACACCAGGACCCAAAATAATATTTTTCAAACATAGTTCACTAAAGAATGAGTGTCATGTACTTTGGAAGTGTTTTTTTCTCAAACTCTTTTGTGTTAGCTCAACAGGTATTACTTATTGACTTTGGTGCATCTTTTTTCATACAAGATTCATCCATGAAGACAACTAACAGGGATTTGGGTGAGGGATCATGACGATGGCCTACCGAATGATGAGGTGTCAGTGTAGGTACCTCATACAGTGATAACTTTTTCGAGTGTTGTACAAAAATCCCAAAAAACCATAGGGAAATAGTTGTGAAAAACAAAACATGAGTGTAGTGCATTCCTATAATGACTAATGCATGAGTTCCAGAGATTGAGGGATTTGAGGTCTCGGGGAAAGATAGATCCTCAATGAGCTAAGGATTGGATAGAAGTAGTTACACATTATTTTTTCCGAGAAGAGACACCTATAGACCATATAGTGTCCCTAGCTCCTTGGATTTTTAAAGAAATGTTAGATATATAGTGTAGAATGATTCTCCAGACACACGAGGTGGTGATCCTTTCCTGGTGGGACTCTGAGAGCCTCTTCAGGGTGGAGTTCGTACCATGAAAACTATGCTCTATGCATATTCAGGATCTACTATGCCTAAAGTAGGGCAACCAGACTGTGGCCCATTACTCAGCTAGGTTTAGTGACTTCTCCTGCTAATCCAGCAACATAGAATGAGACCCTTTCTTCAGGGGCCAAAACATGGAGAAGGGACTCTTACAGAAGATCATGGTGTCGATGATTTCTTTTAGAATTACGATGCAGGTTGGAGTGCTAGAGAGAGCACTATTGGTGCTGAAATTCCTAGCCATGTAAGCACTAATTGTGAAATCCACAACTATACGCCAGGTGGAAAAGTCATCTACAGAAGGTAGTAGGTAGACGAAGCAGAGGTCAAATGTGATAGACATTCCAAAGGACAATCCTAGGATGTTCTGTGACAGGCGTGATGCTAACGTGGCCGAGGAGGTCAACTGGGGAATATATTTTGTTAATTCTATGGTGGGAAGGGACCCATGGCTCATGATTTCCCAAACCACCTCATTGACATTAAACAAATTGTCGAGGGACCACCAGGGAAGAGACATAGTTTTGATCAAGGAGGTTTGTAGGGTGGTGGACATGGCAGGGGAGCATGCCGAGTGGCAGGCTGTGGACGATGTTGCAAGTTACTACCTCCAACACCCCCAGGTGGTCCACCAAGAGCTCTTAGATTGGATAGATAGGGGTGGGGCTAACTTCAGGTGATGGAGGCTTACAACCATGGGGCTCTTGAGAAGATTATAGTTCGATCTATGTCTTCTCGACCTTAGATGATGTATTTTAGACAATGGTGAAAGTCACTTTTTCCTTGTTACTGACCTCGTTCGAGGCTTAGAGATTCCAGGTGATCCTTCGGCTCGATCCATGAAATTAGAGACTCATAATGGAGGGGATTCTATAATTAAACACTAGTTCTGGAAGTGTGAGATTACTTTAGTAGGTGATAGCTTCGGCTGGAATCTCATAGTAGTAGCATTGAGGCCTTATGACATCACCTTGGGTATGAAATGGTTATCTATATTCCATTCCTAGATCTAATATTTTAAGTGCTATTTGTGGTGTGAATATGAGGATGGGACCAAATTTTCATTCATCAGTGAGAAGGAAACATTTCTAGCCAACGATAGACTATGACTATATAGAAAGCATCCCAAACTCTCCAGTTGGCTAACCACACCCTCAGTGTGGTGGATGATACGATTGTGATATTTCCTATAGTGGTGGATGAATATGATCATTTCTTTCCTAATGATGTTCTAGGAAAACCTCCTCATAGGGAGGTATAATTATGCATCGATATATACCTTGGGATGGCCCATATATCCACACTGGTATATTAGATGGCTCCATCACATCTACATGAGTTGAGGGTATAATAATAGGACATATAAAGGAAGGGGTTTTTAGTACCCAGTGTTTCTCAAAAGGAAGCCTGGTGTTATTTTCAAAGATGTAATATTTTATATTGAGGCTGTGCATGGACTTCCCATGCCTGAAACAAGTGACCATGAAGAACATGTTTCCACTAGTGAGGATTGATATAAACTTCGATCAGCTAAATGAAGAGAGGTGCTTTTTGTAGATAGACCTAAGATCAGGATATCATCAGCTTTAGGCACTTGATGAGGATGTACTGAAGATAGTCTTTAAATGTTGGTATGACCACTATTAATTTTTAGTGATTCTATTCAGCATGACCAATTATCCATTAGAGTTCATGGGTATCATGAACAAGATCTTCTATCTTTACCTCAATTATTTCATGGTAGTCCACATTGATGACATATTGGTGTACTCGACGTCGTAGGAGGAGTACACTACACAACAATAGATAGTATTGGATACACTCTAAGGGAACCATATTTATGGTAAGATCTCAAAGTTCTAGTTTTGTATTTGGGAGGTCAACTTTCAGGGACATGTCATCTCAGAGGCTTGATTTGTAGTGGATCTGGAGAAGATTGAGGATGGTCTTGCTTGGGAGCCACCTAGAAGTGTGACTTAGGTGAAGAGTTTCTTGGGGTAGGGCGGATACTAATAGATGTTCATTCCAGACATCTCTAGAGTAGAAGAACCTATTATAGCATTGATAATGAAGGGAAACCCCATTGTACGAGCATTGAAATTCATTCAGAGCTTCCAGCAAGAGAGGTAGAGCATGACCAACAATCCGATATTGGGGGTTCTAGAGGAGGTAATTGACTATATGGTATATTTGGATGCATCAGGGATGAGACATGGTTGTATCCTAATGTAAGAGCGAGTAGTGATTGCCTACATCTTATAGTGGTTGAGGTAGCATGAGAAGAACTATGAAACCCTTAACCTAGAGTTATCAGGAGTGATCATTTCATTGAAGATGTGGTGGCACTACATGATGGGTGAGTGGTTTACCATAAACCTTTACAAAAAGAGTCTCAGGTATATCTTCTCATAGAAGGACCTGAACATTAAATAGTGGTGATGGGTGGAGTTTCTATAGGACTATAACATTGATATTATTTATACTACTAGAAAAGAGAATGTGGTGGATAACACGCTTAGAATAAGGTATGTTTTGTAAATGCTGAGTGAGGCAATGGAGTAGCTAGCCGCTCTGTAGATGTCCTTTGTGTATGGTGATGAAGCAGCTTATCTCTAGTCTATGACTGTCACTCCACCACTCCTTCAGCATTTTGGGGAGGCAAAGCTTACATATGTTGTCTGTGAGGCCTGACGTGATCAGATATCCTCAGGAAAAGCTGTTGATGGATTTTTGATAGGTAGGGATAATGTCATTATTTTGCGAGGCGGAACCATAGTACCAGTGATGTTACGAGAGGAGGTGTTGAGGGAGTCCCATACATACCTTTAGGTGGTACATCCTGGTGTGGAAATGTTGTAATCGTACCTTTGATGGTTTTACTGGAGGATATTGATGAAGAAAGCGGTGTTAGAGTTTTTTTCATGATGCCTCACTTGTTAGCATGTCAATTCCGAACATCAAGTCCCGACAGGACTGGCCCATACACATGAGGTTCCATAGTAGATGTGGGATGGCATATCCATGGGCATCTCTATGGGGTTACCACCCATGTCTAGGGGTCACGATTCAATCTGGGTGATTGTTGACTGACTCCCAATGTTGGCACACTTCATACCCATCCGAGATCAGGATTCTGTAGAGGGCTAGACGCCTCTATTTCCAAATGATTGTGTAGCTTCACACTGTTCCTTTGACCATCATCTTAGACCATGATGCATGATTTACATACTGGTTATGGAAGGTAATGCATGAGGTGTTCGGGAATCCACATCATTTGAGCACCGCCTTTCTCCCTCAGACTTATGATCCAACGGAGAAGACCATATAGACTGTGGAGGACATTATTTGTTCTAGTGTCCTATTTTTTTGGTCAAAGTATGGAGGAAAACCTACTACTAGAGGAGTTTGAATACAACATGAGATATCTCTCCAGAATTTTCATTACACCATTTGAGACTTTATATGGGAGGCCATACAGGTCACCTCTGTGATGGAAAAACCCAAAGGAGTCAGCACCAATGGTTCTGGAGTTGGTACGGGATACCACAAAGAAGGTGAAGAACATATAGGAGTGGATGAGGACTGAATAGAGTAAGAATAAATCAAATGTTGACAATATACAAATACCCGTAATGTTTGAGAAGGGAGACCATGTTTTCAATCAGCTCTCACCCTGACAGGGATTGCAGAGATTTGGTCAGGGTGACAAGTTATCTCTCATGTTCATAGAACCTTTCTAGATTCATAGATTAGTTGGAATGTTGGCACACCGAGTTTCTCTCCACCCAGATTCACTAGATTTATGAAGTTTTTCATTTTTCAGAGCTAATTAGGCACATAAATTATCCATCACATGTTGTCGACTAGGGAGAACTAGATATTGAGGATGGGGAAACATGTGTGGAGTTCCCTATGGAGATAGAGGGTCGGCAGGAGCAGGTTCTTCGTGGATGGTCGATTCCTATGGTACACATTCGGTGGAAGGATGTAAACCATTAGGATGGAACATGGGAGTCGAAGGCTCATATTCTTACTCAGTACCCCCATTTGATTGATTATCCTTTTTCTGGATTTCAGGGACATAAATCCCTAAGGTGGGGAAAATATAATGTCCTATAATTTCTATGTATTTTTTTTTTAAATTATAGGGAATTATTTCAAGACCACATGCTTTGAAAACAAAATATTTTAAGGACTTCTGAGCCTGTAAAGGAATTCTAACCTTTATTTAAATTCACATAAGTTAATGTGTGAATTTTTTTATCTAACATTCGAATCACTTGTTATATTGACAATATGTGGGAAGCATGGAACTCAGAATGCATGGAGTTACCTAATAAGGACATAAACATCGAATGTCTAGGGTCAGACCGAAAGGTTATTTTTAGGACATTTCAGAAAATAATAAAATATCATTAAAACATTATTTTTATTATCTTTTCAATAATTTAGTGGTGGACAACAGTGTTGTTGTTCAGATGATGTGTCGATGAGGTGAATTAATGGAAACCCATTAATGTATCGTTAATATGTATCATAACAGCTACACTATTTCATAAATTAAATTGAGTACCGACTTAATGATGCAGCATACCAAAAACGATGCAACATGTTCCCTTTTTAATTAGCTAACACCTCAGAGAGTTGGGAATTAAACCGTGTGAAGTTATCTAATGAACCTCTTGTGAGTTTCCTCTCCAATGAAGATCAATGACTGCAAATGGAATTTCAACAAATTTTTTGTACTTTGATGAAAAATGTTCGGATGTGATGAATGGAATCGACCTATTGAACCCTCAAGAATGGAACACTATGACAATGAAGGTCAAAAAATGTAGGGGGTTTAATTTTTGTTAAATTTTCCGTGTTATAATTTCTATAAAAAACATAGATCGACCCATGAATTGGTTGATTCTAGAATCAGTTATTATTGTAGGAGGGTATTTTATTTCGGATTTCTATTCATGATTATAATTTTTTTGATGTAATATCATCCTAATCCTATGTGGTTTAAAACTACAATGGTGTGGGGCACGGGCTGACACAAACAAGGCATGAGACCCTCTTCATGTGAATTCATTTTAAATATATTATCAATGATGGTAGAAAGTATCATTTTTTGTGATGGTTGTGAAGGGGGGGTCCCTCGGGGGTCGTAGCCACATGTGGTGAAAAGAATGGACCACCAGAGCAAGTCTGGTGGTCCACCAATGATCCAACCAGTGTGTCGGCCGCATACCAGACATTAGGGTTGTAGGGACTTCGGCCATTCCAGAACATAACAGTGGTAGGATAACATAGTGGTGTGCTGAGTGGGGGAGACCGCGGCTACTACTGTAGTGTCATTACAGATCCACGATGCCACATTGGTGCTTTGTAGAGAGTCAGCCCAAATACTTGGACCATGGGGGGTGTGGAGGTGGAAGACCACATTCGGGCCGCTCAGGAATCATGGAGGCACGTGGTCCATCAACCATGTATAGGAGAAAATTCCTAGCTAACATCTGAATGGGAAGGTTAGAAACAGACACAACAGTTTCATGTCTGGCTGGACAAAACCAGCCCACCATGTGTGCTGGACCGGGGGAGAAGGGAAAGGGCCAATGGGGCATCCCGTGCTGGAGGAAACCACCCCATAAAAAGTTCAAGTCATTTACAAGGAGGCGGGCCAGATCCAAATAATTTGGAGGTGGACCCGTGACCAAATGGGTTGCGCTTAGGACTAGCGAGACCCTGGGTCAAAAATTGATTAGCCTGCCAGTGTTGGTCGGGAAGGATAATTTCAGGTCACTGAGTGACCCAATGGGATATACCCACAACAAACCTAGGTCGGGTCCTTTATGGCTTAGTGGGTTTGGATGATGGTCCAGAAAGACATGGGTGGGTCATGAGATACCCCGTGCCGGGTAGGTTAGGTCAGTCCGAACTAGTCAGATCGGGCCCGGACACAACCATCCCATATTTACAAATACACATATATATTTCAGACCATGCATTCAATTGAGGCACCAACAATGCATGAGCACCCTTATTATGAAGAGTTTCTTCCAACTTCCTTGTTTTTATAAAAAATCGCATATCTTACTGATCCGACATCTGTTCAATGCACCGTCTATTTCAATGGGACCCTTATGACAAGACGGTCCTTTGAGTTATTCTATGTGGGTATTTTTTGAGGTTTAGCTATGACCGATGGATTGAATATCATCTCCTTTAAAAATCATGTGTGCTATGTGCGGGAGTCTAGTGGATGGATTTGACGTGATGAATTAAGGGCGACCATTTGTGGATCAACATAAGAGTGATTCTTTTTTGATCAACAAAAGAGATAAACTTAATGGTTAAACATAAAATCAAACCGTTATGGATATGCATGAGAGATACAATTCTTGAATTCAAAGTAGTGTGACCCATTGTGGATCAGCAATAGAGTGACATATTTTGGATGAGCAGTAGAGTGACCCTTCGTGGATCGGCAATAGAGAGACCCTTCATGGATCAGCAGCAGAAAACCCTATGTGTATCTATATTAGATCCTCTTAAGAGAATTATATGATCTATATTTAAGAGTAATCATCTTTACTTCTTCACTTATGTTATACCTGTAGTGAGTTGCGTCTTGTTTTGTGCTTTTCATTAATAACTTTATTTGTGGTGTTTTTAATTGTGGATATCTATGAAGCCCATGTTGTTCTATGGGTACCTAATGAGTATTGTTATACTCCCCACTGCAAGGGATTTGGCCACACCTGTAGTGTCTTGTGTAGATGACAAACATCTTTGACTCGGACATTGGGAAGCCAGGACAAGAAGGTGATCAGAGGTGGATCAATAGATGTGACATGCTACAATGAATCCGACAACAAGATATAACAATATTTTAGGTAGGATACTTGGAGTAAAACCTTCAGATCTTTTACATCTGTTAATGTACTTTCCTTTCATTTGGTCTTATATTTTTGGTCCCTTTAGTTTCTGTTTACACCATTTTCCCTCAATGGTGGTACTTTTTGGTGGTCGTAATACTTTATTTCCATTGTGGTTTTCTTTGTGCAATATTCCTTATCTATGTGTGTACATTATTAAAGTCAGTTCCATCCCTTTTTCATATATGGATTTCCAGTGCTAGTGATCAGCCCCTTGCATATGAAATTTAGTTTTGGGGTAGTCATAGGATGGGCCCTCAGGGATGGGTCGTGACAATAAATTTTATGGATTTTATGGGGGAGATAAAATAAACACAAATTAATAAAAAATACATCTTTATATTACACATTATGAATTAAATTATTTTTCTTTTTGATTGAATATATGCTATAGTAAATGAGGAATGAATTAATTTGGATTTTTTATTTTTTTATGGTTGGGGCTGAAGCATCAATTTTATTATTATGAAAATACCTCTTTTTTTATTGGGTATAGGTGGACCCATTACATTTCCCATAGGCATGGGGACATGAAATCAAAAATACAATTCCTAAAATCCCAATTGAGTATATATTGGATACTTTATATAAAACAAAATTATTTAAGGAGTGATGTGAGTATAACCTCAATTTATAAGTGAGGTAAGTGGGAAACTTGTAAATACATAAAATATTAAAATATAATAACTCCATCCTCAATATAAATTAGAACCAAAGAGAAAATGGTTTGAGGCTATGACTAAATATATTTAATCAATAATATTTAGACGTTTTTATGTGATATTCCAAACATTATCTTCTAGTTTTACCCCTATTAACAATTATAAACCTTGTCCTAATTTAAGGAAATAAAAAATATAAATATTTATTATAGAAAAGATGAATGGAACCCTATTACCAAATTTCTATATTCTTATTCCAAACATGGAATTAATTTTTCGAAAATAAATTTCTGTATGTGCAAGGTATAGTTTTAAAAATAATATTGAAAATTTAACCAAAAATATTTTTATAGAAGAAAATTTTTATTCCAAAATGTAAAATTATCTCAATTTAATACCATGTGAAAATAAAAAATTGATTATAAAGTTATTTTACATAGTAAATTATCAAAATATTTAATTACAATCATTAATAAATAGTGATTAATATAATATATTTAAAGAAAAAAACATTCTGTTCATAAATGTTTATTTCATAATATGTCATATTTTTACATAAAAATCATTTTATTTTCATTTATAAACTATGGATTATAAATAGATTCACCTTTTAATTTTACAACCACAACTTTCTCATAATTTTAATTCTTTAATTTTTATTGTAAATTAATCATATAATATAAAAACAATGATCATAAATAAAAATCTCAACAACATTATTTAGGACCAAAAGTATTTCAATGAAATAAAAATTAATTTTATGATTTATATTATATTTAAAAAACATATAATGTTGTAAATTTCTTAATTTAAAAGAATTGATCAAATTAATCAAGGTTTTAAAACATAACAAGATATAAATCACATATAATTTATTAAACATAATTATACATTATAATATTGGTGTGTTTTACTTGGAGTAGGGTATCATTAGTGTGGTGGTTTACAGTAAAATATCACACTGATGATGTGATCATAGATGTGAATATCATAGTAGGGGTGGAACATTTGTTATTACGGAATATCTCTAGGACTGTTCAAAGTAATAATTTTAAGAAAATACATATTTTTTAGAGTACATAATTATCTATTTGAAGTTGAGACTCTCATCATGGATAAATTTTAGAGAATTTATATGATGAAATTCCAATTATCGATAGTTGTGGTGGACTGTGGTATTTTGGTTTGGGAATATTGTAATAGTGGGTCTGTAAAATATGAGCATTAAATAATGTAATATTCATAATAGTGGTTTATATATTTCTCATTTTGGTTCTGAAATTTTATTACTAGGATACTCTAATGGTCAGAAGATTCGGATTGAGAATGGTTGTAGGACCCTCACGGCCAAGAGGTCACAAATACTATAAAGCTAATTTTTTGATAGTTGAGTTTCAATTGGGTGGAATGTTTCTATGGAGATATAGTTTATCTAGTTCTATGGGGAAGGTTAAACGTGGTATTTGGATGTGTTTCAGGTCATATTCCATGTTCTTGAATTATATTCAACTTCAAATTAAGTTTCATTTGAGATAGGGAAAGATTGAGAGTTTCATTCCTCATGGGTTGAGTGTGAAGGAAAATTTGGTTGGTCTTTATCCATCCAATGAATTACACTAACTATTATGTTCCAATGTCATTTTTCAGGTTGATTGGTTTTATTACTCCTTCATGTGTTCGTGTATTATGATCAATATCTTGTATTATACATAAGTGGTTGTGACATATAATTTCTTAGTGGAATGTAAGTTATAGTATGCTTGAATGTTGTGTTTTTGTATAATTGGGATTATTGATTTTAGAAAAATATAAATTATTTTGTCATAACATAGTGATTTGTTTTGAGGATCATTCTAGGTCTTTTTGAGGAATGGTCAATATATTCTGGTTCGATGAATTGGATATATACGTTTACACAATTCAGTTTTTAATCTATAATTAAGTTTAACATTATATACTAATCAATATATTGGAGTTCAAGAGATATGCATGGTTGTTTATTGGGTATGATAAGCCTTATGGTGTGGAGTTTGTAATGATCTGTCAATATATGGGTTGTTCTTTAAATGGGAAATTTATATTTTTTTCTGAGTACCGTAGTTGTTTTGGGAATGGGGACTTCGATCCAGATTCATGATGTTGGAGTTCATATATGGAATATTTTTATATGTGTTTATAATTATAGGACATGTATTAGGCTTTTGGTAGGATATTAGAAAAATATACCCAATAGTGTGGTATATATTTTATTATAGATAGTTTTTTGTAAAGTGATGTCTGAGGTCCACACTATAAAGCTTATATTGTAAATCATCATATTTGTGGTACCATGGTGTGAATTATATGTAGGTGTTAGGATATGCTGTGACCACTTAGTTTCATGTATTGACATGTTTACATCTAAGAGATAATGTATAAGATTTTTGGGATCTAAATTTATAAGGTTTATGAATCATAAGTATTATAAAATAAGAAAAATGATTTTTTATAATGGTCTTTATATGAATCTAAGGATTATAAAAGTCGCATTGTGTCGCTGTATGTCACATGGTTATGAAGAATGTGGGATATACAATTCTTAATGTTGGTTGAGGACATTATTTTAAGCACGATATTTATAGTGTAATGAGTGGTTTAATACAGTGTGGGGGCTTAATGGGCCATGAGTCTGTATTCCAGGATCATTATTCCTCATTTATTGTGTAAGGGGGACATTAAATTTGTTTCACATACATAAAATGGACTTTTTATGACCATACTATAAATATGTTTGTTGGTCCACTGAAAATAAATATTTATTTATATGTTTTATTTAAATAAGCTTTCAATTTACCATTTACCTTTTCATAAATAGATATATTATATGTATGTATTGAATATAAGTATACTGAAAATAATTTTATAGCTATAATGTGATTAATAAATATACATAATTTATTAATATTATGTATTTTCAAAACATATTTTATCCTTTATTAAAAATATTAATTTATCCCATGGACTAGTAATCTTAAAATTCAAATTGAATAGTAATAAATTTGTGGTTTCCTAAATTAAATTTGGTTGTAAATATTCCATTCATTATTATGTAGATCCTATGGGGGTTTTCCCTATACCGCCATTTTCAAACCTACTAGAAACCCCTAAATTTTAGTAAACTCCCCTAGTTCAAGGTTTATCTTTCTAGGGTGTTGGGATCAAATCATGGTGGAGGGTTTCATTCCCTAATGATAACCAATGATTATTTACTTTAATAAATTTATACTATAATGTTATGTCACAACATGTTCATTTTACCGTTTTGTGAAGGATTTATATTAGGTATTAATCATGGTGTAGAGTGTAAAGGATATACCCGGAGATGGAAGGCGATATATTGAAGAGATGAGGCTAGAAAAAGACCCAAAATTCAATTCTATAGATTATTGGACCACAGGATTGTTGTTCTTGTTTGAGTAATATGGACATGTTGTGGCCTAAGGGGCCACACATTGAGTGGTTATGGTTGAAACCTTCCTTAAATGAGAATTTTGTTAATAGGATTTATATGTATTTCCTCACCTTGAATATAATGGTATTGGTACATACTTCATTGAGTGAGATGGTATGTTCTAGGATGTGATGTTGTATTTGATTGGATATTTAGACTCATATTGACTGAGAAGTTATTTGAAGGGACCTTCTTGAATGAGAAGGTATATTAAATGATGTGATATGATTAAATATGGGGCTGTATGGAATCAAATTGAGTGGAAAGATATAGTTAAGTTTTATCCTAAGATTGATGGTAAATGTTAAGAAGATAGTTATTTAAACCTAACTATAGTGGGAGGTATGAGGGTGATACTTCCCACAATTCGATATAAGTTCATTGTGGGACATACTATGAGTAAGATGATATTCTCCTTCGAAGATTGTTATACCAAAACATGGGTTATAGTATTTTGGTAAAGATATGTAGTATGACTCTCTTCATTATCCATCCCTGATTGAGTAGGGATAGTCTTGTGTCCTGTTATATTGGTTAACATATGTTGTTTTGACATGAATATTCTTATTTTGAATTTATTTCATTCATTTTACATGTTCATAAAGACATATATGATGGAATATTTTGGGCGCACTTGGTGAAACCCTACACAGATGTGTCTCTCACACCTTTACTTGGAACCTGGGTGTGAATGAGGATTATATATTTTGTATACATATGAGAACAATTTTCATTATATATCAGGTTGGAGTAGTTCATCATGTATTTGAGAGGGAATTTTGGTAAGGTATTGGGTTTCTGTAGAGCCTCATTTTTTTTATTCATTAGTGGATTAGGTTTATAAAATTCAGTTACTCGGTGATCTATTAAGTTTCATTTCACGTGTGACTTTATGGATATTAGTTAATTTATTAGATAATGCAGTGTTATTGTTTATCAATACTCTTATTATGTGTTGTAATTTTTTGTATTTCATTTTTTATTAATTATTATTATATCAATATTATAGACTAACCAAGGTAATATATATGCCCCGATACAAGTTTCAATATTTGGTGTATAGGGCGTCTTGGTTAATGCTATAGGGTTCTCAAGAAAGGATACTGTAGAGTTATTTTATTTGGTTCATTCGAAAAAATACAATAGTTTATAGTTAAATTATTTCCAAATTATCATATCAAATCATACTATAATTTTATCATTATTACCTAATAAAAAATATTTTAAGAAAAATAACCCAATACATTTTCAAATAAAACATTCATTCGTAATTTACAACATCATGATCACTAGAAATGTCATTAATTATTATTCTATTCATTATCTATCATAAAAATTATCATAGTGTGAAAAATTAATAATCACCCACTAATGCATTTTTTATTATTTGAAAATCTCAGTCATTTCTATTTCCATCCTTTTTAACCTTTTGTTATCATACCATTAAAACATTATACCAAAAAAATCTATATTCATTTAAAAATGATTTTCCATATATCACATATCTATAAATAATTTATTTATTAAATTCAAAAATCAGTTATTGATGAAATATAAATTTTAAAATAAATAAAACATATTGATTTGAAAACCCATTGAATGTGATTTTAATTAAATTTCCCAATTTTAATTTTTCATAAATCATGAAAACCAATAATAATATCAATTAAAATTCAAATGAATTAATTTATAAAATATTACTCTGAGAAAATATTTTTTAAATGTCAGTAATTTTATGAAATGGAATTCAAATTAATCACATAATGGATATAATCCACCCACCATATATAATTCCCCAATAATTCTTCACAGTGTCTTGATCTAATATAATTAATATGTAATAAAAATTAGAACTATGATTAAAATATCTTTCTAAGCCTATATATTATTTTATCATACTTTTCATTCAATTTAAGTGAGAGAGATATGATTTGACATATTTAGTTTTGAAATCTACTACAATAGCTCAATAATTATGTGACACTCACATTTATAGTACACGGGCACTAGAGAGTTGAACAACACTATTTCAATTTTAAATAAACTTATATAACTCAAATTCTTAGTGGTTTATAACAATAATCATAAAATTATGAGGAAAATTGTGTGGCATAGTCCAATCCCTATTTGGACTAGCCCAATGAAAAATTTCATAATCCTGTTATTCTCATTTTTTTAATTGTAAAAGTTGATTTAAAAATCCCATGTGGAATTTTTATAAATTTTGTTGTATTTTTTTATATATAGTAATGAATAAAATTCAATTTAAGGTGAAGTCCTCCATTATTTGAGATTATTCATGGAATTAGAAATTTGGAAATAAGGCCGTTGATAATTCTTGGATAATTGTTATAGAATCATAAAATGCCATTCGATGTAATGATTGGTAACATCGCCTAGTAAAATTTTATTATTATAAAACTATTAATAATGTAAATAACATGTTATAATTCGATTTAGATAATGAACATTGATTACAGTAATTTAATAAGATCGTATGATGGTGGATATAATTCATCATTTTTGATGAAATGAATTTTTGGATATGAAATACAATTTTATTATATAGTATGAATTATAATAATTTAATTGATGATTTGATATTTTATCTAATATTCCCATGAAACATTCATATTATTTTCATGAAGAAAATGTTATGTGTATTTGGATGAATTCAAATTGAATCTGGATAATGTTATGAATAAATGTGGTTTGAAGAAGTCCATGTAAATGTCTTTTTTCATGTTGAATTAGAAGATTATAATTTTTTTATGATCATGTAATTATAAATAAAATGATATACATAATAATTTATATAATATAATATATTTTTAAATAAGGAATTTGAGGTAGTGTAATTTTATATTTTATTTTTCAATATTTGTATGTGGTGAAAATATAAACAAAATTCCAACCACTCACAACGAAATGGAAAAATGAATCCCACAAATACGAGTGTAAGCCTTAATAACAATTGGGGGTAGGGAAATGACAAAAGTCTACAAAAGAGAATAACTATGGAGGATAATCTGTATTGGAAGGCATGGTTGATGTGCATGGAACCCATAGAGTGCATGATATTGTGAAAACGATATACCTGAGTCGGCCTATACCATTTTATCGTGTATGTGTGTGTGTGTGATTGTGTATTCTAGTTCTAACAAAAATTATGGATTAAATAGCCAATCAGAAAAGGGTAAATTATAATGTACTGATCAATAGAGTTTCTGACCAATGTTCGAATTCAAGTTGTGGGAACTATTCACCAATCAAAAAATCAAACATAGTCATTTGAGGTCATTCCATCCATTACATATGAATCATCAAATAATCAAAATCAATCTAAACCATTTGATGGAATTATTTTTGTTGTAAAACCTAAATGTTGCATTCTTTAAATTTTAAAATGACGTCTTCCACCATTTTAAAATAGAATCATAAAAATTATTCATGCTCAATCATCCAAAATATATGTATGAAATATTTTTTATTCATGAATGGATTTATGGGAAGAATTATATTCTATTTAATGAAAATGTTGTTAATTGGAGGACTATCATGCATTCAAAAAACATTAATAAATTTTAGAATTTGAAATATGATTAATCAAGTTATTATTACCACATTCATCTTAACTATGTATCATAATAAGATTTGTCCTAAAATTAGTATTCATCTAAATATAAAGAAACCAATGTGTAAAGGATTCAATAAGCCTTATATATATTGGAATTAACAATGAATATTCATGTAATTATTCATGGTGGTGTGAAGGAGACATTTAAAACATATCATAGGTGATTTTAGAGGTCTATAAATGCTAATACCTTGTTACACTCTATATATGATTCCTATTAAGAAAACGGAAGCTCAAATTTTCCTTAATTAAAATACAACATTCATGCCATTCTTTTTTTATGAATTATAAAAGCCTACCATGGACATAAAAATAAGAAAAAAAGATAAACGATTTCAAAAATGTTTTAATTATTCAATTTTTTAATATTCATTATTTACATTGTTTCCTTAAAATAATATCTTATAAACACAGGGTGTTTTGCATAGACTTGTTCCGTAAATGAAAACAATAACTAATGATGAATTATGTTATGTGTATATTTATTGAACATATGATAATATTAAATAAAATACATAGAAAAACTATACTAATAAATAATGATAAATAAATTACACATTTTTATATATGCAATGGAAAAATAAGGTTCAATTTATTATTAATTATTACGTGAAAATGATGTTCTATGTATTTATTCTTATTTTCATTAAGAAATATTATGAATCCATCTGTTACATTATTTGAAAATAAACTGAGTTACACATATCTATATATTTTATAATAGAAGAAGAACCAAAATTAGAATACCAATATCTATTTTCAGGTAAATGAAAATTAATTTAATTTTTTTAAGCCTTATAAACATGAAGAATGACATGCATGTTTGATGCAATTCATATATTTAGAATGAAAAACATCCATTGGATATTAGATAAAATATATAATATTGTGTTTAATATATTCATAGAATTAAAAATAATCATTCTTAAAAATAACATGAAATATAAATAAAACTTTTGATATGAATTAAGGATTAATTATAATAGGAAAATACATCATCATGATCACGAAAAACCCAATATAGGTCATCACATTGAGAAGATAATTGAGGTTTGAAAATTTATACCTTTAATAAAATAATATATAATATTATTTTCAACGCTTTCACACATCTTATTGAGGTCAGGAATCATCTTTCAATGATAGAGAGCAGCCATGGCTTTTCAAAATTAAGGATGAATACAACATGAACTATTATTCATTCAATAAGAATAGATTATGCTAATAGAAATATAATAGAACATGATCTATTAGAACTTATTAACATTGATATTTTTCCTAATAAATGATTTAATTACTGAGTATGAAAATATTATAATATTTAATATATTGACATCCTTGACATGACTATGAGATCTTATTCAGAAATTTTTAAACGAATCACGAAGGAATTATCGGGTCTAGAATAAACAAAATTGTTGAAGACATAGGGTGATAGTTTAAATAATTCCATATACCTAATATAATAAATTGATATTAGCTATCAAAAACTATTGAAAGATTATACGTAACCAAAAATAACTACATAATATAAATATAAGAATATTTGTGAAACTATGATATGTTAATCATGGAAAGGAGTAGGATTTACCATTTAGTCCCAACCTTGTAAAAAAGGTGTTGTATATTATTTCATTTATCATTTACATTAAATTTTTTAGATCACATATTGGATTCATTCCACATATATAGGATAATGTTTCATGTGTAAGAAGGACAAATTGAAAATAATGTGAAAACATGATAAAATATGGTTAACGTGATCCACCCACCCCAGTGTCCCTATATGATTCATTTGGAGAGTAAAACTATTATCATAGGGTTTGACTTCCATTGATTTGTAATTGTTTTTTCCGAAACATATATGATGTCCATATTTTGAGTTTAATGATTTATAAAAATTTCCTCACATGTAAATTTTTTCTCCAATCTCTTTCTCTTCCAATAAGGATGTTTCTTCTAAATCCAGCTAGAATAGATAAATGAAAGAGTTGAGAAAGAAGAAAATTGTTTTAATGGAGAAAGAGGGATAAAAAAAGCTTGATATATTCAATTTCCTTGTCCATAATATATATATATATTAACCAACATGAAAAAAAACCTTTTGACGATTCTAGATAAAGTGGTTTTGAATAATACATTATTTTATCACATAAGATTTTTTTACATAGAAATATAATATTATCAAAATAAAGTTCATATCTAAATTGAAAAATACATGATTTAGTGTTTAAGTAGATAATACAGTGAAAAAATATATAATTAAGTAGAGGTTGAGTACATGGAGAATGCCAAAGACAGTAAATTTCACGAAAGAAACATCTCACAGAAGTCATTGAGTCTAAAGAAGAAATTTAATAACATTTTAATGAACATATTACATAAAATAAATAAGAGTAACCTGAAATTTTTTTTAAGAAATAAATGAATAAAATATTTCTTTTATATATGATCCATTATCATAATGAATTTTATAATGATTCCAATAATTCTAGGGATTATCAACTAGAAATCAATGAATGATTTGATACATTCACCATGGATGAAAAATCAAAATTGTAGTTTTCATCACTATGAAAATGATGATTTATTATTGTATAAGACGAGTTGAAATAGTATTTTTATTAGAATAAGGTGATTGATACAATTTTTATGGATGAAATCATTGAATTTGAAACACTAAAATAATACTAAATTATTTTTAGAGAAACATGAAAATATTTTAGGATAAAAAATAATTAATGATTTGAATAATCACTAACTAGAGGAAATCCAAATTCATGAAAATCATGTTCAAAAATTCATATGATAATATGAGGACAAATCAAAATCATTGATGTTGAAAGAAATTTCCTCAACATTATATTTCATTAAATAGATGTTAAATTTAAAAATTATAAGGATTAATAATGAAATGCTTCCCTAAAATATTGTGAACATATATGGGAATACCATAATGACATTAACAACTCTCTAAATATGAAACATCTTGATGATAAGGTAAATATAATAAATTTGGTGAATAGAAAAACTGAATATTCAAAAAATGATTATGTAAATAATATCATCTAGATTATTCCTAGTAATAATATTACATCATAAAAGTTTAAGTATAGTAATATTAGGTTCTTGAGTTTATCTAAAGATAAATCCATTTTGGGCTCATTGAAACGAGTAATCCTATATCCAATAGTTTTTATTTATACTGATTCTATATTCTATATTGTTATTGTTTCCAAATGGAATTATGATCAAGAATACAATCTGAATAAGGATGATTATCCCACGATATCACTAATGGAAGGTGTGAAGAAGATTATGGATTCTAGTTACCTAAAATACAAAATTTTAAGGACCATATTATATAAACACGCCAAGTTTTCAATGACAATCATATCATAATAGAAATGAAGAAATCATGATTTGTTGACTATTTTTAGTGATTCAATAAATTTGATCATCAATTTATTATTTGATTTCATAACTCATCATCAGATAAAAACCATATAATTATATTATATAGGGGGATAAGATCTAATGTTATATGAGATACTAAAAAACTAAAGTATAATAAAAAATGAAGAATAATATATCTATTCATAATATATTTTTGTGTCTTGAAGAACTATAATAAACAGGGTGATTAGAAGGTTTTTTTTATTTAAAAGGGGTTATAACCCCTTCTAAACACATTATGTATGTTTACCCAAAACTACTGCTAATGTGACCACCTACTATGATTAGAGGAAGTTATGGGAAAGTACAGGTAAAATAGTGGTGTGTTTGGAAGTAGTTAGATTAGAGGGGGTTTTAACCCCTTTTAATGTCACCCAAAACTCACTATTAATGGGTCAATTAGAGGTGGTTGAAACTTCCACTAAATTTTAGATTTGAATTAGAGGTGGCTAAAACAACCTTTAAATGAGGCTCAAAGATTAAATTTAGGTGTTTTTTACAACCACCCATAATCAAAATTACCTTTTTATGAAGTTGATTCCCCTTGAAACCCACCCCGAGACACCCCCAAGACACTAAAGACACCTACATGACACCCCCGCGATACCTATGGACTCCATTGGGCACCTATAGATGTAACCCCCACAACACCAATGGACACCACCGCCGCACCATGACCACACCACCCTCTTCTGATGCCCCAAACACCCAACTACACTCCATGACAACCCCATTGACCGCCATGCAACACCCCCACTAATACCCCCAGATGCCTCGATACCCACAATGACACCCCCATTGATGCCTCATACACACCGCTATACATCATGACACCACCAGCAATATCCAACTGACACTCGAGACACCATAGATACCCTTATATGCCCCGCCCCCCTCCATGACATGCCCTACCCCCTAATCCCCCGGACACCTCGTTACACACCATGAAATCCCCACTGACAGCCAGACGACATCTCAGATGCCCCTCACACCCAGGTTGATGATCTACGACACCACCATGGCACCTCTATTTGTCGCTGAATCACACCCCCTCCAACAGCACCTGACGGACACACGTCTGCAATGCAAGAAAATAATATACTTTTCCATCATAAAATTATAGCTTTGAGGTTTCGATCCCGTGCTGAACTCAAGGGCATGTGATGCCGCACCAACCCGCCCGTCTTTTTTTAATATATAATGGACTATCAATATATTTAGATAATTAAATTGAAGATAATATATGATAATATATATTTTATTATTATAGAAAAACACATTATTTAATTGTGTATATATATATATAATATATATAATATATATAAAAAATTATATTCATATATACATTTAAATTTATTTGTTTATTTGTGTGTATATATTTATATATATTTTTAAATATAATATAAATTTAATGTATAAATTTACGTCATTATTTTTATATACATATAATTGTCTATATAAATAAAATTATTAATTTTTATTAATATTATCATTCAGATTTTTTGAACTATAACAATTATATGTTGGTTTGATAAATACTATATATATATTTTATGATTTATATTACACATTTATTATGTTAAATACATTTATATTATATATTTATGCATGTAATGATATATATTATCATTTACACAACTATATACACATAAAAAATAAATATATTCATATAAATTAAAATTTAGACTATAATCAAATAATATATATACACACACAGTAAAATAATTTATAATTACTATGGTATAAGACAATATATACAAATTTATATATAATAAAAAATTTATAACATAATATGTACACTACAATTATATAATATATATATATATATATATTACTTAATTCTTCTATTTTACATATCTTTGTATACATAATATATATTTTTAAAATAAAATATATTATATATATATTTATATAATATTTTAATTCTTCTATACTATATATCAATAATATTAAATGAAATTCAATATATACAAATATATATATATATATATGTGTACATAATATTATACAATTATATTTATGTACACATGTAAATTCAATTAAATACATTTACATAATAAAAAATATATAATATAATTAAATGATATATATATATATATTTACTAAATTAATTTATAATTTTTATGGTATACTCAAATATATATTTAATAATTATATTATTTATATAAAGTTAAATATAATAACATTTTTATAATATATTATATATATATACATTTTTGTTTATATTTATGTATATACATTTTTGTTTATATGTATAAGTATTTATTTAAAGAATTTATATAATTTCTTTATATATATGTTTATAATGAATTTAAAGAAATTTATATATTTTGTCTATGTTATACACACACACACACACGCACACATGTATATTATGAATTTTGAATTTATATGAGATTTATTTTAAAAAATATAAAAATTTAGAGGGGCTAAAGAACCCTCAAATCAAACTAATTAACATGGGTTCACAAACACCCTCTATTATCAAAAATTATAGGGGGTTCACAAACTGCTCAAATCGTATAAATTAGTGGGTACCAAAACACCTTATAATGATATATATCTGAGGGGGTTCACAACCCCCTCTAATTTCATTAATTAGAAGTGGATCAAAACACTGTTTAATATAAGCAATTACCAACAGTTTATGAATACCCTCTAATTTAAGAGGTTGTATGGGGTTATTAACCTCCATTATTTCCTTTAAAAACAATTTTGATGTTATTTATAAATGCACTATAATATCCAAATGGATCATATGCGTATGTATATATATAGTGTCTCTAAATTCTTTCTAGACATATATATCCATTAATTATTAAATTAGAATTTGTTTTGACACAACCACCTCTGATATCCTACCATATATTACAACGAAAAATGCAAAAAAATATAGAAGGGACTGTAAACCCTTTCTAAATTTTATGCATAGAGAGGATTGTGCATAACCCCCTCTAAAACCCCACTTCTAATCTACTATTTTTTATAGTGGAGACTTATGTAATTATTTAAATAGAACATTCCATATTTAGAATGACAATTAGTATATTGAAACCCTAAACCATGAATATGTTGATGAGATAAAAATACCATAACAAATAAATAAGAAATTTAAAAAATAGAAAGTATTATTCCTTGAGGAATAAATCTAAGAATGCAGTCACAAAAACTAAAAAATATAATAAATTTAGGAATAATGATAAAATGGATTACATGCCAATGAAAAAAATTCTCTGACGATAAATGAAGGGAACTTTCCATAGAACAATACAAAAAAAAACAAAAAAACATAGTTTTTGGATAAAAGGTAATGAAAAAAGGAAATTAATCTCAGAATGAAATAAAATGGTTTATTTGGACCCTAAATTTCATGATAATTTTTTTTTATTTCATGAGTGTTTGCCTAAAAAGGATGACAATGAGACTTCTAGATATACATATATAATCTTTATAATATATTATTTTATTCTATGAAATTCATGACATGGTTTCCTGGATAACAAGAACTGATAATTCATGAATATAATTTACTAGTGGTTTTTTTTTATAAAAATGATCTTATGAAGAAGAAGTATACACACATGGAGACAAATGAGAATATAACCATATAAATCATATTCATTTGGATATAAAATATATTATTATGTAATATTTTTCAGAAATAATATATGAATGAATGTACACTTCTTGATGAGAAGAAGATACATATTCCATTATAGATGGAAACTAAAGATAAATATATCTATTCTTATCTGTAATGATAAAATATAAAAGTTCAATATAAGAGAATTCATCAACATTCCTCATTTTTATATTTCAATTTTTTAAAAATTATTACATATAATAAGTATGGGAATAAATAAGACAATAAAACATGTGAAACTCAAAATAGAATGAATAGTGAAAAAAATACTACCATATAGATATTGGATGAAAATCATAACCTTTATTGAGAGAAATAAGATAGTATTAATGTTATTTATGAATAATATCAAGGTTTCTCCTTATTAAAAATTTTATATATGCTATGAGATTTAATATAGGTAATTATAGATGTAGTTTTTGGTTCTAACTATTTGGAAGAAAGAATTGATTTTCCCCTATAGAGTCTATTGACTAATAGGAAATGAATTAATTCAGTTCACCCCTTATGTGGGAAAAATAATACTGACATAATAATTTTTTGTTTTATGAATTCTAGAAGTTCAATTCATCTTTAATTAAGTTGAATATTGAGGAATCCCAATTTTAGTTTTTACCATTTCCTTTATTATACAAAATATCTGCATAACGGGGTAGTGGTGTTTGATGAGTAAGATCATAGAATGCAGGAGTAAATTTTTTCAAATGGAATATTTAATTTTATTACTAAAGTGTGTAGGACTATAAGTTTCTTGATAATTTATATATATAAACCCAATTGGAGAAATATGTCTTTAGAATGACATGACATGAATCATAGTTAATGATCATTAAAAACAACTGTAGTTTTATCTCCCATTTTTATATGTTGGTTAGCCCACATAGAATAAGTTTAGAGAAAAAAATGTGTCATTACTATGAGAACGATTTTGTAACATCCTTATCTAAAAAAACAGAAAAGATTCCAAAATTCTATGAAATGAGGGTAAAATGTGGAAACAACTTCCATAATCCTTTTTTTGTCATTATCAGGGAGAAGTGATATAAAATATAATTAAGGAAATTATAGTTCTAACAATGGAAAAGGGGGGATTGAAAATAAAATAAGGTTGTTTAATGTATATGGGTGTATATTTTGTCAATTTATAATAAGGAATCAATGTCAACATATATTAAAGAGGACTATGATTAATGATTAATCATGGATATAGAATGATGGAATGAAGATGAGTGATAATTATTGGAATGATTTTATGGATTCATTATATTATAAGAGGCATCATTCTTGAGTCATTACTCTTGTTTTAGTTTGAAAATTTCATATTCTTTTATAATGTCCTAAACTTGTACCAATTTCATTAGGATAAATCACATTGTTTACAATATTTGAAAATTATTTTCTTATAATAGTTATCAATCATGATTTGATAAAATAATAAATAGATTAAGATAAAACATATTTTCATGATCTATGTTGAATGATAGTGATTTTAGTTGATAGTATGTGATTTTAACAATGATAACCATGAAAAAATCATATAATTTCTTTAGGTTAATGTGAAGTTTCATTGTCTGAATTTGAATAATATTTAAAAAATATTATATTGAAGTATTATTTTAATAATACAATAAAATTATTTATTTTCATACAGAAACTGGAGATCATACACCTTAATTATTTGTATTATGATCATGTGATAATGATAAAAAAGATTCAAATTATCCCAAAAAATAAAATTTATATTATTTGTAAAGGTTTTTGAGCGATTTATTTTTTTCACATTGTTTTTAACAATGTTGTTATGGTGAATTATAAAAAATTGGCCAACCAACAACAAGAAAATGGCCATCTCAACCCTATACATGATAGAGGAATCCTCAAACACATAGGGTATCCAACTCAATTATAGAAGGTAATGATAGTTCATAGAAATGGTTTGTTTTTTTTCATAGGTAGGTGTTGTACGCAAATAATGAAACCTACAATTTTCATGTCGTGGTGTTCATGGAGGAGGACAAGTCTACCCCATCCCCATGTTAGTGTTATAGTGTAAAAATTCACCAAAAATGGTACCAATATGAACACTCAACATGAATGCAATATATTATTTGGTAGTTCTCAATATAGGTTATTATTGAAATGGGGTATCATGTCACTATAATTAATCAACCATTATTAAAATAATATGCGATGAACAATGGTCATTAAATGAATTACATATGTATCATATGATCATAATATTCATCATTGCCTATTAAAATAGATTATGTTTATTAAAAAAATACAAGTAGAATCCCCCAAAAAATTGATTAAAAGTTTATCCACCCTCTATAACTAAACTGTGAAATTTTATCATTATCAGTCATCATGAATCGATGTAAACAGTCTCCATCTTTTTTTCTTCTGTTAATTAGATGAGTGATCATATTATAAATGAAAACAATGTTACACAAAGCTTATTGTGAATCAAGTAAATAGAAATTAATTTGAAAATATTAAATATGAAGAAATTTGTTATTATTCTCACATTCATGTGTGCGATGTCACCTAATATGAGTCTTTGTATGATTTTTCAACACATTATAATAAGAAACTCCACATTAAAATTATTAAATTATCTCAACATATTCAGGAACCCCATTTTTATTAATATAGAATTAATCTCAATAGTTTTATCATAGTAATAATGGTGGATCATAGGTAGTGCCTGAGGTCTGTATATAGAATTAACTTGACCCAAATTAAGGTTGTTATATGTTAACATAAAGATAATATCATTTTTTTGAATTAAATAGATCATTCATTTCCTTGTTTTTTATAAAGGATAGAATACTCCAATGATCCTTATATTTCTTTGTTAATGAGAACATATATTTACATGTTTTTTTCATCCATAAAAAAATTTGATACTCGCTCCTAATAGAGTCTCCGGAGGTGAACATACTACATTCACATTGAATTTCGTAAATACATTATCCGCATACAAAATAAATCACATTAATAACAATGATGTTACTCATAGATTTATTCAAATCATCTGATAATGAAATGACCATACATAACATAAACATTCATACACATAATGAAGAATAAATACTATATACTACTTTACCTAATGGATAATGAAAGTTCTTGTAATAGTTAGTTATTGGAAAAATAAGAATTATGAAAAAAAACATTTCTGGTTTATATGATCTACCCTTAATGATCCATGTGAGAGTAATATTTCAAAGTAACCAGTTTACGTGAATGCAACTATTTTTATAATGAAGAAGAACCAAAATGTTAATCGGCATATGCAATTTTAAATTTCATAAAAAAAATCAAAATTTTAAGGTATATCTATATGTAGAGTAGAATGGTTGTGTAGTTCAATTAGAAATAAAATAAAAAATCACATTAATGGGATTTTTATATATAATACTTTTCATAATAATCAACACATGTTATCATAAATAAGAACCGTTGATAAAGAAGAAAAATATTAATAATAATTTATATATTTTATTTAGTTTATTCAATGAAAATCAGTCATTCATGATGATCATTTATAAACCAAACATGGTTTTCAACAGTAGAAGACAATTGATGTGTGAAATCCTTTGCATGTAGTAAATAATGTAAAAAAATTAGTGAATATATTTTGAAGATCTATTTTATTATCAGAACATCATTAATAGAATAATAGATGTATAATGTTTTGAGTATTGAGGAAGAAGACTGTGTGGATTACTCTACATTAAATAAGATATCACCACATAGAAAATTAGCTGATATTGAAGTAAGGAAATGTATGAAATACCATTTAAATTTCTTTGTTTGTAATACATATATTGGGTATGATGATATTATTAAATTTGAGGTAAAAGAATCGTATAGCTTACTAAGAGATCTTATGCCTAAATTGTGGAAAGAAAACATTGAGGAACTGATGGTTCATGTATAAATAACTGCAATGAAGACTAGTTTTTTTAGTAATAATTCCTTCAATAATTTATTATTTGTGGAAAATATCATCAAAACATGTTTAAAAATTGAACTTCACTTGTAATCCTAAAAAATTATAGTATTATGAAAATCATTGAAACAACCACATCTTTATGATGATAAGGAGTATGAATTCTCATTGAGGATAAAATTGGTAAAAAAAATTTGTGATTATCTTCATTTTTTTATCTTTAATACATCATAGAAATTTATTATTGGATCCATTCCTCTTAATCAGTTCCACGGTATGAATTTATGTGTGGATAAATTAAAAAATTTAAAAACTCTAAAAAATTGGGGTAAATGATTATCCCCATCCACACCACACCCACCCCCACAAGAGGTCCATACATGATTGATTTGGGAAATAAAGATAATATTTTTATCTAAGGAAAGATAATAAAAAATATACAATTTTTTCATCTAATGTAAATATTTATGAACATTGCATAAATATTATTTAATATCATTTCCAAAATGAGATCAACTAATAATTATATATCATGCTCCCACTACCACCAAATGAGGAATTGAGAGTTGTACATGAAGATTATTCCATGAAAATGATGTTTTTTTATAAAATAAAAATTATAAAATGGATTAAAATAAAAAGAACCCCATTTGTCATGAACTACCATGAAAATAAATTAAAACCACATATAAAAAAATAAAGAAATAGTTTCCTTACACTATATATAGTCACTACTCGATTATTGTTTTCGTGGTATTAATAAATAATCCATAAGGAATGATTAAAAAATACATACTATGTGGTTTATCAAATAGTTATGATATGTCCTTCACAAAATGACTTTGATAATTCATTAATCCATGTAAATTCAGTTCCTCTTGTGGAGGATTGTATAAATTGAGTTTTTTCTTTAGGTACATTTTTTTTTATTTTCATGAATTTAGAGTTTTAGTGTTTTTATCTAGAATAATCAAACATCCATTGAGGGCATGGAGGTTTTGAGGGTGTGTGGGACATGTTCATATATAGGACCCCAACATTTGGGGTGATATGTATATGCAATATTTTTTGGTCAAAATAATGTGGGGTCAGAAACACTATGACTACAAACAATTTGAAGCTTCATAGTGTATATTATGAGTTTTCATGGTTTGATAAACCATGTGATTTGAGCTAAAAAACCGTTTACGCAGTTTTCTAGTTTTAACATCTGTTTGAGATAAACTTTTAACAATGTTAGTCAAACAGTGCCTGAAAAATGTTCTATGTCTCACTTTATATAGGATTGTGCACACAATTGGCACACATTTGGCCCAACTATGTGGAAAAACCATGAAACCAGTAGATTTTTTTGAATTTACCATTTCCTCCCTTTTAATATTTTTTTATATCCAACATTCTCTCATAATGCATAATGTTGTAATTTTGAGTTCTCATATTCGAACACTTAACTAGAAAATGAGGGAATGTGTTAATCCTATATGGGAATTGGTATCCATCGGCGGTACATAATCTGTATCAGTGAATTTTCAATTCCTTAATTATTGTTCCTTTTGCTTCTTGGTACCGTATGTGTTATTTAGGTGCATGATAATAAGCCCTAATTTCAAGTTCAATTTTTCTTCTTCAATTTTCTCCCTATATGAGTTGAATCAACAAGTTATATTGAACGACCTATATATTAAATTCATTTAGTCATTGGTATTGTGATTTTACTTTAATGTCAAGTTGTATATATATATATATATATGTCATTGTTACTTATTCATAATTATCATAGAGACTCCCTTGAAATCAAATTTAATATATGGTTTCAATTTATTGGTATGAGTAATGAAATTAATGAACCCAATTGATAATGTAATATATTTTAAAAACCTTAAATTGTTACAAACACATGAAAATTTGTATTGAACCACCATCAGTAACACATGAATTCGAATACCATTTAGTGAGACTTTTACCTCATTCCATGGGTTGTTTCACAATTAATTTCCAATTTTAATTTTTATTATAAAATGGGTTTAAATTGAATTGAACTAAGGGATAGAATGGAAAAACAATGGACCCTATACATAAAATTTATTTATTTTATAAAACAAATTTTTCTTCAAATATTTAAATTACTATGTGATATATATACAACAAGCCTTCTGAACTTATTCCATGCTTTTATCCTCCTTCTGACGTGATATTTAAATGAAATGATGCTGTTGATATCCATTGATATTTTAAATGATATTTAAGGTATACTAATATATCCCATGGGTGATACATGGTTTAATAAAAGAACTCTATATATGGTCCCATCTGTCTTCTACCTTGCTTACAGTTGAGTGAAAGATGGACTACTTAGTGGGCTACCATGGACAGACTCATAGGGGATAACTACCATATTTCAGAGTGACACTCAAAGTCCCTATTGAATGCCGAGGAATGAATCATAGATAAGTTCAATATATATTCCATGGGTTATACTTTGGTTCCGTTAGTGGACCGCTAAGGATGGAATTGATTGGAAATGATGTTATACCACACCACAAGAGGTACTATGATTCTAATGAGGATTTACTAGGAAAGGCATGTTTGGTTATAGGTTCATGATACACATTGGGTGATACATAAATTTCATATTAGGATTTCCAAGGACATTCTCAGGTTATGAAATTAATAATTAATAAACTGATTTAACCGACACATATTTGATGAAAAATAACAAGAGTGATTTTAGTCAAAGAGATATACAATATCAATGGCCTGGTTAGGAATCTCTTGATCACATTCTAATACAAGTGATGTTGGGGTGTTCTATGACTTCAGACATAGAAATCTATTTATATTTATTAAATAATTGGACTTAATTATAAATAATACATGACTGAATATTTATTCAGATGCATTCAATGTTTGGCCGAAGTAGGTGGAAGTTGATGGGTGTCTAGGGGAATGTGAACCAATGTCATTGTTCACTCTCATTACTAACTTTAATATTTTTTATAAATTTTTATACACTATTATAGTAATATATTAAATGAATTAAGGGTATAAAACCTTTTTTTGGTTTCATAATAGTATTTTTTCTCAGACCATGTTTGGGCCACTGATGGTACCTGAACAGAAAATATGATTTCATTTATAGAAAAGGGGATCTCCCCCAATACTTGTTAATGATTTCTCATAAGGATAAGGGGATCAATGGACAATGTTTTGTCCCAATATGCCTCCATAGAAGAAGATAATTCTCACTACATACGTGTCACGTGATTTTGTCTAGATATTGTGGGATATTATTCCTCATGAGGATCATCATTAGGAGATGGAATGGAGGTATTCTCATATGGCCATTAATGATTACTTCTATCCCGAGATGTTGAGGGTTAATAGATTCTATGAGTTAATGCACCAGGATATAGGCACAAAATCAGTCCATTAATATTTTATTAGTTTTTATAATCTCCTGTACATCTCACCTATTATAATGGGTGATGAGATAGCTAAATCCATGTGATGTTAGGATTGTCTTAGGTTCCACATCTAACCCAAGGAAAATTCCTATCAACTGACTTTCATTTCTAGAATATTTAATAATGATATTTTCATAAAGTGTAAGTTATGAATGTTTTGTGTGTGATCTATGGTGGTTTGAAACCTAGATAATTTACTACATCGACTAGTAGTATGAAGTGTAATCTGGAGAGTCTCAGTTGTGACATTAGTATAAAGAGAATATACTCATGTTGATAAGTGATGGGTCACCCGTGTGGTGGATCAGTAGATAGTATACCTTAGTGAAAGAGATAAGTCATCATGAACTGATAATGAGAAAATATACATCAACTCTATTGATATTAAAAAACACCCCTTCCTAGATAGAGTGAGAGAGAGTTTGAATAGTATCCACGTGCAGAAGAATGGTTAGTAGCTGCTCATCAAGAAGGGAGACGTAGTGTAGCTGGTTGATGAATCAAAGGTGTTGGTTATGGAAATTGTAGTTAGACCTTGAATTTTTATGGATAGAAGAGAAAATCCACTTAGGGTATCCAAGCTATGTCATATGGTGGCTGATCATGATAGATTTATGCTATCATTCTGACACGTGAGGATAAAAATCTCTTGCCTTATAATGTTAGAGGTACTACTATAGTTTCCACTACAAGTGAATATCCTATTTTTGATATAGGTACATCTCATAGACTTATATATGATCCCTATATAGAGAGATGTAGGCTCATTGTTCAATTTCTTGATGGTGTTGTGACACATGATACTCTGTTGGGGATTTGAATGGTGGTTGTTACATAGTTCATGGAGTGAACCCTTGATATTGGTGGGTGTCACATCATATGGGACCTATTTTTCCATAATATGATAGATATTGAAATTATTCTTGCAATAGATAGGTTTTTTCTCATATAGGATTTCATTGATTTCTATCTAAAAAGGGTGATAGTCACATCATGAGAGGGTAGATAATTCATTCAAAATGGTGAAAGGGATTTACATTCAAGTTCACATGGACCCAACCATCTTGGGATATCTTGGATGACAACATAGTTTTATATTTAATATCTAAATGATCAGGCATCACATTGTGTATATTTCCCTAAATTAGTGGGTCCTTTCAAGGATATTTTCTTAATGGGATTTATGGATTAACTCTAATGAGAGTTTTAGAGTTCTATATCGAGATAGTTCTAGAAGTTATAGCAGTATCCAGTCCTTCAAACATGATATCTACAACTAATATTCATATTCACAATATGTAGATAGAGTATTTAGACAAAAATGGTGTTATCTGACCTAGTACCTTATCATGGGTTTAACAAGATGATTTTGTGAAATAGGAATATTGAAATCTTTTACTATATATGGATTACCAAACTTTGAACCAAATGTTGGTTAAGAACCAGAATTCCCTTCAACGGATAGATGATATATTTTACTAGATCCAATGATCTAAATTATACATGAAAATTAATTTGAGACCAAGTTATCATAATGTGCATGTTATACCATTATACATACATCAAACATATATTAATATCATGTATAGTATATATGATTATTTTTTCATGTCATTCTCTCTCATGAACATGCAGGAAGTTTTAAATTAACTAATAATCCATGTTTTCCATCCACATCTGGATTGATTTTTGGGGTTTTCATGGATCATATATTTCGGTGTCATCACAATCAACATGACCATTCCAAACATCTTTATACAATGTTGAATATAATGATAGTTAATTAGTTAAGTGATATGCTCACAAAGTGAAAATTTTAGACATATTGGATTCAATTCCAGAGTAACATTATTTCTGACACAATAGTATTAGTTGACCTATAGATTGTGAGAGATATAATTTCTTGGGATTATCCCAAAAACAACATTGAGGTACAAAGTATCTTTGGGATAAGGGTTATTACTAGAGTTCCATACCAGATTTTTCATGCCTCAAAGAAATACTCATAGGACTGACTAATAAGGGTGTTATGTTTCTGTTGTTAGATACAAGTGATCCACCCTTACAATCTATTAATGTGTGATTGACATCAGCACTGGTAATCATTTTTTCGGAGCCAAGAAGGAGTAAAATTATATACTAAAATTAATAAGGTGACATGATAAGAGTAGTTATTATGCATGGAGATAGAGTGTTAGTGTATGGTCCTCGAAAGATGATGACACACTAGAAGAATTAGATAAGGCAGTATCTCGAAATAGATAGTTTGTTCGTGCATTGCGCTTTTGAATACATTACGTTTGTAATGGACCATGTAATTATAGAACCATACATTTTAATATCAATTAATATTTATCAATAATATATTTAATTTATTTTAATGATGAATCTTTTTTTGATATAGTACTCGACATACATCAATGAGTTTATTTAAAATCTTACAGTACACACAACTTTGAGTTATGCTGAAAAATAATATAATAATACTATTATATTAAATAGTAAGTAACACATATCTATTGTATTAGTGGGAATTAAAATAACTAACTACATTATTATCACACTTGTTTTTAAAGTATTTTTACCTTTATCCAACAAGTTTTAGAGGCTTAAATTAATAATGAATGTGATTTTAATCATGAAATACTCTAATATTTTTAAAAGGATGTTTTACCTCCATTTGATGGTGAGACCTTATTAAATCTATTTTTGATAGTTATATATATTCTAGATGAAAAAATAAACTTTTTTTGAAATCAGACATAAATTTTTTTTGGATAAATATTTGGTAATGTTCTGATAAAGATCATTTTTTAATGAATAGATAAAAATACAGCATTTTAAGTCAAACTTCATTTTCATCTAATTTATTTAAATAGTTAAGTTATAAATTTAATTGGGTTTAAAGTTTAATTGGATTATATTTTTATCACTTAATACAATTTTTTCCATTGGATGTAATTTCACTTTTAAATTGGACATAAAACAAGTGAATCTTTTGATAGTTATTATTTCTAAAAACCGGTGTAATTTTTTACAATGAGAATTAATTTCAAATTAATTACTGAAACATATGTGTTTTGAAATTGGAAAAATGAATTCTTTATTTGGAATGTGAAGGTCCAATTTTATTAAAAGGTACCTTTTATTTTTAGACATTAATAATAGTAACTTAATTAATTATTTTATTTATAATGGTTAAAGGGTAAATCTGATAAATAACTGTAGAAAAATATAATAATAAAATTAAACTACCTTAATAAAAGTTATAATCCAATTGGATGAAGAATTTTCCACCATGGGGCCCCTTTGGTTGATTTGGGGACCCCATGGAGCCACTTGTATGTGAAAATGACATTTTATATTAATTAATTTAACGTAAAAGAAAATATATCATTCACATATATATTTTACTTATTTTTTTTGTATGGGGTTATATAAGGGATATATTCAATAATAAATAACGATTAGAGAAATAAAACTATTTCCTCTATCATGGAAATTTATTTATAATATTTAGACACCAAATATATAAATTCATTTATGGCATTTTGATGATGTAGTGATTATATTATAAAATTATGTTTTATATAAATTAGATTATAAATATTAAAATAAATTCATTTTGAAACTTTTTATACCATATACTAATTTAATGGATGAGTATGACATGTTATATATAAGGTAATGAATTTTATTCGAAAGAATAATGTTTTTATAGATTTATAAAATATCAATATATGAATAGTATAAAAATTGACAAAAATGAGTTTTAAAAAAATACTATTCTATTTAATTATATAATAGTCTTAAAAATCTAATATTTGGCCAAATGACATAAATAATATTGAATATATAATTAATTAACCACTTGTGGCTCTCTTGTTATTTTATAGTAACAATAGTTACCATATATTATGAAAATTCATGAAGACTTGGTAAGAGTTAAATTTGGAGGTCGTATATATTGAGAATGACCTCCCATACTAAAAGCATCCAATAAATATCATCGACCATATATACAATGTTCTGTGAAATAAAAAAACACCAATTTGTGTGATATGGTTAAACACTAAATATGAAAAGGTGATGGGGGAAATAGATAAAGAAATGAAATATAAGTAACATCTACTTTTTCCAATTGATAATATATGTTTGAATTTTAGGGATTAAATAAAAAAAGGTAGAGTAATATATCAAAATATAGTTTAAAATGATATTTATTTCTTTAAATAAATGTTTGTAATATTATATTATATATTATTATACACATAAAACGGAAAATGGAATCGGGAAGAATTACTTCATTAACAAATAACGTTACCTTAATCACTAAATAACCCCATTAAAATGAAAAAAAAATTGATGGGAAAAAATACAAATTAGAGAAGATAAATTGGAATATTTGGAACTGTCAAATCTTATAGAATCACCATCCCCACAAACAACACTATAGAGATTAAAAAAATGTTTGTAAACCAATTGAAATCATTGAAATTGGAAATTTAGATCCTTGGGTGGAATATTATTGAATACTGAAGTATTAAATGATGTATTTTTTATAGTAGGTGGTGTGACAGTTGGAATAGTATTGTGGTCATTAGAATAGAAACCTGAACATTTGAAATAATATCCTAACCACTGAGAATCGAACATGTCCATTAGGATATTATATTTACCACAGCGTAATAAAAATTAATATAAACAATATTCATTATGATGACTTTATGTATATATAAATGTGTTATTTTCATGAAATTAATATCATGATTTGAAACTCAAATATAATATAACCACATATCCAATAAAATATATTTTATGGTATTTTTTAAAAATAAATATTTTTTATAGTTATTATTAATGTAACCTACTTTAAAAAATTATTTTAAAAACTGGATTTTATATTTTTAAAAAATCGTATAAGAGTAGTCCAAGGGTGAATTTATTGTTATTTTTTTGAAATACATATATTTTTATATGAATAACATCGATACTACTTTTTTATAATAGGTGTGTTATAAAATAAACCATTCATGATGTAATAATATCTTACTTATTTATCTATAAGTCAGAACAAATAAAATAATAAAAAACTTGTTACATTATAAATTTAAATAAAATATACACTCCTTCCATAACTAGATGGTATTTTCCAATGTCTAAAGTATAATGTGGTCCATTAAAATAACAATTTGACACTTTACTTTTTAATAATGTATTAAAATCAAATTATAAAGGGTTGTAGTGTCTCAAAACCATAATGTTTTATTTATATATGATCCATAATATCATTAATATCATTATTACATGGTTTGAAATGGGTAATTTATTTTATTTGATATTTTATTACAAAAATATAGGTTTCATTATTTATAAATTACTCATTTCCCACCCCAAGGAAAAACAATTATCCTCACATAACAATGTAAAAACTATACCCAAATACCCTCTATTAAGGATCATATAATCATTAGTAAGGTTCTAGAATACTCAAACTCTAATAAGTCAATAAGTATAATTTCATTGAAAAATTACCACTATGAGAAAGGTGTAATGTAAATTCATCAATTAATTTCATTTTAATTTCTTAATTTCATATCCTCCATCTATTTTATAATAAAGGCCTTATTAAACATGTTATGCAATATTCTAACATTATCTTGACAATAATGATTTAGTGTATATTTATTATAATCATATATTATACATCTCATTTCTCATCTATGGAAAAAATAATGTTAATGCCCGGTTAACTACCAATGAGAACATTTATAGTTATTTCCTTATCACCAACCTTTTTTATGGAAAATATAAATAATAAATAATAAAAAAACATATAATTATACATATTTTATGATTTTGGAATTAATTATAATACAATGTTAATGAACATGAACATAAATAAAAAAATTGAAGAAATATAGGTAGTTTTTATTGGAAAACATTATATCAAAACATTTTCCATTTAACCACAAAAATACTGAAACATAATCAATTGATAAAAATTAATAAATAAATAGAACGTAATAATAATTTAATTCTAATTAAAAATTTTAAAAATCCCATTTTTTTTATTCAAGATGTGTAAAAGCGACAAAATAAACAGATAATTAAGGTAATGAGATTATCAAATGAAAACACTTTATATGGGTTATCTATTATTTCACATTAGTTCCAATATATATGTTACTATAATATCCAAAATAATTCATTTATATAATATTCCTTTTTAATTCAGTGATATAAATTTTCATATACTACATAAATATATTTTTATCCCCTTACAATGTTTTTAAAAAAGACACTAGTTTCCAAAATATATATTGAATGCCCTTGAGTTGTTACTTCACTAGAAATTTAAAATCATATTTTATTTCTATGTAGGATATACGTTATTAATTTGGGAATTCTATTGTTTGTTTAATGTATTATTATATGAAAACACCATTAATAAACAATTCTTTTCTATAAGTTATTTCATGGCAATAATTGTTTTCCTTTCATGTCGAATTCATGATTATGAGCAATTTATGACGTGGAAGATGGGACTACAATTTTATAGATAAATAATTATTGGGTAATGTGATATATCTCATGATATAATCTCTATTATATTTTAATAGGATTCTGTCATTTTTTACAATGATGATTTTAATATTTAGTCACATATAATTTGTGTGAACATGATGCTAGATTTTTTCACAAATTTGTGTATTATTTGACCACTATGTAATGAAATTTCATATTCATTATTAATCCAAATTCAATTTCCATATAAACAAATACCATAATTATTAATATGATTTTCATTTTACTATTATATAATGAAATAGATTATTTACAACCTTTTATAATTGGTCCAAGTCCCTTATTCCACCCGATACACAGCTTTTGGATCTCCTATTTATTTTAAATATATCATTAGGTGTTTATTTTTACTAAGGATATTTCTAGATACCTTGATTAATAATTAATAAGAACATAAGTATTATTCATGTTTTATTATGTACAATTGATGTATGATCGTAATTTCTATATACATTAATCCTTTCGATCTAAGATTGTATCACTATTATATTGTCATTCTAAAAAATAATGTAATAGTAATGTAAAAAGATTTAAGTCTCTATACATAGAAATTCTTGTTTTGTAAATTCTCAATTATTATCTACAGGTGATGGTGTGTCTCTAACAAATTGAATTTTTTATTATAGATCAATAAAAATACATTTTTTTGTTCTCTAAGTATATTAATAAACTATTATTATCATTTCTATAGGATTTATATCAATGTAATATTAAATTTTGATGATGATATTTATCTAAGTTCAATCTTATAAGAGTTTATAATCATGATTTAAATTCATTTAATGATGAAATTTATTAAATTTGTTCCCACTAATATGGTCACTGATTTTAGAACACTATATCCATATGTCACATATGATCCCTATTTCACTAAGAAATAACCACATATTAGAATAAACATATTCATATTTTCTATTCAAGATATAGAATTATGAAAATAATATTTTATATATCTCTTTGATGGTTGAATGAAAATAGCTTTTCCCAGTCCATCATCTGGATAAAATCAACATTATTCTAGTGCAAACTAACTCTTATCCTTTCCTAAAAAAAGTGTAACCCAAAGAAAACAACATAAATGAGTAACATAACTCTATGGGTCACCCTTTTAACTAATAAGTTTATTCCATGGAATCAGTATCACATATTGTATTTTTATGTGTAATTAATCACTCCATTAATCTCATGATATTCCTGTTGTGTATAACTATTATTATATTTGTTTATTTTATAATCCAATTCCTTCAATAAAATCAATATGTTCAATCCACATTAAAGGAATCTAATTACTCAATAAAAAGATAGTTTGATATGACAAACTAACATCCAAAATATTATCATATATATCATAATTCATGTTTTGAGTAAGGTGCAAGAAATGTTTTTCATATGATGTCTTTAAATCTTATGTAATCAAAATTCTCCACAAAAATATGTTAGTAAAGATATGTATCCAACTCTTACATTTCTATAAGTACTAAATATATTATATTTTTGAACAATTCATTAATAAATCAATTTTATTAAAAATATATTTTTTATTGTACAATTGAAATTGTATAGTTAAATAAAAATATATTTTTAAACTATATCATATAATCATCATACATAATTGATATTAAATATATAAAGTTAAATAAAATAATAAAATTTAATATTGAAATTCTTTTTTATACAATACATTATATAATTCAAATATCACATATTTAATATCATTTATTCCTTAATCATATCAATTTTTAAAACTATTTTTAATTGATTTAAATAATTTCCTATAACAATTAATTGTATTGTAAACACTTTGAATAATTTTTTTGACAATTATTAATTTTATATAAAAACCCCTTTATAATTTTATCCTTGTTTTTTTAATTTATGAATAGTTTACTAATTACACTTATATTTTCCATATAAATTTATTTTATTTATATTACATTCCATATAATACGATTCATGTATTTGATATTAAAATTTAATATTTTAAATATATTTTAATAAATGTTTCCAAAACACTTACAATGTAATTGTAAATAATGTATAATTATTTAATTTATAAACATTCTATAAATATAATAAATATCCAAAAATATGTTTTTACAATTTACATAAATGTCCTAAACTATATAATTCATTTCAAAACTCATATATTGAAACATAAAATTTTAATTTGTATATCATATTTTTATCTTTGAATTTTTTTATAAAATGTGGTTTTTTATATTAATAATCACACTTAATGATTGATAAGTGAAGGTTATGATATCATCCTTCGGTTTATGAGAACCATAAATTAATATTCATATTTTGTTCTGATTAAGAATTTATTCTAAATTTTGGTGTGTGGGCTTCCATAATCTTATATGATATCTCATTTTTAATTCTATGATCTAGTGAAATATGAGTTATTTACAAAATGTATCTTGTTATAATTACTCGTATCATATAAGAAACCCATGTTTCATATTATGATATCATATATCATATGATAATACAAATTATAAATTTTATATCATGGGCTATAATATCCCATATCGTATGGTCGGTCATAGTAAAACATTAGATCATAATTTATGATGAGAAAAGTGAATGTCATTTTATATATGATATTATCATTTTAATAAATTTTTTGTTTAATTCTATATCTTGAGGATTTAATAACAATAAAGGGGTTTTAGGGCTTCATTAATACGTAATGAACAAAGTAAAAACAAAACGAAATCCAAATCTCAAGATCTAACATGAAATATAATCAATACCATGAATTAATGAAAAATGAATAAATTGTCTTCTATATAGCATAAATGGTCATTTTTCCATTATTCCATATATGTTATTAATGAAGATCCCTAAAAGGATGCTGAATGAATCCCTTTTCTATTGTGTCTCTATGGATGGATCAAAATCTTTGGATACTTGGGAAAAATTCATCTTCACTCCATGGAATGCTAGTTCCTCTCATATAAATTAAATAAGAATAAAAATTATTGTGGTTGGAAGAATCAACAGATTCTTGAGCATGCAAGCACGCTCATTATCATAGTGGTAGTGGCCCTCTTGTTTAATCCTCAAAAAAAACCCACAAATGTGCATACACTAACCCAAAATATTTGTTATATATTAGAAATAAATTATTTCCTAACGTGAATTATTAATAGGAATTCACCAATTATCATTATTTTAACATCGAGAAAATTTATTTTAAAGGAATTCTATGCTAGACATATTTTGTAACAAACTAAAATGGTCATTATAAAAAATGTGGTATTCTATGAAACTATTTCCTACATTTTAATGACATAACATAGATGTTAAATTGGAAGGTATGAATACAAAGATATAAATGATAAAAAATATGGATAATGTTAATAAATAACTCAAAAGTATTAATTAAATCATAATAGAAATATACTCATTTTCATATATAGTCATTTTATGTTTCAAAAGTATGTTATCTTATTCAATATTTATTTTTATTGAATTTATCAGGCCAGAATTATAAATAATTTGTATATTTTTGATAATTTTTTTATGTAATAAATAACAATTTTTGAAACATAATTTCAATATTTACATGGGGTGAATGTTTTTTCAAAAAATATTTACTTTTCAATCATTAGTGAATGATACTGATTTTGGAAAAATTATCATTTAATTTAATTAAAATGTCCTATTATTGTTCGAAAATTATTATGATGTAAAATAATACTATTTTATGTAGATATAATATAATTAATTTAATTGGAATCTTCATTATTATTTATGTTGATTCAATTACATTTTTGGGCTTAAAAAATATTTTTTTAAACATTACTATTCTTAAGTATGTGACATGTTTTTATAAAAAAGAATTAATTTAATCAAAATTGATTTTTTTAATTTTATGGATTATATAATTAAGAAAATATTATTAAATTCAATTTTAGTTTATAGAAAAAACTGAATGGAGAGAAATTCAATTTTATTTTTAAAAATTCAATTTTCTGAAGTGGGGTTTCCATACATTTTCAAACTTATAAAAAATTAAAATCTTCCCAATATATAAGTATAATTACTTAAAATGAATCCATATTTTGGAATCTAAATAATTAAAATAACTTATTTGGTTTGTCTTAAATTTTTATCACAATGAATAATAATATCACTAAACATTTTTAACTACATTAACTAATAAAATGGGTTTATATGGTGTTAATCATTGTGATAATTTTAGGATTTCCACCCACACTTGACTAATAATTATTTATAATGTTATTTCACATTATAATATATTTCAATGTAATTCATTTCTATTTGGAGGTATATTAAGAAGAATGTGAAATTATATCATGCATATCATTTAATCATTGTGATAATTTTAGGATTTCCACCCACACTTGACTAATAATTATTTATAATGTAATTTCACATTATAATATATTTCAATATAATTAATGGCCATTTGGAGGTATATTAAGAAGAATGTGAAATTATATCATGCATATCATTTAATAAATTCCATGTGTGTCCCTTCATTTTCTTATAATTGGGAACCTAATCAATACTATTATAAAAAATACATGATTACACTATTTCATTCAATACCTGATAAAAAATTACTATATTTTTTTACTTAACCCTATATCATATGGTATTCTTTTAACACCAGTCCTTCATGGATTAAGGTGTAAATCAATGACTATCTCACAGAAAATGTATAAATATTAAGGAATCTATTTTAATTTTATTTCTAATTATACATCATCTAAAACATTTCCCTTCATAAATGGAATTAAAAAATATCATAAGTAATGTTATAAGGAATTACATTTATGTCATAACGATTTACCACATCTTCTCCCAAAAATGGGATATAAAATTTTCACCCATGCGTATATGTGGCAAACTACGTCTTCATAGAAATATGATTTATTTTACATCGAAATCATTCATGGATTAATGTTATGATAGGAATAATATATTTATATGAAATTTATGGTATACTAATGATATTAAAAGATAATTTTTTTTCTAATTCATTCACTCCATCCATCAAAAAAGGGAAACATCACTCATGTGTACATAAGAACTACCATCTCAAGGTAGTGATGTAATGAATTTTTCATCCCCACATTATGTGGACGATTAAAAATTAATATATAATTAATTTGTACGTATATATGTACATATATATATATATATGAATAATATATACATATAGTAAATATTCATCATGATTATTTTGAATATGCAAACACTGTCAACTCATAAGTAATTTGACACATTGGCCACATGGAATCATCTGTTCCCCCCATAGAATACAGGTTGCTGACAAGTAATGGGGCTCTGTGATGGTACGATGGGTATTCAATATCCTATTTGGTATATTGGATAGAATAATGATAAAATTATAATGAAATAGATTAATCACATATAAACATTCAAGATATTATAATTGAAGACATAATGTGTAATCAATATCATTTAAAAAAGGCGATAATGTCATTATTTTATACAAAAATGTGGATAAAGTGGAATAAGAAAGTAGGAATACATTAATAAGGAATATAAAAATTAAAAAAAAAGAAGGTAAACCCAAGTAGTATCATGAGCTCTAGCTCAGTCCTCTACTCTTGTACTCTATCCATATATATAAAATCAAGTGTCCATGATGTTTGTCTAGAAACCAAACAGTGACCTGAACATTGTTCGAGTTAAACATATTATCCCACAACCAATGGTATATAATACTATCTAGATTGTTAAAATAAAATAAACCTTATTCTTGTATTATTATAAATAAATTCTGTATGATAAATCTAAACTAGACTGCTTAAGTTCATAGGGGATATCTTTCCGACCCTATGTTATTTGACATAAGATATAATAACTCTAATCACATGTCCTAAAATATAGATATATATATATATATACACTATCGATAATGACACAATGCATATAAAAAAAGGAATACATTTATAATTTCATTAATATAAAAAATGAGCATAGAAGGTCAAACCAAGAGATATATATTATTGTTGAAATTGGAAACCATGGGTTGAGTGTAATCGAGGGGTGAACCCACACCATTTTACATATATAATAATAAATTTTACAAGTTTTATGAACATTTTATATGATTTTAATTATCTATACATTATTTTATCCCATGGATATAATCATAGTTGGTTCATGTAAAAAGGCATCATGATGAATCAAAGGAGATAGGCTAATAAATTATAATTTTGGAGAATGTAATGGATGATTCCATAGAACCATATACAGACATTCATAAATATAAGATAATGACTAAATTCAAGAGGGTTATAGAATAATGGCATCTAAATCGATGAATTAGGTGGTATCCTCTATGAATTCATGGAATAAGATAGGAAGGACTCAAATGCATTCCCTAGGAATTCAATCCTATAAAACTAAATAATGATCATAATAAGATATAAGGCATCCTCACTATTATTCAAGAACATTTCATACATTTTATCCATTAAAAATTTCATTTAATTCCATTTAGTTATGTAATATTAATTATTTAATAATGTTTATGTGAAATAGAATATCCATTAACATTTCATTTATATCATTGAACATCTCAATTAATTTAATCTTCTCATTTGAAACAAACTTTACATTATTAACCCACCATATGAGGATATCGAAGTAAATAGTATTAGTGAAAATGTCACTATAACTAATATAAATACAACCAAATTTGTGGATTTAGTCAATTTAATCACCATATGATGACGATGTGTGTTTATGGTCTTATATCGTTCAATAAATCACAATTTATTTTAAGAATTTCACATTATCAACATACAGTGATGGATGTATGGGGTGTGTCCCAATGGCACAAGATATAAATAATTATAATTTTAGGGATGAATACTAAAAGACCAAGATTATTTTAATAAATTAATCCTCATTTAATATCACCTTCATATTAAGGATAGAATGAGTTAAATCATAAAAATAAGATAATTTACCTAAAAATAGGGAACATGAGTTTTCTATGAAATGTAGTTCATTTAAAAAAAACTAATAATAATATTAAAAGGATTTATATTCCTAATCAGAGGGACATTATATAATGAATGATTCTAAAATAAAATGTTGGATGGGAGAGATATCTCAAAGGGAATATTGAAAATGAATATAACACACATAAAAAGTGGGATGGTATGAATGGATGGGAGGGGAAGAGTGGAAAAGGGTTACATAGTTTAAGTGGGAAATGTTCATTTCATCTTTTTAATAGGTACAATATTTTGGAAACATGGTTTACCATATTTGTTTTCAAACATCTGTTCAAAACTATCACTGTACAATCCCCTTGCATAGTATATATTCATAATAAGAATGACCATTCATAAAATATTATCATATCATTATCCTAGCCTCACAACCCATACAGCTTGGAGCACATTTTAGAAAAACCATACTCACATCATGTGTCTTCCCATTTCAATTTATTTCATTTTTCACATAGTCGTGCATCCCCCTAGCATGGTTAAAGAAAATGTGTGCCTCAAAATATGTGCCATAAAGATAATACTAACTTTACACAAATTATTCTCTTCATAATTTTTCTATATTAACTAAAACAGCCTGTCCCAATCAGAAATATAATTTAATAAATGATTTATCACACATTAAGACACTATAATTATAGGAAAATTTTATTAATATCAAGAAAATTATTTTATCCTAATTTGAAAAAATGGAATCTTCAACCAACCCTCTTTAAAACAAAAAGTCCTTCAGTTTCCATGAGGGTGGTTTCCCTAATTTTAAGAATAAATCTGGCCACTGATCATATATATAATACTTTTATTCCAAGGTACCATCCTATATATTGTTAGGTTGAAATTGAACCTGATCTTGAGGAATATACCTTCATTTAATATCTTTCGTGTTGTGATCAATGATGCGTACAAGATACTCCTCAATATAATCATAAGTCTTTAAATCAACTTCATTTGGATCAAAATCACTAGATGGGTTGGAATGACCATGGAAAAAAAAATTAAACATGAAATAAATTGTACACATCTCTGTATATTGGTGGAAGAAATATCTGATAATAAACATTCATACCCTCCCTAAGATATCATTATGTCTGGTAAAACATGTAAATAACATTCCTTTACTCTAAATTTGTTGATTACCCAATCTCAGTAAAACATTTTTCAATATATAATCTCCCACATAAAAATGTAGAGGTTAGGGTTTATGATCAATACAATACATTTTCATATCTTATTGATAGAACTTGAAAAAAGTTGGGGCTCGAGCTGAAACTACCCCAATAACACCTCTAAAGTCTATGGGTGACGACCTTTGTCGAAGGCATAAAAACATGGGGAAGCATTTTCCTAAGTGCATTCTTGAATAAACTCATCCATATTAATGAAACTGTTCATAGAAATTAATTAAGCTCTAAAACCACTATAATTTAAACCAATCAGGCATGAACTTATAGACAATACAAAAGTATGGCAATAATAACATATATGTAAAGGGAAAAAATACATGACCAATCATAAATATTTCTCAACCTAAAAAAAACTAGATAATCAAAAAGATGAAATAGGTACCTACTCTTAAATCCCATCCTATGACTATTATTCATGGATCAAGAACCCGGATAACCCTGATAATCTCTATGGTGATGGTCTAAATGTCCATCATCTGCATAAGACCCAACACATGTGGGAAAAACTCATGCATGTATGAGAATAAACATATCCAATAGAACTCCCCTAATGTTTAAGGGGAGTGGTATGTTATACTATAGGAATATAAAGATAGCTGATACAATGTATAGTCATCGAGAATATCTCATCCCAATAAATAGTGAATGTAATATTATCAAAGAATAGGGTTTTATACCGGGTGATTAGATGAACTACACATTTTCCTTATTCCTCCTATAACAGGTGTGTAGAATCATCCAACCATGAGAATATAAAAACTACATTATTGTGACATACCTTACATATATCCGTCCTTATGAAACGTAGTGTAACCAAATCCCTCATGTGGATACATAACAGTGAATATATATATATTCTTCGTCTAAATAATCCCAAAATAGAGATGAAGGGGATCTCCATCTCAATGATCATCCCAAGAATAAGATCATCCAACAGTTCCAAAAGACCTTCATTGATTCCCATTATATCACATTCCCCCAATATGTTAAATATACAAGTCAAACCACATACTGTCACTATTCCACATAGTAATTGGGGAAAATCTCTCTATAGTAGACCCATGCCCTAGTACAATAGGATGGTTCCAATTTGATGGTCTATAACCCCTGCTGATCCAGGATAGAGAATGAAATTATATGTCCTCATGGAAAAATTACATGATATAACATAAGGGTTCCACTCGGATTTTTGAGGACCCATGCCCAGCCTGGCTGGAGGGTTCTACTCTAGTTCATCGAGGACCCATGCCTAGATAATGTTTGAGGGTTCCACATTGAATATTGAGGACCCATGCTAATCCATAATTGAACATTCCACTCTATGTCATACATGAACCATTCCATGACACTGTAACTGGGTAACACTCCAAATGTCAAGGACCCATGCCCAGACAAGCGAGAGGTTGTCACTCTATGTCATTTTGGACAGATGTCCAGATATTGTAGACATGTGCCACACAAGAGGTGTATAGTAATCCTATGTGATCATACCCATCGTCAAACATCATAGAAATTAGATTTGGTCTTGAAACATTTAAATTTTAACATCAAATATAAAACTGAGTGAACCATTTAGTGCTACATGAAAAAACACATATTATAGGTTGATTTTTTCTAAAATATTAGTTTAAATAGAGGAGAAACTATTGGTTGGTATGTCTCAAAATAGTTCAAGGGTTACCGAACATGTGAGCAGATACTCATGGAATTTTATCACACTCCACAACCTATCCATGTCCCTAGATAGTATATCTATCCCTATCTTTATGCAATTATACACTCCATGTCGGTGGACTACATGGAGTGTCCCAGCTAACCAGGACAGGGGCTGTATCTCTGTTGGCTATGTCTATGAACTAAATGAAATTTCTGTATCTTGATGTACACAGATGTGTACCTAGAAATGTATATCAACATGGTTTAACAGTTATGTCATCCATCACATGATTTTACATTCAGAGAAGGGGTATACAACATGTGAGGTGGGCTAGATGTTGTATAATGCTAAACATTTTAGAAATCATTGTCTCCACTACTGAATGGCTACACAACATGTGTTCATACTATTACAGACCTTGTAGTATTATTTATTTTAGAAAACCCAGATATGATCTTTACACTATAATCTATCAATTCCACATTTGATTTCTTATAATGAATGGTGATTTTTGGGAAATTATGCTGTGGGTTTTGAATATTTTATATTTCTCATCAAAACATATCATCTTGTGTTTCGTTGGTGTTTTTTGATGTGTTCCACACACAACCAAGCCTTACACCACCTTTGATTCATCCTCCAATCACCAAAAAAATATCCATTACATCACAAAGAACATAGATATGGCTATGAATCATATATATTTTCCATATTTATTGATCCATCACAGTTCTAGGGTTTTGATTGGGCTTGGTACAACCTTAAAAAGTAGATCTGGTACTGTACGGTCCAACCAATGCATAACTTGAATCAATGGTGGAGAAAAGAAGCATAAAAAGAGACTAAACTATCTTTGTACAATAGTTCACATATAATGATAAATAATGGTGATCCAAGTGTTAGAAACCAAATAAATAAATGTATACTACAGAACCCTAGTGTATAAAACATTCCACAATAGGAAAATATGTAATAAAATGGTGGGTATACTGATTTATCTAATTAAAGAAGGCATAAAACACCAATTTATGTGTTCTAATTAGATTACGAGATGATAATTGAGGAATATCTCATCCAAAAATGATCGGGAGTGGTTGTTGCATTTTCTTCATGCTGATCTGATCTGATCCAATGCTCCACCATCATCTGATGATATTCTCCCACAATGTAAGGGGGAAGAGATTATAAATTCTCCAAGGGTTTGTGCGGATCATCCTTAGTAATTCATCCTATATATATTCTTATATAATTATACATTTTGATGAAATGAATGAATGAATAAATGAATGAATGATTTATTTTATTATTCCACTTAACATACCGTCAATGAGGGGGGAGTCTGAACACCAAATGATAACATATTTTTTGTCGCGCCTAGTGTAATGACTGCATTTTGTACTCAAAAGTGGTCTTAAATTTATAATCTATGATTCTGTTTATGAGTTATATCATTTTATTTTGGAATAATCATTTGAAATATATAATAAATATTTAATATTTTTATAAATTTAATTTAGGCGACATAATTCCTTGGAATTGTACAGTCTCTCAATGTTTCACTTTAGAAATTTGTATTTTAATATTTCAATGTCTTTAAAGGAAAAACCCGGTCTCTACAACATTCTATTTTTCAATGTTTTCTTCCCCAAATAGAAAGAATAAAAATAGAACATTGGGTACTAAGACCACACTTTGGTCTCCCACTCCCAGGAACTCCCTTGCACATTTTTTGCTTCCACATCAAAAATATCCAAAGGGGTGGTCCATATGTGCCTTTTCCTAGACTAATTATACTCAAATTCTAATGTGTGATACAAAATTGTGACTCCATCTACAATTTCCATCTCACCCCATTCAATGATTTTTATAGTATAATTCTCATATATCATTTCCTACAACACATGGAAGACGTCAAGAACCCTCTCAAACTGTGGGTATGGAGAGATTTTGTATGAAAACTCTCAAACCCTCTAGACGATATAAAATGTTCGGATGATCCTTGGGGATTTCATTCATTTCAATCAAATAATTTTCAATCTAAATTGTTTGGAGTCTATAAGTAAAAAAATTTCTCCGTGATAAAACTATAATGGCCTATGAAGATGATCTATATATGATTTATCTTCTCTAGGTAGTCTTCATCCACTCATGGATGACCTGGAATTTCTTTTTCTTCACTCTCAACAAATCTGGTCCCATAATAGATGACACATAAATATATATCTACAATTAGGGTAACCATCAATGTCTTCTATACAGGTCCTTAAAAGTTGTCACATCAATGATATATTAGTAGATATTTTTGTACCCAAGATCTAACAAGGTAATTTTTTCCTACCTTCCCAGTCTGATGTGTAACACAAATTCCCTCAACGTATCCTCCAACACATGTATTGTGGGATTAGTATACCTGATGATCTGGGGGTGAATGGTTGTACTCAGCCTCATCTAGATCCTAAATTCTTCATATAGGCCTCTAAAATTATAATGATAACATCACATCCTGATCAAACACAATCATCTAGGGGATCCCATGAAGGAGAATGACCTCTTATATGTAGAACAACCCCAAAACACTTCACCAAACACAACTCCATTGTGGAAATAAATTATTATGAATTTTTTATTCGATCAACTATCATCCAAATGGTGTCATGGATCATAATTTTTTTGGTATCCCAGTGATAAAGTATATAAAAATTCTCATAAAATTCTATTATGGCATTTCAATAGGTTGAAAAAATCCTTCTAGAACATGGTGCTCAACCTTTACCTACTTATAGGTGATGCAGATAGAGAAAAAGTCATATATTCTTCTCTCATCATGGACCATAAAAACTAAAATTGTAGGTTTCTTTTCATATTTAAAAAAAATGGGATGTACATCTAGGGGAGAAGTGTGGAACTCCCATATCACCACCTCCCGAAATGTGATTGGAAGAACTGTTCACCCTTGGAACAAGATGAAATGATAATATAGTATATAATATCCATATGGCGTGTTTACAATGGATATCTAACCACATAATATATCACAACTGTTTTTTCCTAAACAAGACTCTCCCAAATGCTCAAGAAGAAATGGAGTCAACACCATCAAATGTGGAAAAGTTATACCCTCCTTCTCAACCAAGTTTTGTTATAGGTATGCTTACTAATCTGAATTTTACTAAACTAATTCATCCTAGTAATTCTTGCTAAGTATATCTAATATGATGTTCCCCATTCATGGATTTTATAATATCTTGAATTCATAGTCTTATAGGAACTCCAACCGGTATCATTTTCTTTGGTCCAATTCTCTCCATGTGAAGACATTTTGGATACTCTAACAGTCTCAGTATACCAAAAAGTGATCCCCAATAAGGTAGTGCTTCTACCTACCTGGTATTAAGACTACTACTATCACCTCTAGGTCATGTTTTTTTATATCATAGCATTTGGTCTCAATTTAAACTACCCATATACAATAATTTTCTTCCACTTCATCAACACATTGCTCAGCCCATCTCTTGATTTATTGTAATACTTTATGAAATTCAAACCGTCTTCTTGTTGTCTCAACACTATATGACTCATTAGCCTCATCCAAAACCCCTCCAAGTCCCTCTAGCACTACTCAGACCAAATAAATGGCTTCACATTCGATGTCTAGGAAATCAAAGGTGATACAGTAGTGGAGAAATCTTCAACAAACCTATTATAGTGCCCTACTAATCCAAGTATTCTCCAAACCTCCTATACATTATTAGTCATCTTCCATGAAATTACTGTGTCAATATAATATGGCCAATGTCTAAACCATGTTCATAAATGATAGTCCCCATTATGTGGACCTCATTAATCTAGGAGTAGAATATTGAGAAAATTTAATTAAGGATGTAGCAATGAAAGAATGTTTAGGACCATCCTAATGTGATCGACATGATCCTACATAGATGTAGAGTAAACATTGATCAATATAAAATACTATTACAATCATGGATGGAAATACTAGTTCATCAAATCATTCACAAGGTAGTGTAATTTTTGACACAGAAAGAAATCACATTGAACTCATAGTTTCTATTGAAACATTAGAATTTCACCTTTGAAATATTTGTTATGAGAACCCTCAAATGGTTATAGCTATACCAAATATTGATCTTCAAGAACCATCTAAAACCTTAGAACTAGTCAACTTTTCTTATAAACAAGACATGGGGTACTTTTTCTTTAATGATTCCTAGTTCAAGTGATGATAATCTACGCAATGTAGGAAACTCCCATCTTCCATTTTCATGAATAGGGCCAAAGCATCCCAAGGGGATATACTCAGCCTAAAAATTCCCATCTCTTAAAGGTCTTAAACTTATAACTGCATATCTTAGAGCTATTTAGGGAACATATGATATAATACATAAAAAATTGAAACATTTTTAAGATGCATGTTGATGGAATACTCTATATCCCACCTCAGTGGTAGTACCAAAATATCCTCATAGAATACATCCATATAATTCAACATTATTAAAGAAAACTAGATTCCTAATGATTCGGATACACCAATGATTATACTCCCAAATTGATGTGTGATGGGTTTTATCCTCTTAATCAAAATACCAAAATCCCCTTCTTTCATATCTCTATTTCTTATTGTCGGATTATTTCATCCCCTTAGTATGTAGGAATATAATTTCACTTTGGTTATAATTGATCAAGGATTAAATTATTAATATACAATACATACAAAAGATACTTTAATTGGGTTCTATCATGATGAAGAAAATATCTATCATGAACCTCTATATAACAACTATTAGATCACACTATTGGAAGATGAATGATATAGATGAAGAGTTCCATGTAGGAACCTCAAGATGAAGCTGCAAGCATAACATGTCAACAGTGTGCAGTAGCTCTATCACTAAGATTGTAAATATAAAGGAATTATTGTTAACTATGTATATTAATATTGATAAAGGAGTAGAAAATATATATATCATACCTACTATCATTTCAATTGTCATATGATCATAAAACTCCTAGGACTATAGTTGACTATGGGACTAGATGATATCTCCATACGTCTGATGTTGGTAGCTTTATTATTTTGGTGGAAGGATCTCAAAATGTCTTCCACAACCCATAACTCGTCATGCACCTCTTATAGATCTAATTCCTTGGATACCACCCTTTCCTCACATAAAAGATCTATGATAATGGTGTTGCCTCTATCATGTAATTTCATCACCTATCTTCATGTTCTTCTTAGAATATTAGGTCGGGGAGTCTGACCCCATGTGACCTACACATCTAAAGTGAAGAACTATCCCTCTATGGGATTCCATAGTCATTATTGGTGGCTCTAACCATTTTACTGAATGTGATCATGGTAGAATATATTATAGAAATATTCTGGTGACATACGTCTACTTATTGTTGTAAATGACTCACCTCTATGGAACCCACTAACTACCCTAACAATCTGGTATCCCTCTAAAAATTATCTTTATCACAGGTGACTTCTCCAACAAGCCAAAATTGGTGGGGATGAACAAGGTCTAAAGACAGAAAAATATCTCTCTATGGAGTCCTTACTAAATCATTCATGATTAGAACTTAATAACATAGATCATGTCAAGGGAGTATTTCTTATGGTCAATGAACCTCTTTGTATACCTAACAATAATCACACCTCCCAAATACCAATCTAAAATCTCTAGGATAAAGATTTAACACAAATAGAATAGGAAAAACTCACCACTAAACATCTTCAAAAAGTTAGTCCATGAGAGTGTCAACTCATCATGCATCTTCGTAAGAAGGCCCCAACATCACCCAACTAATATGTTGAAAATTCTATCTACCATCACAACCACCTGATACATCGTCAATTTAATAAGCTTGAATATATAGAAAAACAACTATAGTTGATACTCTACATCTTGAGGATCTACATCACCAAGGAACCTCAGTGGCATGCAACACTAGAACACACAGATCCCACTAAGCCTATGCGCATTATTATCCCACTCAACTAGAACAATATGCTCCTAGATACATGGAGGTGATTTACATAACCTCTAGGAGGAAAGGGATTGTGGGGCGGTCCCTAAACTAAGGCCTCAGCACTCATCATGTCTTTATTACATTTTGGATCATGTATCCTAGATGACTACCATCATTGAGAAAACCAGAAATTTATCAAGGAGTACCATGGTTAGATGTGAATAAATTTATATATCAATTAAAATGGGGAGTTTATTTATAATATCTATTAATAAAAACAATTTTATATGATGAATTTACCATTTGAACCCATCAAATATTATCTCTTTATACTGATCTAACGTGAAGGTATTCATGGTCATAGTGAAGGGATAATTTGGTTGCCGCCCAATTAGAACTTTCCTGGCCCATAGTATCTTAATCAAGAAAAATTGACATTGTTTCCCTAAAACCGACTAAATCCTCTTAAGCGGGGTAGTCCGAAAAACATCACATGGAATGAACTTGCTATGATACTAATCTGTCATTAAATGAACCAATCTAGGTATCATGATGCAACTTCCAAAATCCCACCTCCATTTGCTGGGGTAGTGATAAGTTCCAATGGAATATAAACTTGGGGGGGTTCCTATGTTCTTATATGCACATAGAAAAACATATCAATGAAAAATATTTTAGGGAATTAATAAAAGATACAACACTACTATAATTTAAAAGCAAACATGAATGAACCTCTAGATAGTAAATATGTATGGTAGTAAAAGATTAATTGGGGTAAAAATAAAATTCCATCCATAATTTTTTCCTAACAAAAAAAAACTGGAAAAGAGAACTATTTGAAGAGATCTCATCTCTTGAATCCAAATAAATTACAAGTATTCATGGTCTATGAACCTAGTATCACATTTCTACACTATATTCATGATTGGAATTTCATTTTTTATATATGACTCTACAAGTGGAAGAAATTCCCATCTATGGTTGAGTTTATAACACCCAATAGGGAACCACTAAAGCTGATGGTGGAACTATAACAGAAAAAATAGGAATAGAAAGGCATTATATATAATGTATGGTAAAATAGGAAAAATTAACCCAAAAAGAGTGATTGTAATCTTGTCCATGGATAAGGGGATAATAATGTTTGTAGATGAATAACCCATTGAGTAATACCCACTTATACCAAGATAGTAGACTCATCAAACCATGAGAAAATAAATATAAAAATTGCATGGCATACCAAACAAATCTTCTCCTCTTTTAGAAGGAGAGTAATAAAATCCTAGGTGTGGGTACAAAAGGATGAATATATATGAATATATAACATTTCAAATTAATCCCAATAGAGAGAGTAAGGGGATCTCTTTCTCACAGTTCATCCAATTAAGAATAGTAGCCAATATTTCCAAAAGTATTTCTGAGATGTCCAACCTCTCACACATCTTCCCAAATTGTAAATATATAAGTATGAAAATGCTTCAACACTATGTAACATAGTCAAGTGGAACAATATCTAGGTAGAGGACCCATACCCTAATACAACATGAGGATTCCACTCTGATAGTCTATGAACCATTCCTAGCATGGCTAGTGGGTGATCCTCTAGGTCATCGAGGACCCATTCACGTATATCATAGGAGGGTTCCACGTGGATGGTTGAGGACCCATTCCCAGCCTAGAAATATAATATCACTCTAATTAATTTTGGACCAATTCTATATTATTTTAGTAGGGTACCAATTAGAAGGCCAAGGACCCATTCCCACCGCAGTTGGAGGTTTCCACTCTAAGCCATCATGGACCCATTCTATAATACCATAAGAGGGTGAAACTCAAATGGTCGAGGACTGATGCTTAGACCTACTAAAGGAAACCAATCTAAGTTAACAAGAACAATTAATGAACACCAAAATAGAGTGTAACCTTATAGTTATAGGGCCAATGACAAACCTGGATGGAGGGTTCTACTCTATGTCATTGAGGACCCATGAACTAATACAAAAGGAGGGTTCCACTATGATGGTATCTGTTGATCCTAAATTATCACTTCCTTTATTGAGCATTGGAGAAGTAAGCATCATGATGGGAAAAATAGGCATCATAACTATAATTCCACATTGAGGTAAATTTCTTGTTTTATGTGGAGAAAATCATGATTGGCTAGGTGTGAGCCAAAATTCATGTTCAAAAGAATTGGATATGGAAGGTTTATGTTTCTTAAAATATCTCAATAGGTACACAACATGTGTTGGGACCCACATGGAATGTGGTCTATCTAGACCACCTATCTATGTACCCAGAAAGTGCATGTCTCACAATCCTCAAGTAGCAGTATAAGTTGTGTAGGTGGACAATGAGGCATTTCCAGGAAAATTGGGACTAGGGTTGGGTCTGTGTTGGCTAAGTCTGTGTACCAGACCCCTTATCTATGTACCAAAGTACACGGAAGTGTACGTGGACATGTACTTCCATAAGTTTTCCCTCCATGATATCCATCACATAAGATCCCACATGGAAAAGGGGTATAAGTCAGGTGAGTTGGTATAAATTCCATGTCACGTATAAATTTTGAGAAACCATAGCTTCTACTACTGATGGGAAACATGATGTGTGTTCATCCCACTACATGGAATGTATTTGTGGTTTCTATAGAAAGGCCATATCCAATCTTCACACTAAATATGTAAAATTTACCTTCAATTTCATCCTAAATCTAGATGAATATTGTACATGTATCTAAGGTTCTTAGATGTTGTTAATTTTTCTCTAGAAAACAACATCTAATGGTCTTTTGACAGTTTTTCAAACGTTCTGCATGCATTGAAGCATTCTAAAGCATTTGATTCATCATATAATCATCGATATAATCTACCATAGATTAATAGTATCCAATAAATAATTTATTCATACCTTATTTATTAATCCATCATTTTTCTAGGGGTTTGATTGGGCTTGGTACCACCTAGAAAATTCATACCGAGACCACATGGTCTATCCTATGAATAATGATAAACAATAGAAGGCAAAATCAGTATATAAAAGATTAATAAATCATTATTTAATAGTTCTTGCCCAAAAAGCAATAATATAGATCCATGGGATAGGAAAAAAAGGAAAAAAAATAGATTTTAGTACTCGGCCACATGATACTGGTCACAATTGAGACATTTCAATAAATAAGGGTGGATTTAATCAATAATTTATTCATAATGGAATAAAACACCAATTTATGGTTTCTTCATCGAATATAGATTAATTTTTGATAAAAATATCATCTTCTAATGATTCTGAGATGATTCTTTATTTTCTCCATCAATATATGATATGATTCTGAGTTATTTCCTCATCAGATGAGTTCCCCAATGATGAATGAGGTAAGATATCTTGAATTATCCATGGTTTTATGTGGCTAACCGTAGAATAACATACATATAGACATTAATATATAATTTTAATTTCTATATAAATTAATTAATTAATGAATTTAATAAATAATTAAACGACTAAACATTCCACCAACTAGTGATGATTCTGAATTCCCCACATCAACACATTTTTCCCATGCAATGGGTAAACAATGGTTTCCCTACTAAATTTTCATATTTTTTTTCTAGTTTGACATTAATTTTAAGTATAAAACCATTTTCATTAATAATTTTGGGGTGTAAAATAAAAATTATATTTAATATTTTTAGTTAAATAAAATATGGGAACACTGGGAATCACAACTTCATGACATATCAGCACCAATAATATGATATTTATATATATATATTTGCAAGTATTACTGGGAATTAATATGGTCTCTAAACCTGATTGATATACATACCATTTTTGATAAGTTTTATGAAATTATATTTCCCTAGAATTTGAAATTTTCTTAGTAGTTTTTCCTTGGAATACTTTAAAAATCACAGTGGTTAACGGAATGGCATGTCATACATTGACTCCTAAGGATCCATTTGAATAGTCACTTCTGAAATGTTATTGTGTTAGAATTTATTAAGTGTTACAGTTTTCAACTAAGAACCAAAAAACATGTATATATTCCTAATTTATTTCCTCCAATGGTATTATAGTATTCTCAGAATTATAATGGTCAGAGGATTATTGATTATATATAGAATTATATGTGAACCCATATCCTTTTCCAACCCCATCTAGAACTATGTCATAAAATAATCATATTTATCTTATACAATTGTATGGAAAACACAATGACATTATATAATCTCTTAGATATATAGAATGCCAATTTCATCTAAGGATGAGGTCTCCAAGATAGTTAATAAATGGGGGCCTAGCTTCTCCACAATTACCCATATAGTTGACTACCTTGAGGGGAATTTAGCAACTCCATCATGAAATATTTAGTGACATCTTCTCATTTTAATTAATGAATTGTTAAGTGTTATAATAAACCATCAGTCCACTAGTGATCCTCATTAACCTTTATACATGTAAAAAACTGAGTACAAACACAATATATATGTTTCTTCATTCCCGACCACCAATATAGGTGGTGTATGATGTGTACATCATGGTGAGTCTAACATGTATTTCCTTCCTATAATCATGAATTTAATCTATCAACATCCACTTAACTTCTCTAGAAACCCATACTTATCCAATAATGGTCATGAATTCCGAATCATTGATAACCAAACCAAGTGTTGGGCCATCACCATAAATACTTTCCATTAGGAAAGGTAATTTATCATCAAAAGGATGCCTCATCCTAACTCCATCAAGAAGATAATATTTTTTTCAATATATCAATGAGTACAAGAATTATGTTACATTAATTAATCTCTAGATACATCTTATAAAATATGGCCATTAATTCTCACTCACTCTCAGCTTTAGGATTTTCATGTTTTGTAGTCTTTTAACGTAGATAATAAGTCATTGCATTGCCTTTATTGGACGTATAATAAATCATAAAATCAAAGTTCTTAAGTTATTAATCCCATTTTTACATTTGGATTTTCAAATCACACTAATTGATTAAGTGTTCGGGTATTCTTATGGGATATGTATACAATAATCATATCCACCAATAAATAATACCTCAATTAGTTTAAATGATGAACAACTTCTATTAATTCAAGGTATTGTGTTGGGTAATTATTTATGTGAGGTATCATCTAACGAGACATTTATTCTAAACCAGAATATTCATGTATCAAAATAGATCCATGCATGATTCTCGATGAATTAAAATATATGGTGTCTCCCCTACTAGGATCTGGTAGAATCAAGATCATCGCTGAAGAATGTATTTCTTTCATCTCTTGAAAGTATATTTACTATGCTTTATACCATTTATCATAATAGCACTTCTATCCATGACATTAATAAATTCTTCAGTTCGAGAGAAATCCTAAATTTAAATACATGAACCCAAACAAAAAAGTAGTATATATGAATTTACTAAATTGGTTAATGATATAAGTATACATATCACAAAGGACTGAATACATTAGAGAAATTTCAAAACAATACACATTAATGAATTTAACATTACAATTGAAAACATAAAATATAACCTTGAGTATTCCTTAATAACACCATTATTTCATTTTTAATATCCTTTCATATTAATCCTAATACACTTTCTGACATCCTTGGGAAAGGAGACATAATAAATTGGAAAGATCTTGTGCTTAGTATGATTAAGATTACACCAAATGTTGACATAAAATATAAGAAATATTCAATATGTATAAGTAAATAACAAAGACACACATCAATTAATAAATAACATGGAAATGAAGAAAAATTTTATTTGAATAAATGGGGATTAAATAATTCTATTTAAATAATCATATGATCTTGAAACTTTTCCTTGATATTATTACTAATCGACTAATCACATGGATATTAGTGACTAATCCCATAATAATGCAATTTATAATGTCCTAAATCAACATTATATCACGAATACACATTTTCATGACATATTAATAAAATGTGTACGGTCTCACCGAATTTCCCAAGATATTTTGACTTGTGAGACCTACTGATGTAGTGGTAGTATAATATAGGCCCTTACCATTAAATACATAGTCCAACAAATTACATATATGAGAGTGGAGAAACAAAATCAAAGTAAAAATTCATATTAAAAACTATCACTAGAAATGAAAATTCGTTCCCCAATCAATAAACATAATAAACATAAAAATTCAAATCATAAAACATGAATACTCATGCTAATACTTTTCCGAATCATGTAATGTAATAGAAAATCATCTAAATTACTACGGTTTATAATATAAAACATAACATAGAAATATAGATTATAAAAAAATAAAATAAATAATATAGTTCATATCATTTCAACATATTCACAATAAAACATAAGGTAAAATGATGGTTTAATTCATATTATAGTTTAAATACTATATATATTCTATTAAAAACATCATTCTAGAAAATATCATTTTCATATTGAAATGCAATTTTGAAAACCAATATTTTCCCTAAATAATAGTTATTTTTTTTAAAATAACATTGTAAATTTGTAAGGAATGCTTCCAGTAATATGTAGTCCTGATACTGGGAAATTACATATACATTAAGTATTTTAAAATAAATATTTCATTCATATTCTTGGTAAAAGTTCAAAAGTATGTCTATCATATAGTGAAAAGGATAATCCATTAAAAAAATTTAGGAAAAATTCATACCTAAGTAAAATATTTCTTCACTAAATCATTACGATTTTATTAAAATAATTATTGAAAATTGATTCAAAAAACAATATGAAATAGTAGCATTATTCAACTAAATAGATAAATAAATTAAAATATTATTAAAAACATATTTTTTAAAAAATTGTAAATAAATAAAAATAGAAATTTATAATATTTCAGGAAATTATCATGAATAACAATAGGATAAGAAAATATATTGGTTTTATTATTGTAATATAAAATAATTCCACCACGAGAGGCTACAACATAAACAATCCCAAAATAATGATGAAATTGTGAAATAAATTGTAAACACTTTTTTACATTAGAATAATATGCCACATGAAATAAATAACATGAAATGAATCATAAAATAAAATAAAGACCAAGTGATTCATGATATTACACATTTTTATGTATTGGTATATACATTAGAAAAAATAAATAAGAGTTGAACATGGAATATGATTCATAAAAGTGTATGTGAGATGATAAGCCCTTACTTTGTGTCTGAATTCCTTCATATGTGTAGGTATCTTCAGAATAACAAATATAAAATTTTTTAAATATATTACATAACCATTCTCATATATATAACAAAATATATGATTCATTTATAGTATTTTGTGACACTTTTATTAACAATTATATGATAAAATCACTGTTTTTGATGATAATTACTTCATTTTTCATGTATATTTTGTTTTGATAATTTAGATACTTTTACAATGACCATAATTATATAATATAATTTTTTAACAACTATATATATGTGTGTGTGTGTGTGTGTGTGTGTCATATATAGTCACTATTTATGTGTCTATGATAGTTCATAAATGATAGATATAGTAAAAGGAGTCACACCATTCATGGAGATGTTGGGCCATACAAATAGATAAATGGTGTTTCAATTTTTAAAATTGATAGAACATAAGAATGTTGATAATATTTAAAAATTAAATAAAGTACTATTTCAATTATTTCATATATATTCATAGAATATATCATTAATAAAATACATTCCAAAATAAAATGATAAACATTTTACATCACTCTATGGAGGCAGTTGTCCACATGTACACAAGAGAGACATTATTGTTTTCCAACATATGTTAAATTAGGAATGTATATTTGATATTATAATTAAATATGTATATTAATATTATAAATATCATATAAATAAATTTTAAATCCATTATTATAACCATCAATGAGAGGCTGCAATGAAAAATTTTACATCAGTTTATGGGGTGGTAGTCTCTCCTACACACGATCATCGACTTTGATTCCCATTTATTATATGGGGATAGGGATAATTATTTATCACTAACATAATAAATTCTCAGTATATATTATACACTGGTTTAATTTTTTAATAATATTTTCATAATATTTTATAGAGTAATAAGAATAATTAAAATGTAAATACATGGTTGTAACTTTAACTCATCTTCGGACACCCACTTTTACTTTATCATTTAAGAATTATTATATTTTACTTTTAAAAAAATAAATTAAGATGTTTTTAGGGACATAATTTATATATTATTTCCTATATTTTATAATATAAATGTATTTAGGGGTGTGAAAATGAGAGTAGAGGGACAACCTTTTATAATAGGCCGGAGGTGACACACTTGTAGTTTCTAAAAATAAAATGTGACATGAAGTTTTTCACATTGAAAATGGATTAAAATGTTATCATTACCAATCCATGTAATATATAAGGTTCAAATATGTATTTATAATTGTAATTATAGAATATTTTTTGTCATTTTAACCATTATCATTTTTGTTTAACTCTTGGAAAAAATGTTTTAACATTAATTGTGGTAATTAATTATTATTTTTACAAATCAATGTTAAAAAAATATTAAAATTATTATATAATATTAGTTAGTATAATTATAAACATGGAATTACTTTTTCAAATTTCAATTCACATAAGTGGATGAATATACTTTTAAACTAATCTCATAGATTGACGAAAAATAAGTTTTCGAAAGGAAAAGATTCCATAAGTATATAATTTATTAATATCATAATTAAATATGAAATCATGTGAAATTCCGTAAATATTATTTATTATACTCTAATTGAACCGATATTAATTTTAAAATATTATGAAATAACATATGAAAAATGAAATTCTTTAATCAAAAATTGAGTATTCAATAAAAAGTGAAATATTTCAATATCCTCAAAAAAAAACTTAACAAATTATCAGAAATTCAATCAAAGGTAATTTAAACAATATAATTTATTAGATTCAATCCGTTTTTAATGTTAATTTTTTAAACATGGTGCAAAATATTTTTAATATATTATTAAATTGTCTGGTGAAACCAAACATAGGCAAATAAATTTTTCCAAAACAATTAATTCTTCTTGCTGGTGGTTTTTACTGTGTTTATATTTAACAGATAACCATTAATTAATTTTAAAAATGTGTGAAGAACGATTTTTTCATAATTTAGTTATTCTTATTAATGTCCAATAATTTAATATCTATGTAATATTGGTATACAATATTATGGTTTATTTAAATTTGAGGTTTTTTATAAGGCCCCAGCCTTAAACCTTACTTAATATTGAATTAAATGAATAATTTACATTGAGGATATCTTCAGGATTAGAGTTTTAGAGAATTATAAAATAACTATTACATCTCAAAATATTACAAAGTAGACACTTTTACTAAGTTTCCATAAAATAAAAACTCTTAAAAATAAACATGTCTAATTCCATGTTTTAGATAGCATGACTTTCCTTTGATCCCTTCCAGAACCCAATTCCACATTAAGCCTTGGGAAGAACATTTCAAAAAAAAACTTGGGGTGAGCATAAAAAGCTCAGTAAGGGATACACAAAGAATGAAAACTTTTAGTTTATCAAAACAACAAGTAAACCATGTATACTTTATCAATGTAATACTTTTCACCTTTATAAAGTAGTAAAAACTCTTCACTGAATAAAAGATCATTACTTACCCATTTGTAACCAAAAGATTACCATAAAAACCCATATAAATATCACATAACATATAAAGGTAAATTGGGACATAATCATACTTAAGTGGAATAACCATATGGTCGACATACACACATATCACTTAATGGAATAGCCATTCGGAAAACTTCCATTCTTACTTAATAGAATAGCCATATGGCCGACTTCCATACCCAATGCATTGGAGGTTATAATGTAACCGCCCGTCCTGGTATTCAGGGCACCACCCTTCATATGGTTCATCATGTAACCACCCGTCAAATGTCCAAGTACCATTATAAAATCATAAGACATAAAATAAATATAATGGAAAGAAAACATTTCCACACATTGATCACAATATATCACATAAATATATTGACATAATAAATCCATTATAAAAACAATTTTCAATACAAAAATAAACGAAAATAAAAACATGGTATTGATTTTTAATTAAAAAGTAATTGCTTGTAGAGGAATCTGAATCTCAAATAATGGTCAGGGCGGTGGAGAAGTCGTTGTCACCACATACGTATGAAAAAAACATTCCCTTTTGTCATTTAGTAAAATGCTGCGTAGAAAAAGATTCCTTTTGTATAAAAGTAAAAGTAAACAGGGTTTATATACCATATAAAAGAAAGTTGTGTATAAAACGAAATATGCCTCAATGAAAGGAGATTGATACGAAGTCCCTTACCTCGGGTCTGACTTGACTCGATCGTTCTTTAACATCCTGAATAATAAACTTGAGTTAATTTCTACTTTCTTAAAGAACCTTTTTCAAGTTCATTATTTATTTTATGTCACTTATTACCATGTTATGGACATTATGTAGTCATTTAAGTTAATAATGTTTGTTTTGGTTCTTAAGTCGAAAGTGGACTTCTTACAATTACATGTTGTTCATGTGGTCAAAAGTTCATTATATCTAGAATGATATTAATGATTTAGATATAATATATATCATATATATCCATCATATACATGTATTTATAATATTACATAATCATTTAGAGGTAATAAATGAAATGCACCGTTCATGGAGACGGTAAGTCGTACGTACGCATGAATGCTACTTTCATTTCTATGTCATATTAATGGAATTAAAACTAAACAAGAGATATGTATATTATTACTTCCAGAATTATATTCATCCTTTAGATGCATCATACATCATATATATCCATTATATGTACTTATAATAGTACACTACATTTGAGGATAAGAAATGAAATGCACCGTTCATGGAGACGGTAAGCCGTACGTACACATGAACACTACTTTCATTTCTATTTCATATTTTTATGGAATGGAAAAATAATTATATAAATGTTTATTATAATTCCAGTATAATATAATATATAATACCATTAATTAAATCTTTTATACATCCCACATATTGCATTAACGAAATCAAATCACTTTGAGGGGGCAGTAGTCTGCACTTCCTTAAAATGATGATATCGCGTTTATCCATAATGGAAACCATAAAGGTATGCCCAAAATTAAAAATACCAAATCTTAAGGAAAACATAAACATATTATATATCATATACAAATATAGTGTCATCTTAATGGTCACCTTTGAAGGTGTTAAAAGAATTTTGAACAATCATCGTTCCGGGAGGCAGAAATTCGCCATCCACGGAAACAATATGTTCTTTAACCATTAGATTTAGGTGTGTGTATGTGTATCTCGAATCATTCTTATAAAAACATCCTAGTATAATTAAGATACTGTATTTTTTACAAAATAAATGACTAAAAAGAGTTTAGGGGTTTGGAGAAGAAAAATAAAACAAAAGAACACAAGAGAATACATTACCTTTAAAATCGGGTGACTTTCTTTGGTTTGGGCTCAAAGGATTCCTTGGGAAGACTTCTTCCCAAAGTTAGGCTTCTAGAAGTAAGAGAGGTATGTGGAGAGACAAAATGGGTAGAGTTTGGCCAATCCAAGGGCTTGAGATGTGTGGGTAAGGAGGTAGAGTGGGGGCCTTTTATAAGAGGAGAGGAGGGGCACTCTTGGAAAGTAAGCAAATGTTACTTTATTTTAGAATGAGTTTCGAATTTTAATGGTCCCACATTGATGTGTTTCGAGGATAAGGTGATAAGGGTTCGAAATCCACCCATACAATATTTTTATTACATCTGTAGGGCTTAGATGTTACATTATCTTTCCATTTTATTTAAATCGTTAAATAATGAGGTAAGCGCTGCATCATCATGATGTCATATATAATTAAATATATTTAATGTCTAAAAATTATAAAAAAAATACTATGATGTAGGAACTCTTTTTAGATTTCCAATTAATATTTATAGTCAAAAATCTTACTTGTATAATCCCATGTAAAAATTGTTTTATTAAAACAACTCATGTTTGTGACATTTTTATTTTAACATTAAAGAAAAAGTTATTTATGTCATTTTCCTACAAAAGTGTCTCCATGGGGTCCCCAAGTTGACCCATGGCTTGTATTGGTCGGCCATGACACATCCAATAAGGGTAGGAAAAGTGTATAGGTATTTTCAATTTATTATAATATCATTTTTCCTTAAATTGCACTAATTACCTCTAATCACGATTAAAAACTTAATAAGTTACTATTCACCAAAAAATTATTATAATCCCATTGAACCACATTTTACTTCTTAATGACAACCATGTATGTCAGATTTTTCAAATTCAAAACACAAATGTGGTAAATTTTCATTTAAACGAAAAATCAGTTTTTATAAGTACCACTTAGTGGTTTCACTATTCATCATAAATTAAAGTTTTTCAGAAAAATACCAAAAATTCATCCTATGCTATATTTGATATTATGAATTAAAAAATGATGTCTATTTTAAAAAATTCAAAACATATGATTTGAATTAATTAATTTAATAATTAATTCCCACTATCAGAGCAACTAGCGTGTTTTTAGGAAACAAAAAGTATCAAAAGATTGACACTAGTTTAAGTCCAATTTCAAAGTGAAATTAATTCCAATGACCAATATTTAATTAAATGGTAAAAATAAATTCTAATTTCAATTTAAAACCAATTAAATAGGTAATATAATCATATAAATAAATTATATTAAAAAGAGGTTTTGAATTAAAATACAACATTTTTCACTATTCATTTAAAAAAGATCTTTATCGAAAAAATATAGAAAATCTACAAAAAGTAAATTTTGATGTCCCAATTCTAATGAAGAATTTTATTTGGTAAAATAGAATGTATAAGAGTGACCTTAACTATATTTAATGACGGTTCTCCATTAAAAGTTGATAAGTGGACCTTTAGTGAAAATTAGAGTATATATGCCTAAAATTGATTTCCTTTTGCATTTTAAGCCTTTATCCTTTATTGGATAAGTATAAAAAAATTTAAAAAACATATATAATAACATTTTAGTTATTTCTATTCATTCCCACCATTACAATGGCTACATGTTAACTAACATTTAAAATAATATTATTTTATTTCTAGTGTGCAACATGAGATTTCAATGAAACTCTCTATTGTGTATCGGGTACGCTATCGAACATAGCAACCACTTTAAAGTAAAATTAATATTTAATTCACAAATATTAATAAATATGAAAATGTATTATTCTTTATTTACTATGGATGTCACATCCTTCCCCCCTTTTGGGAATTACGTTCTCGCAATTTTATTCACTTATCAAAATAAGTGGGAGTTTTAATCCCTCAATGCATTTTCAGATTCCCAGGTTTCCTCATTAACCATATGGTTTTTCCAAAAAACTTTTACCTGGTGAATTACCTTATTTCGCCATACAAGCTCTCTTCAGTAAAGAATTTGGACTGGTTGTTCTTCATAAGAGAGATTCTCTTCCAACTGAACTACCTTTGGGCTAAAAACATGAGATAGATCCGGCATATACTTTCTCAACATCGAAACATGAAAAACATTGTGTACCTGAGATAAACTCGGAGGTAAAGACACTCAGTAAGCAACTGATCCAACTTTCTCCAAAATTTATTATGGTCCAACAAACCTTGGACTCAGTTTTACTTTATTACCAAATCGCCTCACACTCTTCCATGGCAAGACTTTGAGAAAAACATGATCACCTACCTCGAAAGATAGATCCTTACTCCAGTTATCCGCATAACTTTTCTGTCTACTCTGAGCTGTTCTCATGTGTTTCTGAATCAACTGAACTTTTCTACAATCTCTTCTACCAATTCTGGTCCCATCAGCTTCCTTTCACCCACTTCATCCCGAAAAGCTAGAGTTCGACATCATTTACCATATAATGCTTCAAACGGAGCCATTTGTATATAGGAATGAAAACTGTTATTATATGAAAACTCAACCAAAGAAATATGTTGGTCCCAACTTCCTTGATAATCCATCGAACAATCCCGTAGCATATCTTCCAATGTCTGAATTGTTCGTTCTGACTGCCCATCTGATAGAGGATGAAAAGTGTACTAAAACTTAATTCAGTACCCACCGAATTTTTATGGCCTTTCCAAAAGATAGAAGTAAAGTTGGTATCACGATCAGATACAATGGACAGGGGAACTCCATGTAACCTGACTATCTCTTTAAGATACAAACAAGAAAGTTGATCTAGAGAGAAAGTATCTTGAATAGGGAGTAAATGAGAAGATTTAGTCAATAGTTCAACAATAACACAGATTGCATTATTACCTCTAGATGTCTTCGGTAATCCCACAAAAAGTCCATGGATATATTTTTCCATTTCCACTCTGGCACTGGTAATGGATGAAGCATCCCTTTCGGTAACTGCCGCTCTTCTTTAACCTGCTGAAAAGTCAAACACATCACAATAAAATCAGAAATATCCCTTTTCATTCCATCCCACCAGTAATACTCCCGCAGATCTCTGTACATATTAGTACTGCCAGGATGAACTGAAAACGGGGAGCTATGAGCCTCACATAACAACTCATTATTCAACTGTGAATCACAAGGAACACATAATCTCTTCCCACATCTCAAAAGACAATCATTATCAATGTTGAATTCAGGAAACTTACCTTTCTTAACCAGCTCTACCTTTTTCTAAAACTCACTGTCTTTCTTCTCTGCTTTCTTGATTCTATCTGATAGATATGATTTCACTGATACCTGAAACAAAATAGATGAACTTCCTAAACCAACAACTTCTATGCCAAAGTTCATAAAATCATAAACCAAAGGATCTCGTTCCAAACATAGCAAGGTTAATGAAGCATTACTTTTTTGACTCAAAGCATCATCAACTTTATTTGCTTTTCCCGGATAGTAGTGAATTGTACAATCATAATCCTTGATTAATTCTAGCCATCTCCTCTGTCTCCTGTTCGATTATTTCTAAGTTAATATATAATTTAAACTTTTGTGATCAGTATATATTTCACACTTTACTCCATACAAATGATGCCTCCAAATTTTTAGAGCAAAAACAATAGCATCTAATTCTAAATCATGTGTAGGGTAATTTACCCCATGAGTTTTCAACCGATGTGAAGCATATGCAATTACCTGATCATTCTGCATAAGGACACAGCCAAGTCCCTTCAACTAAGCATCACTGTATATAACAAACTCACCATTCCTGGAAGGAAGTGCCAAAACTGGAGCATTCACCAATCTTCTTTTCAACTCCTGAAAACAATCATCACATTCTTTTGTCCAGATAAACTATACACCCTTCCGAGTTAGCTTAGTCATTGGACTAGATAACTGTGAAAAATTTTCAACAAACCATCGGTAGTAACGTGCCAAACCAAGGAAACCACAGATCTCGATTATATTTGTGGGTCTTGGCCATTCTTCAACAACTTTTGTTTTAGCAGGATCAATAGTTATGACATTTTTTGAAACAATGTGACCATGGAAAGAAATCTGTTGTAGCCAAAACTCACACTTGATGAATTTTCCATAGAGTTTCTTTTATTTTATGGTATTCAAAACAACCCTTAAATGAATTTCATGCTCCAATTTACTTTTTGAAAACACCAAAATATCATCAATAAAAACAACCAACAATTTTCAACTGATTCAACTGAGCCATCACTACAATAAACTGTTTAGTTCTGATTTTGACCATCTCAGGATACTGATTTGAATGGTCATTTACCTCTGTAAGCCTTCCCAGAAAATATGTTATGTTTCTTCTATGAAAACCATTCTTAACATAGAAATATCTTAGTAGAATCAACATGGTAATCTGTAACTGCTATATCATTTCAATCATACCATATATTAATTTATAATTTAACACTTTTCTAACTCCTAAATTTATCTAAACCGAACTCTGATACCAACTATAAGGCCTCAGCCTTAAACCTTACTTAATATTGAATTAAATGAATAATTCACATTGTGGATCTTTTCAGGTTTAGAGTTATAGAGAATTAGAACATAAATATTACATCTCAAAATGATTACAAAGTAGACAATTCTACTATGTTTCCATAAAATAAAAACTCTTAAAAAGAAACATGTCTAGTTCAATGTTTTAGAGAGCATGACTTTCCCTTGATCCCATCCAGAACCCAATTCCACATTAAGTCCTGGGAAGAACATTTCAAAAAAAAACTTGGGGTGGGCATAAAAAGCTCAGTAAGGGATACACAAAGAATGAAAACTGTTAGTTTATCAAAACAACATGTAAACCATGTATACATTATCAAAGTAATACTTTTCACCTTTATGAAGTAGTAAAAACTCTTCACTAAATAAAAGATCATTAATTAACCATTTGTAACCAAAAGATTACCACAAAAACCCATATAAAGATCACATAACATATAAAGGTAACTTGGGACATAAACATACTTAAGTGGAATAACCATACGGTCGACTTCCACTCATATCACTTAATAGAATAGCGATGCCGCCAACATCCATTCATACTTAATGGAATAGTCATACGGTCAACTTCCATACCCAATGCATTGGAGGTTATAACGTAACCACCCATCCTGGTATTCACTGCACCACCCATAATATGGTTCATCATGTAACCACCCATCAAATGTCCAAGTACCATTATAAAATCATAAGAAATAAAATAAATATAATGGAAAGAAAACATTTCCACACTTTGATCACAATATATCACATTAATATATTGACTTAACAAATCCATTATAAAAACTATTTTCAATACCAAAATAAATGAAAATAAAAACATGGTATTAATTTTTCATTAAAAAGTAATGGCTTGTAGAGGATGCTGAATCTCAAATAATAGTCACGGTGGCAGAGAAGTCGTTGTCGCCGCATACGTATGACAAAAACATTCCCTTTTGTCTTTTAGTAAAACGCTTTGTAGAAAAATATTACTTTTGTATAAAATTAAAAGTAAATGGGGTTTATATACCATATAAAAGAAAGTTGTGTATAAAACAAAATATGCCTCAATGAAAGCAGATTGAGATGAAGTCCCTTACCTCGGGTCCGACTTGACTCGATCGTTCTTTAACGTCCTGAATAACAAACTTGAGTTAATTTCTACTTGCTTAAGAACATTTTTCAAGTTCATTATTCATTTTATGTCACTTATTACCATTTTATGGACATTATGTAGTCATTTAAGTTAATAATGTTTCTTTTGGTTCTTAAGTCAAAAGTGGACTTCTTACAATTACATGTTGTTCATGTGGTCAAAGGTTCATTATATCCATAATGATATTCATGATTTGGATATTATATATATCATATATATCCATCATATAAATGTATTTATACTATTACATAATCATTTAGAGTGAAGAAATAAAATGCACCGTTCATGGGGACGGTAAGCCGTACGTACGCATGAACGCTACTTTCATTTCTATGTCATATTAATGGAATTAAAACTAAATGAGAGATATGTATATTTTTAATTCTGAAATTATATTCATCATTTATATGTATCATACATAATATATATCCATTATATGTACTTATAATAGTACATTACATTTGAGGATAAGAAATGAAATGCACCGTTCATGGAGATGGTTAGCCGTACGTACGCATTAACGCTACATTCATTTCTATTTCATATTTTTATGGAATGGAATCATAATTATATAAAGGTATATTATACTTACAGTATAATATAATATATAATACCATTAATTAAATCCTTTATACATCCCACATATGGAATTAACGAAATCAAATCACTTTGAGGGGGCGGTAGTCCGCACTTCCTTAAAATGAAGATATCTCATTTACCCATAATGGAAACCATAAAGGTATGCCCAAAATGAAAAATACATAAGCTTATGGAAAACATAAATATATTATATATCATATATAAATATATTTTCATCTTAATGGAAACTTTTAAGGTGTTAAATGAATGTTGAACAATCATTGTTTCGAGAGGCAGAAATTCGCCATCCACGGAAATAGTATGTTCTTTAACAATTAGATGTAGGTGTCTGTAAGTGTAGCTCGAATCCTTCTTATAAAAACATCCTAGTATATTGAAAATACTGTATTTGTTACAAAATAAGTGAATTAAAAGAGTTTTATGGGGTTGTAGAAGCAAAATAAAACAAAATAATACAAGAGAGAACACTATCTTTAAAATCGGGTAATTTTCTTTGGTTTGAGCTCAAAGGCTTCCTTGGGATGAATTCTGCCCAAAGTGAGGCTTCTAGGAGTAATATAGGGATATGAAGATCCAAAATGGGCAGCCTTTGGCCGAGCCAAAGGCTTGAGAGGTGTGGGTAAAGAGGTAGAGGTGGGGGGCTTTTATAAGAGGAGAGGAGGGGCACTCTTGGGAAGTAAGCAAATGTTACTTTATTTTAGAATGAGTTTCGGATTCTAATGGTCCCACATTATTGTGTTTAGAGGATAAGGTGATAAGGGTTCGAAATCCACCCGTCCAATAGGTTTTGGACATGTTTAGGTCTTAGATTTTACATTATCATTCCATTTTATTTAAATCGTTAAATAATGAGGTAATGTCTCCATCATCATGATGTCATATATAATTAAATTTATTTAATGTCTAAAAATTATAAAATAATACTATTATGTAGGAACTATTTTTATATTTACTATTAATATTTATAGTCAAAAATCTGACTTGTATAACCCCATGTAAAAATTGATTTAGTAAAACAACTCATGTTTGTGACATTTTTATTTTAACTTTAAAGAAAAAGTTATTTATGTCATTTTCCTACAAAAGTGGCTCCATGGGGTCCCCAAGTTGATACATGGATTTTATTGGTCGTCCATGACACATCCAATAAGTGTAGGACATGTGTCTAGGTATTTTCAATTTTTTATAATATCATTTCTTCCTTAAATTGCACTAATTACCTCTAATCGCGATTAAAAACTTAATAAGTTACTATTCACCAAAAAAATTATTATAATACCATTGAACCACATTTTACTTCTTAATTAAAACCATGTATGTTGTATTTTTGAAATTAAAAACACAATGGTGGTAAAATTTCATTTAAACAGAAAATCAGTTTTTATAAGTACCACTTAGTGGTTTCACTATTCATCAAAAATTGATGTTTTTCAGAAAAATACCAAAAAATAACCCTAAGCTATATTTGATATTCCGAATTCAAAAATGATGTATATTTTACAAAATTCAAAACATATGAGTTCAATTAATTAAATTAACAATGAATTCCCACTTTCAGAGAAAATAGCGTGTTTTTTGAAACAAAAAGTATCAAAAGATTGACACTAGTTTAAGTCCAATTTCAAAGTGAAATTAATTCCAATGACCACTATTGAATTAAATGGTAAAAATATATACTAATTTCAATTTAAAAAAAAATTCAAAAGATAATATATTCATATAAATAAATTATATTAAAAAGATGTTTTGAATTAAAATACAACATTTTATCACTTTTCATTAAAAAATGATCTTTATCGGAAAAAAATAGAAAATTTACAGAAAGTAAATTTTGATGTCCCGATTCTAAAGAAGAATTTTATTTGGTCCAATATAATGTATAAGAGTGACCAAAACTATATTTAATGGTGGTTCTCCATTAAAAGTTGATAAGTGGACCTTTAGTGAAAATTAGAGTATATATGCCTAAAATTGATTTCTTTTCGTATTTTAAGCCTTTATCCTTTATTGGATAAGTATAAAAACATTTAACAAACATATATAATAACATTTTAGTTATTTCTATTCATTCCCGCCAATACAATGGCTATGTGTTAACAAACATTTAAATTAATATTATTTTATTACTAGGGTGCAACGTAAGATTTCAATGAAACTCTCTATTGCGTATCGGGTACGCTATCGAACATAGCATCCCCTTTAATGTAAAATTAAAATTTAATTCACAAATATTAATAAATATGAAAATGTATTATTCTTTATTTACCTAGGATGTTATATTTTTTCTACCCTATACACAAGATGCTAAACAATGACAAAATGGGACCAAATCATACATCATGGAAACTATTCACTATATTCCATAACCATATATAACAATTATGTTACGAATCATAATACCAACACCTAATCAATGTATATATACATAATAATTCTCCCATTTTATAACAGATGCATATTTTTTCATACAATTATACATAAAAAACATCCCAAGTAATCAGCCACCAGGACAATTTCATATACAATTTGTTATGATGGAAAAAAAACTAAAAATTTGAACGTCTATAGCCCCACTTATCATCTCAATCCCATTTATATTAATTGTAAACCTAACCCTTTTGGATATTAATTTCTACATGTGATTATTCATATAATAAAAGGGATACACACATACAAGGTTTCCTAAATAGGGGCTAAGATATACATCATAGTAGGGTTTCAGAAGGTGACTATCATATATTCAAAATTTTAAATGTATATAATTGAAAAAAATAAATAACATAAATATGGAATAAAATATTTCAATTTAGTTCATAATATACTAACTCAACAACCCGGACACCCAGTCATATCTGTTTGATAAATACTAAACATTGTGTATCCTCATGTAGCAAATCCATTCCATATCATGTAACATATGGTGGTGTTGAACAATATAAAAATTAATTATACAATCTAGTTTTGGAAGAATCCATGTTGTAACTTCTTCAAATAATAAAATGTCTCAACGAATACCCATTATCTCTATGTAAGATCACACAATGGTGTCCTAGATCAGTAAACTCTAAGTAAAGATGGTTTACATCAACCCTCCTCACTCATGATGTTCTTACACATCAAATACTTTTAAAATATCTTAACCCAACAATATCATCTCAACCATGGTGTTCGTTTAGAATACATATTCACTCAATGTGTTGAGGTTCATCCAGTCAGGTACAATGTCAAAACAAGGAACATAACTTCGAAATCACAGTGACCCATACCAATAAATTTTCACTAAATATGAGGATATACATTTAGATCATGACCACTACATTGTCACCCAATGTAGTTTTCTTATAACACCCCATAATTTGTTGTTCATTATGTAATGGTGTGACACAATTCCCTAAAATTTAAAAAATATATACAACCCATTCATTCCTGGTAAATCTATTTTATTCCTGACATGGATAACCTCACAATGATAGTTTCAAATATTTACATCATAATTTTCTATGATTCAGCCTAAAAATACCCCAAATCACTTAGCTCATTAAACCATTCCATGAATGGTGAATGGGATGTGAATTCTAGAATTCCTCTCTATTTGGTGAAGTCTACTAAATTTTTCTAAGGAATGTGATATTAACATGGGGATAATATACTGTTAAATAGATTAATAAATAATAATCAATAAACATAAATAATTATGATTAAACATATTCAATAATAATGAAATAATTAATAAAAATATATTAATTAAATCTATAATCATAAAAGGAAACTATCAAAACATTTTATATCTATTGACCACCTACTAGGTTGACCATATATTTAAGAAAAATAAATAAATAAAATAAAACTAATGCTTCACTACCACCTCTAATCGTCACATCATCCATATATCTAACATCATCTATGTTTTACTGCCCAGTTGTGAAATACAATCCCTCTTCCCTATGTGAACCTATTATCATTAGATTTAATATGGTACCTAAGTGACATGGCTGTTAGAGAAGGGGGTTATTACAACTCAGTAGTGAACCACTGATAATTTCATATACATAACCATAATGAAATTATATTGATATTATGATATAATAAAAAGAAAATATATAGTGAAGAAGTGAATATAGGTATCCTCTATCGATCCTTGGGATCATAGGTGACACCTGAGATCAAAAATACCTACATCAACCAATTATAATGTGTCATAGAACATATAAACAACCTAATGGGAATATGATCGTATAATGAAACCATTCCAAATATAAGGCATATTTCATTATATACGAGAGTGTATCAGAATATAGTATTACCTCTGTGGAGAAACTCATCCATCCCAATTTCCATATAGAAAACCTGAGACACTTATTTATATACTTGGAACTATTTAACATTTTCCTAGGGAATTCCCAATTGACCTGGAACTACCACATACACCTAGGGAAATATAAGTTGACATGAAACTACCACATATACTTGGGAACATTTTATTAGATTGAGAACCACATAAAACCGCTACGGAAAACTCTATAGACCCATAATCATATTGAAACCCCAATGGATGACATGGTCCACCCGAAATACAGCATTGAGACCCTATTACCTAGTAGAAGTATTACTCACCCAACACCAAGATACTCTTTTTACATTGATGAAATGTATATTTTACCTAAATTATGTATACATGGATTAAATATTCTTTAAAACAAAATATCAATATTCAAGGTTTAAATGCCATTATAAATACATAACATACTTATAATGTCATCCTTTTTATGTGAACCACCCATCACAATAGTTTATCCAAATCTCATGTATACTACCAATTCTGGTTATATGTTGATATTTTAAATAATTAAATTGTATTTACCCACTACCCCTATAATTTATAATTATTTTACAGAGAAACCCACCAGTGTCCCATAATCTACGAAAAATCTTGAAATAAATTTATAGGTTTACTCATCTTAGTCTCAACTCTTATGAAAAACCTTTCATTTAGAGATAATTACTTCCCATAATGTTATCAGGGAACCAACATTTTCTAACCATCCTCATAGTCCATTATATGATTCAATCACTTTTGGGAGAGAGCATAATTGACATCTTACTTCTATAGTATTATTAGGTCAGTCCACTCACCCAACCTATCTAGAATTATTACACTGGGAATAACAACCCAATGTATCCATATCTTACTTAGGGATTGATAGTCACCACATGTTCATCATAAATAGACTGAATCTATAAAATGTGAGGTCCAAATTTTGATCGGGAATATTTTCAAGACTATTTTCAATATACCATATAATTTTTTCTAATCAAATAAATTTATTAAATAAGTTAATTATTAATGTTAATTAATACGGTTAGTAATAAAAGGAATTAAAATATTGTGAACAAGAATTTTTATATCAGGTTGGTCGAATATTGACCAATTATTGTCTCATACCTCTCAAAAATAAGATATATGCATGTTAACTATATTGATTTAGTGGGCAGTATCATAACCCAATTATAGAATCCATTTATAATGTTGGATAACCCAATTAATGAATTTTTATAGAGAGTGACAACTCTTAAAACCCAAAATTTATATACAGGGAGTGAAAGAACTCATATACGGACATTAAAATCCTAGAGCCACAACTATAGGAAGAGAAGAATAGTTTATTTTATGTAAAACCATAACAATACAATTATATATTACAAGTTAGATAAGAAATATGGTTATATACTCAAACAAAATATGAAGGGTAAATAATTAATAAAATTGTATGCAATATTTGTTTAGAGATGGACTGGAATTCCTTACTAAGTCATTAAATGTCAATGTAGAAGTATTTTGGGTCCTGTGAGAATGTCCATGTGTTGGTATATTGTATTCTTGGACATTGAAAATTTACAAAAATTAGGAATATTCACAACACATACATTTGAATGAAAAAAGTTATTGAAGATGTTTGTTAGGGTGGTATTTGATTAAATATCCTCAAACATATAAATAAGACATCTAAAAAATGGACAATACCAATCTCACAGTAAATAAATAAAAAATATAAAAACTAATCAATCATTATGGAGAGATAAAAATATCATTTAATATAATAATAAAAAAATTCCATTAAAATAAAAATATGAAGATAAAATCAAAATAATTTCAACAACATGATTAATAGTAATTATAAATCATTAATGTATTATAAAAATAATTAGATTGTTTATGAAAAATTAAAAGAATATTTATTTAAATAAGTGTGTCCAAAAAAATTAATTACAATGCCTTAAATAATTTAATTTTTTTGGAATATATTAAATTTCATTAAACAATAATTTTGAAAATAGTTATTCAATTCTAACTCAATGTATTACAAAATAATTATTATATAATACACGTAGCAAAAATCATGTAAAAAATAAACATTTTAAAAACATCATAAAACACATTGAAATAGTTTAATAACACCCATTTTGGATTAAATATAATATTTATGAGTTTTAAAAAATTATAAAACTTCTAAAATAATATTAATATGCATGAATTTCATCAAAATATAAAAATAGATGCAAAAAATAGCTTGAATAAATCATTTATAGTTGTAGAAAAAAATACCTAGATGTGGAAAACATATTTTAAAAACAATCCACTATTAAAAAAATATCATCCATGTATAAATGACCCACCATTTAAAAATTACCCTGCATTGGAAAATTCCCCACTATTGAAAAAATACCCACCATTGGAAAGTTTCCTATCATTGGAAAATGAACCACTATTGAAAAAATAAACCATCATTACAAAATGAACCACCATTGGAATATAATTTCACTCAATGATTGAAAAAAAAATTATTTCACTACTAAAAACAATTATGTCCACATTATAAAAAATAAATTGACATTGAAAAAATGAATTATGAATTTACTATTGGTAAAAATAATTTGGATACCATTTGAATAGAGTATCCAACCCTCCATTGAAAGGATTTAAAACAAACAACCATTGGGGAAATAAAAAATCAACTATTTGGTATGTTTAAATGTGACGCACCTATGTAAAATAGTATGAGTCTCCATTGGGTTTAGAGAAGACTCACTGTTGGAAATAAGACATCATTGGAAAGAAAATATCCCACCATTGAAGGAAAATAAAGACATGCTATTGAGGGAAGAAACCCAAATTTCAGGGAATAATTACACCATGGAAATAAAAAAACTATCATTTTTTTGAAATTGATCAACCAACCTCAGGTGGAATAGAAAACTACATATGTAGGCACTATAGGGTTTCCATTGATTGAAAATGGATACTGTAATTGATTTGAGAAAAAAATAGCTTGATCTACTGTTGGAAGAGAAATATTTGGTACAACAAGAAATAAAGGAGTGGATACATGAGAGATGAATGAATCCATCATTTAATAAGTATACGAATATTCTGGAGCGTTAATGGAGGAAATAGGTTACATGTGTGAGATTATAAATTTTGATTCACCCTTTTATGTTCAGATTTTGACACATAATATTATTATAATTTTAAATAAATTTAAGAGATTCAATTTGGAGTCTCTCTATTAGACTTATGTTAATATAATTTCTTGATATTCCCAATTATTCATGAATATTTTATTTATGATAAGTATAGATGAAGATATGATCAAAGAACTATGATTTTAATTATTACTACAAAATAGATTACAATAATTTTTTTAAATTTTTATTGTATGAATGTTACATATTTATAATTTTATGTAGTTGAATTAAATTAATAAAGACGTGAAAAATTTCTTACTGAAGAAACATAGTTATAATCTTATCAGAAACTAAAGAGATACCAAATACACAAAATGATTTATTATTCTGAAATGATCTGAATTTGCAGATCTATTGCACGATCTCCAAAAAAAAAAACGGTTTACCCTTTAAACAACTAATTAAAATAAAACGTTATTCTAACACAATAAATATAAATTAGTTTTATTTTAAATTATTTTTTTGTCAAAAAAAACTTTTCAGTATAGTAATTTAAATTAAAATACAGATAAAAATTAGAAAGTAGTATATTATAAAAACATTTCTAGAAATCAAATACATGTATCAGGTTCAAGAATAAATATGAACACTATAGAGAAATAAATTTAAAATGTTTAGTTTCATTATATTTTCTAAAAATAATATTATATTTCAAATGATATAATAAATATAAAATTCCCACCGTTATAAATCATGTTATAAAAAAATTTACAGTGAGAAGTTATGAATTTTGTTTCACTTAAAATGATAATATTGTATGAAGTATTTAAAAACATAACATATTATGTATTAAAAAAACACAAATACATTCATTCAAATTCGCAAATAATCTCTCTATTTTATTATAAAGAATAAATATTTGAATCCAATTTTCTCCACTATTTTGTAAATAAACAAAATAGTAACATAATATCTACTCTTAAACAAATGAAATAATAAATATTTTAAATTTCATACATTTAATGTTTAATATCTTAGTCTAATTGAGTAGAGAATAAATTATTAGTAAATTTGTATGTTTACTGATTTTTAGTTGGGATAAATTCCTAAACAATATCACCCATATTAACATGATCCTTAATAAAATGAAATTTATAATCGATACGATTTGTTATAGAATGACATAAAATGTTTTTAGAAATTGAAATACTAGATATGTTATCAAAATAAATAAAAATTTTACCAATATATACTCTAAAAAATTATATAATATATGAATCAAAATTCTAATAACATGGATATATTCCTCATCAAATGTTTAAAGAGAAACATATAATTTCATCTTTTATGAAAAAGCTATTATAATTTTTTTATAAAAAATGGAATATAATTGATGTGATTTTTATATCATTACTGCAGCCTCCAAAATATGATTCAAATTAATATATTAAATCAAAATAGATATATTTTATATTAAACAATTCAGAATCCAAAATTAATATATAATATTGAATTATTCATTTTATATTTTTAATATGAGTTTTCATAGGATCAACATCAAGTCTACGAAATAAAAAAACTAGACATTATATCAGATCTTGATATAGTAATGTATAAAAAACTATGAATCATGCCTCTATAATAATAATCATCAACGTTTTTACTAGATTACTAAAACATTAATTTAAAATTAGCACCAATATGTGTTATTATATATTTATAGGAATGCAGACCAAATAATATAACTAACTCTTCAGCACGCTTTACTGATTATTGAAAATTTAAGACATTCAATGAGAAATAGAAATTTCCATAAAGAAATTTAATTTTCTCATTAATATTATCTAAAAATTAGAATACATTAATGTATAAGCATTATTAAAATTTATTTTAATATTTTGACCAAAAACTACAAAATCAATATAATTTTTTACAATTAAAATATCCTAAAGGGTTATTTTTATTAAATGTTTTGGATCCAAATTTTCTTTTATAATAACATTATTCAATAAAAAATACAAATTTCCTAAATAGAACGCATGTGATGATTTATGACAACCAAACAAATTGTTAAATAATTCATAATTTTAGATAAGTAATTTTTCATTTGCAAAAGAAATATATTTAAGAAAATAAAATTATTTAGTTATATAATAATATAAGATACCAATATGTATATCCATTTTATATAATTTTAAAAAATAATATCATTAAAATCCCTATATTTGAGAATGATTTTGCAATATCTATGCTTCCATTTTTAATACTATTCTTTCGAAACTTGTTTGTCTTTGTTTTTAAAAGTCTTTATAGATTCATCCATTTAATTTCTAAATATCCATTGTGTTTTGATTATCTTCTTATCCTAATTAAATTATAATAAATTACAAAATCAATTTTTAAAAAACATACTAAAATCATCTTGAATATAAAAAATATTGTTAAAATCAATTAAATAATTTTTAATTTTATTTGAAATAAAATATGAAATAAAGAAATAATTATTACGAAAAATTATAATAGAATTTATTATTTCAACAACATAATAAATATATAAAATTATTATTTCAATAGTATTTTATTTATGAAATTTAAATGATCTTGGATCAGTTTGAAGAGTCTGGGCCCCCTCAATTGATTCATTCATATCCTGAGGATTTTCTTCACCAAAATTAATATATTTAAACTAATCAAATAAAAGTTAGAATAAAAATTTCATTTAACATTATTTTTATCAAACATAATGTGAAATTATTCTTCAATAACAATATTTCATTAATAAAAAATTCTATAATCTTTTCTATTAATCATATATTTATGAAAAAGAAGTACAAAACATTTATAACAAAATTTATATAAATTTTATTTTAAATTTGAAATAAAATCATTGTGTCCAAAAAATCTAAAGTACCAAACATTAATCATTTTATTTTTGAATAATTCTGAATTAGTTTTCTTTGAAAAAGGTATTAATATAATTCTATGGGAAATATAACATACATATGAATATCTTAAAACCAAAAATATCTCGGTAAATTATATTCACATAGCAATGTTTTGTCCAGGTCAATAAGAATTGTTTTTTCATTTTGCAATAAAATTTTTATTTGGTGTTATAGGATTAAGAAAATTATGAAACTAACCATTAATTTTTTCCCAAATATATCAAAATATTAATTTGAAAATTAACCTCATTTTTTATAATTAATATAAACAATCATAAAATCATTTTAATATTTAACTAAATTAACAATTCCAATAAATCTTGATAAATTATCATTTCTATGATCAATAATGTATAACCATGTGAATATATTATAATCATCAATAATATCTAATGTATAATTAAATCAACCAAGGATTTAGATTAGAGTTGGACCATATTAATCATGCTTTAAAAACTATAAATTTCATTTAGTAATTTCCTAATTGATAGGTCTGATAGAATATTTTCATTTTCCCTTTCAAATAAGGATAAAAAATGAAGGCGTTTTTTCTTTAAGGGTTATAGATGTAAACAATCAAAAATTTTGTGATCATGCATAAAATTTTGAGATTATCATAATAAAAAACTTGATTCCAAATAATACTATCATTCAGTAAATCATTAAAATGGTTAACATGTTCAATTTATTGTTTAAAAAATCAATATAATAAATATTATCATTTTTATGGAATAAAATAATATAGATTCATCTTTAAAGACTTAATTTCATTTTAAAATACAACATCCATTCTATATTCACATTATTTAGATATACTGATTAAATTATATTTTAATTATTCAACATATAATTCATTAAAAATAAATGTAGAAATTTGAAATAAAAACATTACGAAAACCTATTAATTTTCCATAGGAATTTTCTCCAAATGTATGAGTGCCTCCATAACATATGTTGTAAGGGGTAAACATTGATGGTTCTCCAATAATATTCCTATATAATTTCATTTCCATGAACCGCATGTCATTCTTAAGATATCTAATGCATTTTTTCCATAAATATAAATTACTTAACATATTTTTATATAAGATATGTTGGGTCTAAGCGGATTTTTAATACATTTTCCTGAACCCATACATAATTTAATCATATATTATAAGGTACTCTATATAATAAATATTTATAAATTTTAGTTTTTTTAAATCCTAAATATTATTTAAATTTAATTGAACAATCATTTACATACTGACCTTTCATGGAAAATTAAAACCAAGTAACACTATAAGTGAAATCATTTTTACTATTTAAAAAATTAGGTTTAAACATTTCGTGTAATCTTCTACCAAAACCCAAACCAACATTATTTTTATGAGTTTTTAATAGGCATCGTCATACGATAGTTTTCACAACCATGAAATAAATCCACTGTGGAACGAAAAGAAGAACACATCATCAAGGGAATCAACCCACCATTGAGGGAATAAACCCACCATTTTATGAAGAAACCCACTTCTAGACTGAATTTGAATAACCATCCTCTAATGTGATGGAAAAAACAAGAGAATCTATTTTAGTTTTCCCACTTCTAGAATATGGATTCTGCAATTTGTTGTGAAGAAACTAGCACGCTGAGATATTGTAAGAGAAATGAATCCACCATTGAGTTAGAGATATCAATCATCAAAGGAGTGGATGGGTTATGGAAGAAAGAATCCTTTATATTTGAATTAGTTTATTGTGGAACTTCCATGGTGTAAAGAGGACAGAGGTATGATGTGATTAAAAATTATTACTACTTTTATGATCAAACATTGACACACAATAATCTTTTAATTTTTAAAACATATAAACAATTGAGATTGTTCCAATCAATATATACTAACAGTGTTGAGAAATCATTCCAATGAATTGAGAATCTTTTAATTTTGATAAGAATATATGATAAAAACTATTGAAAAAATTTTATGATTATTTTAAAATGGATTTCTATAATTCAAGAAATTTTAAGTTATGTAAATTAATCTTTCTGATTTTAATTTTTTTTAATTAAATAAATATAATCTTTTTGGATTTATAATACAACAAATAATGAGAACTCTAATTATAATAAAATTATATCAATGGAACAAAAAGTGATTTTTAAATATAGAATTTTCAGAATTAATATATGTTTCTATTTCATCGGAGAAATGGTTCACCCCTTAAAAAATAAATTTAGAATAATATTTATTCTAATAAAAGGAGGAAAATTAGTTTTAGTTACAAAAATAAAAGGATTTAATAGAATCTAGAAATTATAGTGTATATTCTAATTAAAATATTGATGAAAAGTATAAATTAGATTATAATAAAAAAATTTCTTAAAACAAAAAAAATTTTAATTTTCATTCTTAAATGAGAATTTGTAAGAGAAATAATATGATAATGAGTTAGGGAAATATTTATTAAAGATTATAGTGAAATAAAATTTAAATAAATATTTTCTCTTTCCTTTAATATAATAATAATTAAAATTTTATCCCCACAAATTATGATATAATAATAATAAATATAGTTTTTTAAAACATTACTTCACATAAAATGATAAAATGATTTGAATTATTTTAAAAATAAAATAATTTAAAATCAATTAAAATATAAATACATACATTAACATGAGAAAACATATGTCATTGTAATTTTAACACATGGACTATCCTGAGGATATCCATTCCTATTTCACACTCAACCCTTCCAAAGCGATCTATGGCATATATCAGAAGGTCCATTTTGATTAGTGGATTCATTAAATTAATAAACCTATAAGTCACACGTAACATAATGTAGCGATCCAAAAATTATAAATGGTTTTTTTTTTCAGAATTACTATGTGTAATATTTTTTAATAATACTAGATACATATAACCCATTGAAAACCCATTTATAGTTCATTAATTTATATCATTAAATTAACCAATAATTCAACCAAAAAAAATCGATAAATTAGAATGTGAGTAAAAAATAATTAAAAAAAATTGAATGGAAAAATATAGATCATCCATATCTACTAAAATTATCTATCCCAAGAAGAACACATTTGAAATGAAACGTAATATTAATAAACCAACAATAATTTTAGAAATAGAAATATATAACCCTAGGATGAATTATTTTAGATTAGGTATGAATTAATAGAAGTGTATTTATACCGGGTAATATGATAACTAGAACAATATTGTGCCTGTTTGAATAGTAACAAGAAAATTTGGAATATTAACCTGATGATTGGAATGGAAATTTAAATTAATATTAGTAAAATTTGTTAAAAAAATATTACAAAAATTTAAACAAAATATGAATATTTGAAATCCATAAAACATATTCCCTATTGAGAAATCAATTAAATTATAAGAACATATATTAATAAAATTTAATTTATTATATTTTTTAAAAAGTCATATGTAAAACCCCGAGATTTTTTGAAAAATATTCTTTTTAATTTCATTAATGTCTTATGTTGTATGCTACACCAAAAGTAGCTTGTACAACATTCATCCTTGAATTACCTTGCATTACACGTAATCGCGATCTTCCTCGATAGCGTGTGTAATACGCAATACCGAGTTTCACTAAAGAATGATATGCTATTAAAATATTATTAAACTAGCCGTTATGAATAGTAATTACTACTTTTTGAAATTTTATTTTTCAAATTGGACTTCATTTTTGGATTTGGAATATCGAAATTATCTTAGGGTGAAATTTTGGTACTTTACGGATAACTTTCATTTTCAGATGAATAGTGAAAATTACTAAATTTTTAATTAAAAACAACCTTTTTAATAGAAATAATTAATAGTGATAAATTATTAATTTCAGTGTTTTTAAAGTATATTTAGAATATGTTTTTACAATTTAATACAATTTTAGTTATTGGATGTAATTTCACATTTAAACCAGACATAAACAACTGTCAATCTTTTGATTGTTATTATTTCTTAAGAACACGCTATTTGTTTTGACGACGGGAATTAATTTTTTAAATTAATTAATGCAACTGCTATTTTTTGAATTTGGTAAAATAGACATCATTTTTGAGTTCATAATATCAAATATAGATTAGGCCTAATTTTTGGTACTTTTTTTGGAAACATTCGATTTTTGATGAATAGTGAAACCACTAAGTGGTAGTTAAAAAAATGAATTTTTCATTAAACTTAATGTTACCGCTTCTGTGAGTGGAATTTCAAAAATCCAAGACACACGGTTGATTTCAGTAATTAAAATGTGGTTCAATGGGATGAAAATATTTTTTGGTGAATACTAACATTTTACTTTTTTTACCACGGTTAAAAGTAAATAGGGCAATTAAGGGTAAAAATGATATTATTATTACCCTAACACATGTACTAATTCTATTGTATAAGTTTAATTCGACTAAAAACAAACTTAGGAATGATATATGACCATTTAGGCCCACATAGATTAGATTATTACATTTTTTATTTTTTAATTAAAAGATAAGTTAAAACAGTTAAAATAAAAGTTTATTTACTAAAACATTTTTAATATAGGGTTATACATAAGATAAATTCGATTGTAAATAAAAATTAGAAATATAATAATATTTCCTAAATAATAATAGTTTATTTATAATTTTTAGACATTAAATAATTTAATTTATTTATGACAAAATGATGATGCAGTAATTACTATAATAGTGAAAAATTAGAATAATTGATATTATAAATACACAAATAAATATAATTTTAGACTTTTTATGAATTCCACTAATTTTATAGTTTAATATTACATGTTAGGTTTTATTTAATTAACTTTTGTCGAAGTATAATTTTGTTATGAGTTTTACAAAAATCTACTATTGAATAGTGTCAAAATTGACACAAAATAGTTTTTAAAACAAATATTATATTATTGATTGTTATATTATTCCTAAAAATCTACGGTTCATCCAAGATACTTGTATCATCATAGGTGTATCATTAATGGACCACTTGGGGGTCTCTTGGATGTATATGGTATGTTTATTAACTATATAATATAAAAATACAAAGTGACATGGTAAATGTCGATCTAATTAACTAAGAGTTAAAACTAACAGATAAGGTTAATATAATGACCTAAACTTGTCTAAATTATATTGGATGAGAGGATTTCGACCCATCCACACCTTATCTTCAAAATAACTCAATTTGGAGCTATTAAAAATCGAATATGACTTTATAATAAAATAAAATTTTTAGTTATTCCAAAGGTGGCCCTCTCCTCCCTTATAAAAGGGAACCTCCTCCCCATCATCCTCACACCACATTGAGCCTTCAAGCTCATCAAACCCCTTCCAATTTCTACCCTCCACTTCCCTAGAAACATACTAGAGGTTATGGTCTTCTTCAAAGACCAATCTTAGTGCCCTAAAAGGAGGTTTCAAAAGGCATATCAAAAGAAGAGGTAATATCCTTTACCGATTCTTTCAACTTTATTTCTTCTTCCACTTCTTCTTTATAGGTTGTTTCATTATGAAGTAATAACATCAGTATCATTCATATAATTATATATTATTATAAGTATGAAACAAACCTATTTCACCATCTATCAATCCTATGGAAAATGAAATCACCGCATGTGCGTACGTACAAAATACTGTCTCCACGCCGTGGTGTAATCTGTTTTTCTAATACAACCTTACTTGGATGGGTAAAATGTTGTAAAGAATAACTATACATAGTTATTATAACATCATACTTATTATTATATATTGTATCATCCACTCCAATTCAATTAAATAATTATGGAAACGATAACATTACTCGTGTGTACGTACAAACTACCGTCTCCACGACGCGATGAGATTCATTTTCCATGTTAACCATTGAAGAATGATTATAAAGTATATATAAGCTATAATAATGAAATATATGAAATTATAAAGCTACTGGATTTATGTATATATATGTATGTATGTCATCTACTTAATTCGATTATACTCAATAAGGAAACGAAAATAGCATTCATGCGTACGTACAGCCCACCGTCTCCATAAACGATGTATTTCTTTCCATTTATTGATCTATTATATATATGTATATTCTGGATATATATTATATATAAATCATGTTTATATTCTGGAATTATGTAATCATGAACTATGTAATCATATGAATATTTACATGTCAAATCACGGACCATAAATGAAATGATTTTACCCAAAACGCTCTTTAACATGGAATTTACAAAAGAATGGGTAATATAAAGTCATAAGTGAACCATATATGATATCATAACAATGGGTATGATTCTGGAATAAGTCAATGACAATACTTAAATCATTATACAGGAGGTTTGGACACTTACAAATCAAATCAGACCTAAGGTAAGAGAAAATATCACAATCTCATTTTTATCCGAGATTGTTTATACTTTGGAATTTACTGGGGTGTATTTTATCATCCACATCCATGTTTCCTCAATATTATTTCCATGCAACTACAATTTTTTAAATCCAATTTTACCTTTCAGTGAGTTTTTAGTAAATGATATTAAAGTAATATTTTGTCGTTTTCTCGTACGAGGAACTTTTTGACTTTTCTGACAAAAGTACGAGAAGAATGTTTTTTTAACTTATTCGGCATGAATAGATTTTTATGGTTTTATAAAGCCATATTTTCATGAAGCTTCCTCAAAAATATTTCATGACTATTTCCAGGAAAATCATTTACTTTTAAAAATTCATGACATTTTGTGAAAAGAAAATGATTTTACAGTAGAAAGGATATTTTCAGCAAGAATTCATTTCAAGTGTTTAATAAAAATCATTTTCCATCTAAGATGAAATTATTTCAAATGTGTATGTTTCATGTTTAATGTCTCTATGATTTACATGGTTTCAATTTTCTTATGATGAAATATCCATTTATTTTATATGGATTATGTGATGATGATATGACGTTTATAAAACCCATTTTATTTATTGGGTTATTATGAATGATGTATGTTTATTTTGTGGCACAAGTAAGAATGATTTCATTATGAGATGGGTGGGACCTATATCTCCCTCCAATACATTGGGTAAATATTTTATATCTCATGAGATAGACACGGATGGAATGGAAAGTTAAACCGGTTCTGTAATACAGGACTGGAACGTGGAGTGAACTCGATTCAGAAAGGGACTTTGTCCACTAAGATGGTCTTGGCAGCAATGCCTTGGCTAATATGGAAATCCTATCATGTGCGTAATGGTTTCCACAGTTACATTTTTTATTCCAATGGTATTTTATCATTCTTAATGTATCTTTATGATATATGCCTTACGTACTTCCAATATTCTTGTCTTTGCACAAGATTTTGATGTTTAGTTTTTATATTCAAGTTTTTGCATTCAAATGTTTATGGATTATTTTATGTTCTCTATGTCTACCCTTACTGAGCATTTGAGCTCACCCTTTCTATGTTTTCATTTCCCCAGGATATAAAGAAAGGTTTTAAGTAAGAAGAAAAAGGGAAGATCTCTATGGGAGATGTTGAAGATCTTTCACCACGATTAGAAGATTATGTTTCATGTTTCCAAAGTCAATAAACTATTACGGTCCTCGTGTGTCTTTTTTTCTTATGTATTAATTATTCCGCAAAAGTAATGTAATGTCCATGTACGTCAAGCTTCAGGTATTTACAGTTGGTATTAGAGGAAAGGATTAGTCAAACTTTGGAAACTAGGATGTGAGATCTTTAGTGAGATCCCTATAGGTATTTATAAGGTATGTATAGGGATGTCCCTAAGGATAAGTATACATATAAGATATAGTCCTAGAACTATGGTAACGATATTATAATTTAACCTAAGATGTTAGATATTGAGGGTACTCCCCCTTTACTATGTTATTGTCCCTAGGATGATTTTTGCCTCTCACACTATTCTTTTTGGGTTTTAGACGATGGCTGGAACCTGAAGGAACCGTGTTGATCAATGTAATGGACAATTCAATGATTTTCCTCCTGAACAAACAAATGTTATGGGATATGGAGTGAAAAATCTTATTTTTATACTTACAAAAGCTATGAATCATTCTGGACTTCCAAATGAGAAGAGAAGCAAACAATACTCTATTGAGTCCTTCATGAGGCCACGTCCACCTTATTTTAGTGGGTCTTATGATCTACTTGTTGCTAAACAATGGATCAGTACTACTGAAAAGAAATTTTCAGTTCTTCAATGTTCTGAACATAATAAAGTCATCTTAGCAGTGTATCGTTTGGAAGGTGATGCTGATCAATGGTGGAATCTTATCAAGAATACAAGGCCAAGAGATGAAATAGATTCCATGGAATGGGACGAGTTCAAGAACTTGTTTTTCAATATGTACTTCCTTCGTATTCTCTGAACAATGATAGAGAAGGAGTTTCTTTAACTAAAGAAAAAGGATGATGAATTTTTTGGTACCTATGAAGCAAATTTTAAAAGACTTGCAAGGTACGCTTCTGGTATTATTATCCAACATGAGAGTAAGATCGATCAATGCATTAGTGGCTTAAAACCAAGTCTTCGAAGGGCGTTAGCCATAAGGGACTTCCATAGCTACGAGGAAATCGTTTGATGTGCTCTCAAAGTTGAGTTGGAGATTGGAGTAACCCATCAGTCATATGGGTTTGATAAGAAGAGGAAAGTGGAATTGAAAGGAAAATCAAAAGAGCACACTGAAAAGAATATGAGTTTCCCCTTATGCTCAAAGTGTGGAAAGAAACATGGAGGGAGTTGTTTTAAAGGGACAAGTAAATGTTTCAAATGTAGAAAGGAAGGTCATCAGGCATTTGAATGCCGCAATGATGGGAAGAAGATTTCTAGTGATGCGAACAATCAAAAGGCTACACAGAGTGCACCTCCTACACTTCAATGCTTCAAATGCAATGAAATGGGACATTATGCTAATAAATGCCCTAATCCGAGGGTCTGTGATGATCGACATGAGAAACCACATAAGGCAAAGGAAAAAGGGAAGTCACATGTGATCAATATTGGCGATGTTCAATATGAAAACTATGTGGTGGAATGATTAAGTGTTTATGTAATGGGATTCCAAAATAATGTTGTATATAGTATCGTGGAATATTGGAATATTTATGTATTGGTCTATTGTGTTTTTCAATAATTTTATTGTACTGGTAACCACGGAAAGTGATTGAGATATTTTTGGAAAAAAATGATATGCGCATAATGAAGGGAAAATGAGAAAATTAAATGTTTTACAGTATTCATGAGCTCATGATTGTTATAAGGACTAAGTAATATCATGGTTTGAGTATACAGAATTTTGGGATTTTGGTGTGTGGAAAGAGATAACTTTTGACAGCACTCATGTTTTCACTAAGATTCAATGGGTATTCATTTTTCAAGAGAATACATGATTAAGGCCTTGGAATGTTTGGAATGTGACCAACCAGCCATATCTTTTGATATATGTGGATCGACGATGGAATTAACATTCTTGTTATATGAAATCTCTGGTAATCGTTTTCACTATAATATGAGAGTGGACTGCAGTATTATGGATAATCATAAAGATTAGAATGGATTATGTTGGACATAAGTTAGTATTGTTTAAGGATAGAAGTTTTTTTTCAATATTATTTATGGGATTTTATAGTAATGTAGTTTTAGAAAAAGAACAACTTGTAGGATGGGCGACAGCCCATTGCGTCGGACAAGGATATGGGAATTGAACCCACAAGCGAAGTGCGACTAGCCTTTATCGCTTACCACTGGCCTACAGGAAGTCCCTGGTTAGTAGAAACTAGTTTTATTTTATTATGCGGTATGATATATGATGTATAAGATCATTTTTGGAATCTTATACGATTAACCTCACCATAGATGGACTTATGTTTTTTTGATAACATTTCTAACCTTTTGTTTGAGATAGATATAATGACCCATAATTCTATCACATGATCTGCTAACACATCATGAATTAAAAATTCAACTTCATTTCTTTAAGAGATGAAGTGGTAATTTTTTAAGGTACGAATGACAATGAGATTGTACCAAAATAAAGTAAGTATTTCTTCTAATTCCAACTTCATCAACTTTAGAGAATTTATCATGAAAACCAAAAATTTTGTCATAGTGCTCTTATATCTGATGAATCAGATGGTACCTTAGATCATTACATGTTTATGGCTTTGTGATTGCTGGCTTTTCCATAGAGCCATGTTCTCTACCACTCTCCATCAGAACATGATGGTTAGATTTCGCTTCCATATCCATATTTTCACCAATGTGGAAACCCAGTGATTAGTTTATTTTGGTAACCATTACGTTTCATACTTTTGTTTTTAAATATTGGTTTTGGTATTCCTTTTTACAATGAGGGTTTCTATTAATGAAACTTTCGAGTAGTAAACCATTTATAACCCCGATGAATTTTGAGGGTGAAATTCATTTTAAGGGGGGTAGAATGTAACACCCTGAGATTTTATGAAAAATATTCTTTTTAATTTCATTAATGTCTTCTGTTGTACACTACACCAAAAGGAGCTTTCACAACACGCATCCTTGACTTACCTTGAATTACACGCAACCACGACCTTTCTCGATAGCGTGTGTAGTATGCAACACCGAGTTTCACTATACAATGATATGCTATTAAAATATTATTAAACTAGCCATTATGAATAGTAATAACCACTTTTTGAAATTTTATTTTTCAAAATGGAATTAATTTTTCGATTCGGAATATTGAAATTAGCTTAGGCTAAAATTTTGGTACTTTTCGGATAACTTTAATTTTCTGATGAATAGTGAAAATTACTAAATTTTCAATTAAAAATAACATTTTTAATAGAAATAACTAAAAGTGATAAATTATTAATTTTAGTGGTTTAAAATTATATTTAGAATATATTTTTACAATTTAATACAATTTTGGTTATTGGATGTAATTTCACATTTAAACCAGACATAAACAACTATCAATCTTTTGATAGTTATTATCTCTTAAGAACACGCTATTTGTTTTGACGACGGGAATTAATTTTTTAAATTAATTAATGCAATTGATATGTTTTGAATTTGGTAAAATAGATATCATTTTTGAGTTCATAATATAAAATATATCTTAGGCCTAATTTTTGGTGTTTTTCTGAAAACATTCATTTTTTGATGAATAGTGAAACCACTCAGTGGTAATAAAAAAAATGAATTTTTCATAAAACATAATTTTACCACTTATGTGAGTGGAATCTCAAATACCCGAGAGACACGGTTGATATCAGTAAGTAAAATGTGGTTCAATGTGATTAAAATAATTTTTGGTGAATAGTAACTTTTTACTTTTTTTACCACGATTAAAAGTAAATAGGGTAATTAAGGGTAAAAATGATATTATTATTACCTAACACATGTTATAATTCTATTGGATAAGTTTAATTCGACCGAAAACAACCTTTGGAAGAAAATATGACCATTTAGGCCCAATTGGATTAGATTAGGACATTTATTTTTATTTAATTCAAAGAAGAGTTAAAAGAGTTATAATCAAAGTTTATTTACTAAAACATTTTTCATATAGGGTTATACATAAGATAAATTAAATTGTAAATATTCATTAGAAATATAATAATCTTTCCAACATAATACTATTTTATTTATAATTTATAGACATTAAATAATTTAATTTATTAATGACACAATGATGAAGAAGTAATTACCATAATAATGAAAAATTAGAATAATTGATATTATAAATACCCAAATAAATATAATTTGAGACTTTTAATGAATTCCACTTATTTTATAGGTCAATATGACATGTTAGTGTTTATTTAATTAACTTTTGTCGAAGTAATCATTCTATTATGAGTTTCACAAAAATCAACTATTGAATAGTGTCAAATTTGACAAAAATAGTTTTTAAAACAAATATTATATTATTTATTGTTATTTTATTCCTAAAAATCTAAGGTTCGGCCAATGTACTTATATCATGATAGTTGTATCATTAATGGACCACTTGGGGGGTCTCTTGGATGTATATGGTAAGCTTATTTACTATATAATATTAAAATACAAAGTGACATGGTAAGTGTCAATCTAATTAACAAAGAGTTAAAACTAAAAGATAAGGTGAATATAATGACCTAAACTTGTCTAAATTCAATTTTATGAGAGGATTTATACCCATACAACCTTATCTTCGAAATAACCCAATTTGGAGCTATTAAAAACCGAATATGACGTTGTAATAAAATAATATTTTTAGTTATTTCAAAGGTGCCCCTCTCCTCCCTTATAAAGGGAACCTCCTCCCCTTCCACCTCACACCACTTTGAGCCTTCAAGCTCAGCCAAACCCTGCCAATTTCACCCCTCCACTTCTCTAGAAACATCCTAGAGGTTCTGGTATTCTTCAAACTCCAATCTTAGTGCCCTAAAATGATGTTTCAAAAGGCGTGTCGAAAGAAGAGGTGATATCTTTTACCGATTCTTTCAACATTATTTATTCTTCCACTTATTCTTCTTAGGTTTTTTCATTATGAAGTTTTAATATCAGTATCATTCATATACTGATATTTTATTATAAGTATGAAACAACTCTATTTCACCATCTATCCATCCTACGGAAAATGAAATCACCGTGCGGGCATATGTACAGAATATCGTCTCCACTCCGTGGTGTAATCTATTTTTCCAATACCACCTTACTTGGATGGGTAAAATGGTGTAAAGAATAACTATACATAGTTATTATAACGTCATACTAATTCTGGTATATTGTATCATCCACTCCAATTCAAGTCAATAATTATGGAAACGATATCATCGCTTGTGCGTACGTACGGACTACCGTCTCCACGACGCGATGAGATTCATTTTCCATGTTAACCATTAAAGAATGATTGTAAAGTATATATAAGATATAATAATGAAATATATGACATTATAAAGCTACTGGATTTATGTATATATGTATTTATGTATGTCATCTACTTAATTCTATTATACTCAATAAGGAAATGAAAACAACGTTCATGCGTACGTACGACCTACCGTCTCCATGAACGATGTATTTCTTTCCATTTATTGATCTATTATATATATGTATATTCTGAATATATATTATATATAAATCATGTTTATATTCTAGAATTAAGTAATCATGATCTAAGTAATCATATGAATAATTAGAAGTCAAATCACGGACCATAAATGAAACGATTTTACCCAAAACGCTCTTTAACATGGAATTTACAAATGAACGGGTAATATAAAGCCATAAGTGAACCATATATGATATCATAACAACTATTATGATTCAGGAATAAGTCAATGACATTACGTAAATAATTATATAGGAGGTTCTAAAACTTACGAAGCAAATAGGACCTAAGGTAAGGGAAAATATCACAATTTCATTTTTATCCGAGATTGTTTATACTTTGGAATTTACTGGGGTGTATTTTTTCATCCACATCCATGTTTCCTCAATATTATTTCCATCCACCTACAATTGTTTAAATCCAATTTTACCCTTTGGTGAGTTTTTAGTAAAATATATGAAAGGAATCTTTTGTCATTTTTTCATACGAGGTACTTTTTGACTTTTCTGACAAAAGTACGAGAAAAATGTTTTTTTAACTTATACGGCATGAATGGATTTTTACGGTTTTATAAAGCCATATTTTCATGAAGCTTCCTCAAAAATATTTCATGACTATTTCCATGAAAATCCTTTTCTTTTAAAAATTCATGACATTTTGTGAAAAGAAAATGATTTTACAGAAGAAGTGATATTTTCCTCAAGAATTCATTTCAAATGTTTTATATAAATCATTTTCCATCTAAGATGACATTATTTCAAATCTGTATGTTTCAAGTTTAATGTCTATATGATTTACATGGTTTCAATTTTCTTATGATGAAATATCCATTTATTTTATATGGATTATTTGATGATTATATGATGTTTATGAAACCCATTTTATTTATTGGGTTATTATGAATGATGTATGTTTATTTTGTGGCACAAGTAAGAATTATTTCATTATGCGGTGGGTGGGACCTATATCTCCCTCCAATGCATTGGGTAAAGATTTTATATCTCATGAGATAGACATGGCTAGAATGAAAAGTTAAACCAATTCAGTAATACAGGACTGGAACGAGGAGTGAACTCGATTCAGAAAGGGACTTTGTCCAATAAGATGGTCTTGGCAGCAATGCCTTGGATAATATGGAAATCCTATCATGTGCTTAATGGTTTCCACAATTACATGTTTAATTCCCATGCTATTTTATTATTCTTAATGTTTCTTTATGATATATGCCTTATGTACTTCCAAGATTCTTGTCTTTGCTCAAGATTTTGTTGTTTAGATTTTATATTCATGTTTTTACATTAAAATGTTTATGGATTATTTTATGTTCTCTATGTTTACCCTTAATAAGAATTTGAGCTCACACTTTCTATGTTTCCTTTTCCCTAGGTTATAAAGAATGGTTTTAGGTATGAAAAAAAGGGAAGATCTTTATGGGAGATTTTGAAGATCTTTCAACATGATTAGAAGATTATGTTCCATGTTTCCAAAGACACTAAACTATTACGGTCCTCATGTGTCTGTTTTTCTTATGTATTAAGTATTCCGAAAAAGTAATGTAATGTCTATACACGTCAAGCTTCGGGTCTCTACATCATAAATTTTATATTAAAAAATAAAATTACATATGTTTGAAAAACACTTTAATAAAATTATTGTTATCTTTGTGATTGTAGCATAAAAATTTTATATTGGTGAAATTTTTAATTTTATTAAATACAATAATTTTTCGTAAATAATATAAATTCAATTTTTCTATAATGAGTTAGTTTTAAATGAAATAATAATGACGTAATAAATTATATAGAGTCTCATAAAGAATTATTTTTAATAAGTTTAATATTCCTTAAAATTTCAATTCCAATCCTATAATGTATTTTCCATACACTATGACTCTATGTGTCTATTTAAATCAACATTTTTTTAATTCGGTCATATCTATTGGACTATAATAATAAATTAGAATTACAATGAGTTTGAAAAAGCCAAACATCATGTTAATTTATTTTAAAATATTTCATAATTTAATAAATTTCACTGTGAAATGGTTTACATTTGAAATTATATTTTATTCAATATTTTATCCTAGAAACAGAAATCTCCTCTACTATAAATACCTTATCTCCTAGTGATTGAAAAATAGATTCATTGTAACTTACTAAAGCCAAATCATATCACATCTTCAACATAATAATTCAAGTATAATAAATATGGAAATTATAGAGTTACAAAATCCATTAGATATTGGTGTTTAGAGTTATAGAAAAGTATAAATCAAGAGGGGACATTAATGATTCATTAATTCTTCTTCTCCTTTTCCAATTCTCTCCATATGTTTTTCTATCCCACTAAAATGTAATTTTTATATTACAAATTGATTATTATTTTTATGTTATATAATTCACATGAACCTACTATAATGATTATATTCTAGATATATTGACATTTTATACTTCCCTTCCACATCTTTTGAAAATGTCACTTCGATTGTGAGTTATTTGCCTACGAGGGAATTCCTAACTATTTACATATCAACAAAATAAAAGATAGATAATATGAATTTTATATAAAATTTAAAATTTAAATTACATGAATTTAAATTTTATAAAATTAATTTAACTTATATATGAATTGTTTTGAAAAAATGGTGAAATACAAAAGACAGAATAATACAGTGAAATAATAAAATCAACAAAAATATTATAAAAGAGTTAAATAATAAAATAAAAAATTATTATGGATCAGTAGTGATATAAATTAATATATTTAACTATTATTTAAATATTATAACATAAATTTTTTTATATTGGAGTTTTAATTGATATTAGACATAATGATATTTATGGTACGTGGATTATCTAACCCAAAAACTTTTTTTGGATATATCCCCTGTTTAAATTAATTTACATATCAATTTTCTTAGTAGAAGATAAATATTTAAATTCCCTTTTTAATAACATTTTTATGTTATATTTAACTCTCTATTAACTCTAAATGTTTTCTAGTCCACTTATAAATATTTTTTAAAGAATTTTTACTATTACAAAAAACTCAACATTGACTCATCTTGAGATGTTTCTTCTCCACTAAATGTTGATAATGTTTTTATAAAAATATATGATATCTCTTATTAATTTTTCATCACCCAAGGTGATTCATGAATTTTTTTATTATGAAACATTTATAAAACCACATCCATTCAATATGTTTATTTCACGACCTTAGTTGTTATATGTTCTTAATCTATGAGGTATTAATGATTATGTGAATTTATTAATATGATTGGTGGGAAAAACATATGTCCATTTAATCAATTGGTTAATGTTATGTATTTTATGAAAATATTTTTATTACATGCTTAAATGATTTATATTTATAATCATTTATTATCTAATGAGCTAAAGACATGATATATCTATGAACATGATTCTATCTCTATTTAGAACAATATGTAGTATTTAACAAATATGTTATAATTGTTAATTATTATGAATAATAAACATTTTACTCCATTTCTAATGATCCCCTCAATATTATTATGTTAATCCCATTCTAATGATAAGATGATTATAATTATAATAACCCATTTTTTCTGGATTCATATCTCTTATTCCATATATTTTATCCCACCCCAAACAGTTATTTTATCCTATCCATTTCATTAATTTATAACCTCAAGTTAATCATTGTAATAAGGTAGAAATTATTAAATTAAGATGTAAATGAAGATATATATAAATAAATATTATCTTTAATTGTATACAAATTAGGTATGAATATAATTTCCCTAAGATACTAAGACCATTGATCATTGAATGTATTACAATTTTTTTTCATAAAAAATATGTATTAGCTATGTAATAAAAATATTGGCAAATAATATATATATCATGGCATAGCTTAGAGAATTTTTTAATTAGATCATGAAAATATAAATGAAAACACTACAGATGCATTTTATTTTTAAGGGATTCATCGATATATTTTTTAAGAAATATATGAACATGTGTTTTTTATTAAATAAATTGTCAATTATAATACAAGAAGTCATTGAATATATTTTACAAATGTACCAAGAGGTAATAACTATAAAAATAGAGGACTGTTAATTATATTTATGGTCACTTAGTTTATAAAAAAATCCTTGCTACACACGTGGTTTGAAACTCTTTGGAGATATGCTCAAATTAATTACAAATTCTATACAACACATAATGAATGACATGTAACTAAAATAATTATTCCTGATAAATTTGGAAAAATATAAATTAAATGATTCTTGAATCATCATTTAATAAAAAGGAGAAACATAGGGATCTAATAATACCAGAACATAGTATTAGTTTTCATTTTAAAATAAAATATTTATCTATTTCATTATTGAATAAGGTTTTGTTCAACAGGTTCTATTTTTAAAAATATAAGGAACTGAATGATACCCAACAAATAAATTATGTGTGGGTTAATGTAATTATTTTCTTAATTATAATCCCAAATTCATTGGATTTGTAGTTCAGTACATCATAATTATGTATAAACAATTTTTCTCAGCCTATGAAAAATATCATTAATCGTGTAGAACATACACATTACCTAAAGAAGTAGAAATTAGTTGTCTAATTCATTATATAATAACATCCACTAATATTTAGAAGCTCTTATGAACCTCTTTACCAGGGAAAAAGTAATAACACAAATGAAAATATAATTTTTTCCTCCATTATTCAAAAAAAAAGAATTTTAATTAACATTTTATTATTTAGATGGAGAGGCAGATTACTAGTTGATATTGATAAATAAGAAAAACATTTGATGGATGGAATTGAGTGCCCGAAATTAATAAGTTCTTCCTTAATAATTATATCCTCATAACAAATTGATGAATGATATATAAATAATTCCTAGAGTATAATAAAAAGGAGAATGAATCTATAATAACAAAAGACAAAAATTTAAAAAGTAATTCAATATAAGACTCAGGTATTCCTAATGATAGAAAAATACTAAGACTATTAGTTTGTGTGAGAACATTCTAATAAAAGTATCAAGACACCCACTAATTTGGGGATTATGAAGAATAATATCTATTAAATATTCATGTGTAGATGTAGTTTTTAGAATCATCACATGGACTTTGAGATATGGGAATAACAATAGATATTATTAGTGGCCAACAAAATGAAAATAGACGAAATAGTATCCCACCATAAACTTTTGAAAATATGTGGTCACAGTTTTCAATTGAATTCACTAGATGGAATGAGAAAAAAGATTCATTTTATTAAGATAAGGCTACTAAGATCATGGATGATGAAGCGACATGAATAATCTTACATTACGTGATAATGGAAAGTTAGTAATCATCCAATCAATGACTGATGGTTCAATTCCAAAATTCTAAGGGGAATATTTACAATGTAATATTCCCCATTAAAAAAAATTCTTTTTGAAATAAATTTAATTAAAAACTAATGTTGACAGTGTAATTGAAATATAATTCCATCTCCATTACTAAGGTGATTGTTTAAAATGAATTCATACTTGGTATATTTCATGTTCACTAAATAATTAAAATTCATATATTTAATTCTAATATTATCCATTAAGTTCTAACATAAATATATTATAGATTTTTTAATCAAAACTATGATTGAATTATTTATAGATACCTATAATGATAGTGACTAGTTTTATCATTTCAACCCATGTTACAGACTCTTCTACTATTACATTACGTGGGAAGATTCATCTGGAGAATATAGTAATCCTTACATTAAATTTTTTGGCTTATATAGGGAATGAATTTGATATTATTTTATAGATATGATACCAACTATTGGGTAAATGAAACATCATTATACATACCAAACAATCCATGCTCAAATAAAAGTAAAAGGGGGATCATAAATAACCTTTGGAAAATAACTTAATAGTGTTTGTGTTGATTCCAACTGAATATGTATATTATTCCAAAATGATTACCTTATAGTAAATAACCAAAAATAAAAAAATCACAATATTGAATAAATATAATGCTTTATTTCCTAAATAGTTTCCCAACATTTCTCCCAAATAATGTTATAGAGTAAAAAATAGGTCTAATACCCAGAGCCACTCATTCTCAATAATCCCAAATAAGATATATTTGATCTAACAGTTGGTGTTATAGAAAAAAATATAAGAGAATTTAGATAAAGTGATTATATTAATTAGTGTATGATCATATGTTGTACTGGTTCTCAATGTCATGAAATTGTATGGATCAATGTTGTTATGTATCAGATGTCTTGCTCTCAAAAAGATCACCTTAAAGAACAAAAATCCCCTTACAATGATTGATGACTTGTTTAATAAACATCAAGGATCTTAGTACTCATCAATAGTGGTTCTAGATAATGATATCTTCTCATGGGTGTGGAGAAAGAATATATTTATAAAAAATATTTCAACAAAATTTATGAGAACTATGAGCTCATGGTTATTTCATTATGACTTAATAATTCTAATATTATCTTTTTTGATTTTATGAATACTGTATTTAGATATTACGTTGAATAATTTTTGTTAGTATCCATTGATGATATTATTATTTAAACCAGTATATTTGAGAAAAAATAGATTATCGAATGATTTTTATAGTGACATTAATATTTTAGAAATTGGATTCTATGTTCTGAAATATTTATTTTTGGATATGAAAAGTAACATTCAAGGGGAACATGATCCCATACGAGTGAATTTTTATGGACCCTTCAAAAAATAAAGGAAATTTAGTTATTTAATAAACCACAACATTTCCATGAAATTTATAATTTTATGGGATTATATTCATAATATCTAAAACATTTATTAATATTCTCATGATTACCTATCCATTTATCAATTTTAAGAAAACAATGGGTAAAGTATGTATGAATGGAATAATGTGAGGAAATAATTTTGGATGAATTAAAGAGGATAGGAATTACATCTGTACTCAACATACCCTCATGGAGATGAGGGTTTGTGATATATAACTATAAGTTAAAGAAATTAGTGGGTGATGTAAACATGAAAAATGAAAATGTGATACCATACACCTTACTAAAGGTAAGGATATTTTGGAAAACCTGAATAATGTATAATCTAGAGTTAACCGATATGATACTCAATATACAATTTTATAGGGACTAAATATATAGTGTGAAGTGTGACTTATATAATGACCAAAATATCCTAATGTATATATTCAAATAAAATGAGATAAAAAAAAATAAATAAATCTTCTTAAAGATGGTGATGTGATACAATTACTCTATTAACTTGCATCTAGGAATGAGATTAAGGAAACATATTCTCTTTGATGAAATTTACATAATACCCTATCCATGATGAAAATATAGAATGACCCTATGATCATTGATATGATAAAGATTGGTCTAAATTTGATTAATTTATGGAATACATCATACCATTCCAAAATTATTTCTTGACTATATATCCATGAAAAGATGAATAAGGCATAATGGGTTGATAAAGAGCCTCAAAAAATGGTGGAAGTTGTAATGGAATGGTTGTTTTGTGTATTTTTATTAATTTAAATAGTGTTAATAATTTTCGAAAAAAAATTGTGATCCATAGTCACATCAGATAACCAAAGAATTATTTTATAATGAACATATATAATATTTATCCATCCATCCTATAATTACCATGATGTACATTTATCTTTGAGAGAACATCTAGTGGGATTACATGAAGAATGATATTTCTGATTGAAACTCAATGTAATTTGTAGATATGTAATTTAATGAAGATATAAATGAATTCAAGGGTAATACTCATCCATTTTTCATTCCCACAATGTAACCTTAAAATATCACAATGTGCCTTATCATTAATGTAACAATGATATCTATGAGTAGAAATGCGAGATGGGTTATGGTGGATCAACTCACCAATACTACCCAATTAATCACTATATATAACATTTTATTAAATGAAAAAAATTCAATCATATATGACAAAAAAAGATTAAAGGATGTATGTAGATAAACATTCAATCCTATCTATTCATGATCTAAGGTTTATAAAGTAATTTTTGAAAAGTCATCAAAATTATGTGAATACTAAATTGAAATAAAGATTGAGCCATAACCCCAATCCCAATGAGCATCATTAAAGGAAAATTTATTCACCTGATGAAAATATGATATCATTTTCAATGAAATTTAATGGAGGATGAGATCAAAATCATCCATTATTAAACTTCTCCTATAAATAAACATATGCTCAAGTATACTAATGTAACCACATGGATCTCAGTAATTTATGAAATTTATAAATCTTACATGTTAGGATGAAGGTGGTGAATATAAGATACTAGAATATGATATTATTAAAAATATTATCAAGGGATTTATCATTCCAACAACTCATAAAATCTAATCAGAGTTAGAAGAAGAGTCATGAGGACATCCAATGAAGGTCTGTAGAGTTTTAAGCTTAGACAGTATTTTCATTCAAATTTCAGAATGGAAGATAGTTGTATGGTTAAGAATGAAGGGAAACATTATCTATGGGTATGGTCTCCCCTTAGATTTTGATGATATCATGTGAGTATATTCCTATCATCTAACAAATCCGTGAATACTATATTCAATAAATTATTTGTTCCACCTATATCTATAGAGGAAGTAAAAAAATTGATCTCACACATTTACTAAATCCTAATATTGTATAACACGAACATTAAATCTCATAAATGGAGCAGGTGAAGAAGAAATTTGATTATAGATATAGATTGTTTTGTAAACATATAACTCAACATACTATTCTGTTTTGGAAAAACTATAAATATGAAGAGGTAACTTTCATCCTATAGAAACAATGAAACAGATGTACCATCAAATATTCTAAACAAGGAATGTGATTAGAAATTTTGGGGATGTAATTTTAATGGATGGATGAATTTAATAACCTAAAAAATTTCAAATTATACGTTTTTCTTAAATAAATTTTTGTTATATTATTTTATATAATTATACACAAACATCACATAAAAATAAAAAGAACACTATATTAGTGGAGATATTTAATGTTTTTTATAATAAAACCCCTAATTGTTCAAAATATTAAATTGGGAATAAAATAGAAAATATAGCTAATAGGATTAGAATATTTAAATTATCCTTATCTTATAGAAATTTTACTACCATAAACAACCTAATGAAAATGAAACAAAATATTTGTAAACCAAATAATTTTTTAAACAAAATAGTACCTTGAGATGAATTATAGTGAATTATTTTGAATGGTTTTACGTAGTAGATATATGTTTTATTTTGACAATTGAAAGTGTAATGTGATTATTTAAATAGTAAACTAACCGTTTGGAATACTAAGTTGATTGTTTTTAATAGTAACAAAACCCTTGGATTAGTAATATGACATAATAAAATATTAAAAATAAAAATCAATAACATTTACCAATATTTATTTAATAAATTTTAGTATTTTAAATAAAAAAAATCATTACTGAAAAATAAAAGAGATTATAAACACATTTTTAATAAAATATTTTTCAATGTATTTAATAAAAATCATAATTATAATATTTAAAATAAAAATATCCTATGGAATATTTTTTTTCACAAACAAATTCCATTTTCATAATTATATCATTTTAATCTTAAAAATAATTTTTTTTATTCTTGTAAAATATAACATTTTTAGCTAAATGGTAAAAGTATATTTTCTTCATAATAATATTATTATATAAAATCATAATTAACTAATAAATTATATAATTTGTGAATAAACCTAAAAAATTAAAAAAAAGTTAAACAATATCTAAAATTCAAACTATATACCTAATATATATTCCACAATGTCGAATTTTTTAATATGCCACTTTATAAAAACCATTTTTCATTTTTATCCGCACTTTTTTCATAAATGAATAAATTTGATTTATAATCTTATTGGAAGTCCATAGATTATTTTATATTAAATTAATATATTTTTTAATTTCTATAATTTCACTATTATAAGTTTCACATTGGAAATTATATTTTTTCTATATTATATCCTAAAAGCACCCCTCCCATCTGGTATAAATACCATATCTCCCTCCCCTTGGGAAACCAATAATATATCACATAAAAATGGTAAAACTAATATATATATATATATATATATATATTTGGACCATTAAAATACTTATTTCTGTTTTGGTGTGAATAAATCCATAAATTAATCAATTTTAGTTCTATATAAATGTAGAAACATCATGAAGAGGGAAATGATTCATCAACTATTTCTCTCAAATTCCTCCACTCATGGACTTTTTTCTCAATCCCTATTAACTAAAAATTATTTATAATTTATTTAGTACTACATTAACAACATATTAATGATTTTATGATATTATTATTAATATATTTAAGAAATATTTATATTTAATTCTTCTCTTCCTACTGTTTTGACAATGCCCTTCCAACAGACTTTTAACCAGCAATGAGGACAATGCCAAATCTCTACATATCACCACCATAATTTCTAAATAGTTTGAATTATATATTATTTATAAATATGTAATTAAATTTATTTTAATACTAAAAAAAATATTTTACTAAAATATGAATTACCTTTATCATAAATAGAAAACAAACACATGGGGTCTTTTAATGACAATATAACATATAAACATTTCAAAATAAATATAGAGTATTATAATATGTAATCAAATATTTATAAGTGATCAGCATTGATGAAAATAAATTTAATTATCTTATATATTCAATTTTCAACAATCCATTGTTTTTTATATAGAATGTGGAAATGAGAAAAAATATAAATTTATTTATGTTAAGGGGATTCACAAACCCAACTCATTTATTTTGTATAATCTCTACTTTTAAAATTATTTTGAACATAGAAGTCCATATTTTTTGAATAGTTTATTCCACTCTTCCATACTTTTAATTTCTATGGATATATATATTTATAAAATATGAAGATATTTTCGAATCCAATGTTTTTTTAAAGAGATATGTGTTTCAAAAATATCTCATTGTCTCGTTTTGAGTTATTTCATCATCACCAATTAATAATAAAGTTTTGTGCCAAAATATGATTTTTCCCTACTCATTTAAAACACCATATGGTATTCATAAAATTATTCCATAAAAATATTATATGAATCCAATTCCATTCCATGGTTTTATATCATGACTATTGTTTTTATATGTTCTCCTTATAGTTTTTATGCTTTATTATGATCATTTTATGATGTGAATGGTGTTCGCTAAATTCCATACCACCACCAATAAATTGGATAATGTGATATATCTCAATATATTTCTTTTATTTATGTGTGAACATGATTTTAGACATTTTTATAGTTTTTATTTTGATACTTGTAAACATATGTTAAGCATAATTGTGATTCTTTCATTTTTCACAACTATGTGTGGGGTTTGCAAAGTTACGATGTTTTATTACTATAAATATTCACAATCAATAACTTTTTAAATTTAAACCGCAATTCATATGATGATGATCCCATGCTTATGTTATGGTGACAAAGATTATACTGACCAATGTACTATGGATTCATATTACTTATACTAACCATGTTATCTATATCCATATTAGGAATTTATCTCAACAAATTCTTTTACGTGTATCCTCATTACATAAAATGTACTATGGTGTACATGTGGGATTTAGGAGGGCTATGAATAATAAATGAAATATTATTATTGTTTAATTATCTATAAGTGTTGCATGAATCTATTTTATACATTATACTAACCTTTTTCATCATAGAAAGTATTCCTATAATTTAATTTATAATAAAAATGATGTGATAGTTATGTAATAAAATGTTGCTTCACTAAATAGAAAGATAATAATAATATTAAATGACTTGACCATTGGTGTCCAACACACTAAGTTAGTGATTAAGTGTGTTCCATCATCCATGAAACTTTTATATTCCCTATATATGAACTTATTTTATTGAAATAATATATTTACATTAAAAGGAAAATTCATCTCTAGAGGAAAGACCAAATTTCACATTCTATATAAATAAACTACAAAGACCATACCACAATGGATAAAGACCTCCTACAACAAACATGTTTCTTAAATTCAATCATATACTGACACCTATCTCACAGGTGTTTCTAAACCACTACTCACTTGGAAAAGTCTGAACCCAAGGAAAAACAATTACTTATTCATATTCTTAATTATTAATTAAAATAATTCTTGAAATTTTAAAATCAAAATACAATTTAATTATTTTATATTAATTCCCAAAACCTCACTAGTAATCATTATTACAGTAATCATGAGAAATAGGATATGGTCCACTATCGACATGCACCCATACATGAGTCACATTAATAAACCTAATTATATTCCATATTTATTGATAAATATCATTAAAATTGATAAACAAATACTATGATAAATACAATGGGACTCATAACTTGAAACAAAATTCATGTAACGACATGAATTCATTATCTCAAAAAATCCTTTAGCCATGCTGTGAAAAACATATAATATATTACCAAATTTTTTCAATTATATGGTGGAAATCATCACCAAGATCTATTCTTGGAGTCATATAAATAAGGAGAAATATATATGGATGATTAAGGGGTTGCAAGTAGATGAATCCCATAACAATATCTTGAGAATTTACACCAAATCCACACTTAGTCAATGGTTTTTTATTTTAAAGTAATAGGGATATTAATCTCTAGTTTTTATGAGTGAGATGGAGATAAATGAGGCGCTAGGAGTAAAAATATCATAAAGTAAAATGAGAGTTTTCTAATATTTTATTGAAATTTATTCAAAAAAAATATTTTTCATACATGGAACTAACTATGTAATCAACACTAGCCTAAGCCATCTAATGTGAATTGTTTGGGAACATGGTTCAATAAAATGTTTCCCAAACATGATAATCTAACAGAAACCTGAGTTGATGTCTTTATATATTTTATCTGAAACCATGAATAAATAGTTTACAATGACCCAATCCGAGGTCACACGGTTCAGCTACATGGTGTTCAGTAACCATTAGGAGAGCATGTTCTCGGTAAAAAATATCAAAATCTCACAAATATTAACCTGATACTCCAATGACACATCAAAGATCCTAATTTTTATGTAATGAAATAAGACATGTCTAAAAATAACAACATAAGAAACAAAAACTCAAATAATCCAAATCTGAATCTTAACACTCAAAATTACCTTAGTCCCAATAGTTGAATAATTTGAATCCCTTATAGAATTTCCACACCAAAATACACTCAGGGTATTAAAACCTCCAGACCCTAATAATTATCTTCCATGGGAAGTATAAATTGTCATAAAAATATTTTCCTTGACCAATAAACGTGGTCAGTTCTTGAACAATACATTTTGTTCGATCCTAGAATACTGAATCAGGATCCATTGAGCAACAAGAATCATTATGTTCACTATTCATCAAAATTCATGCTTCCTCTCATTACCATCACTATGGAATTATGATGATTCTCAACCACACCCATATATCTTAAGGCCTGATGGTGACAACATGTGCTTTATCTCTAGACTTGTGGTGCTCCCCACCATATGACTAGCCTACAAATGTCGATTCAATAGTTGGTTCTACTCTCACCAAAATAAACTTTTAAAATAAAATATCAGTATTATAATGATATTTTCACTTCATATACCATCACACATCACCCAATTTCACGGAAAAACATTGACTGACCCACCTCTGGATTACAATTCCTAAAAATTTCTAATTATCCCACACATGTGTAGTCTCATTATCCTATAATATTGCCTAAAACGTTATCCTAATTGTAAATACACCCAAACTAAAGTTCAATCAAAATATTCTATTTAAATGTATGGTTGTATCATCCACCAACTAAATTATCCAACATTATCCCAAATCAAGCGTCAACATTCTTTCAACCCAAAACACCCCAAAATCACATCCAAAATTGTAGTTATACAAAGGAAAAAACATAGATCTTATAAAAATTAAAATTAAATACTTTATTATTATTATTACTAGCCCAAAAGTGGACATATATAATTTCCTAAATTTAAATTTCATATCAATCATCCAATTATAGGATTAATTTCACACATTACCCTACCCATGTGGGTGTGTCATTCCTCAAATAGCCATTCCCCATCAATTACTATATATAACGATTATAAATGAAAATCCCTCACATTAAAAAGAGTAATAATGTACAATTAGTCCTTATGTAGTCCTAGATTAATATGAAATTCATCCTGGACAATGAAAAAAATTAATTATGTGTTTCGTAACCTCAAACAAATTATTTTTTACTCCCCACTCTATATATTCCATTATAGATTTCACATTGAGTAAAACCTCAATAGGTTCCAACAACAAACCCTCTTATAAATTCTTATAAATTAACACACTAGGGAAAACCCAAACACAACACTATAGTCCATATATGATATCACATATTACGTAATGTTTTGTTACACATTATAAAAACACTTTTAGGAAACACTTACCACATTAATTTCATCAAAATAATTTTCCTTCATCGCTTTCATGGAAACTTATTTATCATTAAAAAATTTAACTATATATAATAAATAGTCACATTCAATCATTTATAAATAATTTCAAAAGAAAATCTATGCAAATATATACTTTTCTTTTTCTAAGGAAAAGTAATATCTAATAAAGTTACTTACATGTTTTCTACCACAATCAATTACGATCTCATCCGAACTAAAAAGATAAACATTCCATTTCCACCCTTTGTTGAACATTGATAACTCCTTATGAGTTAAAAATCATTTAATCTTTTCTCAAACCAATAAACCAGTAACCATGTACAAAATACGTGTTTGTAATATCTATATAGATGAACTATTAGTGATCTAATATAATATCAATCCATTTCTCCTATACTAATGTTTATCACATGATATCCCACCAACAGACTATCTACCCAAATTCAATGAATCCATTCACTCTATATAATACAAGAACCAACTATCTAGGATAATTAGCCAAAATATCATTATAGACCCAACAAAATATCCAAATGTCTAAGAAAATAATTATTCCACCCAATAAAACAATTCCATGATAACAAAACATCTCCCAATGAATTATAAAACTAAATACAAAGGTGGATCCATTACTATAAAATTAGTCTAGAATAAGCTATTATGAATCATTATCATAACAATAATAATATACCCATGATTCTTGTCTATAAGTGAATTATAATAATCCATATATTTTTTCTTTTCAGAAATTTTTAAGGAAATTGCACGTAGATTTTAGTGAGGGGATCATTTTGAGAAGCAGTGTTCAGATTCATAATTTGAGTGTTTGATCATCTTGATGTGATGTTTTTTATGTGGATCATGACATGATAGGTTAGTCTGGTGATGTGGTGGTTATTGATATTATAATGTTAAATTTATAATGATTTATAAGGTTTTAATCAATGTTCAAGGTTTGGATTGTAATGTTTTTGAAAAATATATATTCTTACTTATATATGCACATTTTAGGATAAGTTTTTTATTGTAGGAGTAACATACATAATTTGTAAATAATTATGGTTTAACATTGCAGAATACACTATAAAAAGCATGGGTGGACTATAAATGGGTCTTGGCATAATGTTTGATCATTATTGTATGAATACCATGTGGAAACTATGTGAGTTGATATAAATTTTTTATATACAGATTTACGTGGTTTGATTAAGGTTTTGAAATAGTTTATTTGAATTTGGTGATGGTGGTGGGAATAAAATTTAATGTTCGCATATTTGGTGAAATGTTTAGAATATCATGAATCCAAATGATGATGATTAGTAATACTAATAATTTACAATTAATACTCAATGAATGATTATTAGATTGAACATTATAATTTTAATCTCAATGGATACATGTTCAAAGGGATATAACTTCTGTGATACTACATCAATAACCCTTCATTTTGAATGATTCTAGGAGCTATTTACTTGATATTGAGGTGGTATTATTCTTCTTTTATCCCCATTAATGATTTTTCTTATTTTCCTCTAGATTTCACATCTCCAATTTAGGGTGTTTTTTCCAATTTTAATATTTAATTGAGTAATCAATTGATAATTATTGTGATTTCATATAGATGGTTGAGAGGAAATCCATATATAGTATCTTCATAATGTCACATATAATTTTGACAGAGTTATGCCACCTTCTGATTTTTTTTAGGGTTTAATATTAAATTATATTGAATTAACTATTTTTGGACATCAATATATATAGATTTATCATGGGATGGTTCTGATATTGTATCATTAATATCCCATGGATTTTTAGTTTCAATTTCAGTTTAACATGTTTTCTTAGTGAGATAGTATGAAATTATTCCTATTTGTAATTAAAATTATTAATTTATTACAAATTCTATGAATTATTTAAAATAATTATATTTTATTTATTTCACAGTAATTACATGTTTTAGGTCCTCATATGGATGTATTTTGGACATCTGAAATTATATTATCTAGGTAGTGTATGTTTAAACTTTTTAAAAATTAAATGGAATGGAATTGATGATGTTAGTCCCTTTTATATACCACATGGATTATGCATTTTGATACACATTCATGTGATATGTAGTGTCACCACTAAGTGATCTAAATGATTAAATAACTTTTTAATCATAAATAATTAAATGGACCTAAAAGATATAATAAGGCCCACAATAGACACATGGGAACTCGTTGAATGCTTCATCCACTTTTTCTTAAGGACTTGATTATTATGATCCTACCTGTGTCACATTGATCCTAATGTGTGTATATTAAATTAAAAGTAAATGAATGAGGTGTGGAAACTTCAGTTATATGTTTTCTTTGTGACCTACATGCAGCGAACCAAGTTAACAATTTTTTCATTAATACATTATCTCTAAAATTTAGACATTATATCTCACATAAAAATTTCAAAATCCCATGAATATAAGGTTTAGTGTTTTTGATGTCCATTGAAATATGATATTAATTATATAATATATGTTCACATTTCGATATAATAAAACTTTTCAAGTACCCCTTCAAGACTACCCAACATTATAATGGTCTCCATATCCTAGGTAGGGGATAATAAGAAATGGGTAAGCTCAAAAACATATTATGGGTGAGTATAATCAATAAAAATACATGATTAAAGGTGAGTATCAGATTCCTATTTGTATTTGGATGTAATAGAGGAACATTAATGTAAAATATAGTACTCATAAGTAATTAAATAATGATGACGGTCATAATCATGGAAACATTACAAAAGGAAATAAAAAAATAATATAATTGAACAAAGGAATATATGGATACAACATAATACATGACATTGCAATCATATGTAAAGGGTTACACCAAAGACCACTATTACAAAGTAAACAACATCCCATGGTGCATTTCCTTCAGTCCCTATTCCCATTGTCAGTTTGGACATAATACCATTGTTAATTAGGATCAATCTATAATCCCATAGAAGAAAAAATCATTAGATATAAATCTTTACCCAATGCATTATAGGAATAAATAATTTTGGTTCCACCCATCACCTTATACAATCTTCATTAGGATAACTTTTCATAACCCTTATATAGTGGATATTGTCCCATAGTGGATTAGGTTAACACCATACATAACATCTCATGAGATATAAATAATTACCCATTGATGTGGAGGGATATATAGGAAAATACCCACTATTAGTTTATGAAAAATCATTCCAATTCATGTTGAGGTGGAAAATATTCCACAAAAAATATATGAATGATCGCACCATTGAGAAGGAAGTGGGATTCATTATTATGATTTAAGGAATACATGAAAGATAAATCAAAAATATTATCAATAGAATAATGAATTAAATTATTTTTAAATTTTATAATTAAAATATGGATATATGTGGGGAAAAATCAGTTCCAAGTTATAAAATTCATGAGTATGATTTTTGGATAATCATGAATAAAAAAACTATGCCGGTGATTTTTAAATAAATAATGAATTACAAATTTTAAAATATAAATCAATATTGTTTATAATAAATCCAGATATAAAAAAATATATTTCTCCATAAAATAAATATATTTTTCTAAAATTATTTATTGTTTATAAACTACATAGGAGGGGTATAAATGACATGAATAGAAATATGAATGTTTCCTTAATTATTGTTAATTTAAAAAATTTATTTTTGAAGATAAATAAAAACCTAAATAACACTAACAATTAAAACTATATTAATATAGATATAAATGTGTGGAATATATATTCATGAATTGAATAAGTTATCTAGACATATAATTTTTAATTGTAAGAAAATAAAACACAACATGCAACTGAAATGTAATAAGTGTAGTATAAAAGTTCCCTTAACATCATGTCTACAATCACTATGCACATAAACATAGTTTATAGAATAATTTAAATAATTTATTTTGGTATATAATTTATATTATTATTAAAATATATTTTATTTTTTTAAGACCATTTTTTTCATTTTTTGTTTATTTTTAATATAGTTGTGAATTATATTTATTATGAGAGGTTGTTCTGTTATTTTAATCATAAAACATCAATTTTCATACTCATTGTCAATGGTGTTGTTAAATAAAATCATGATACCTAGTACTCGATATGATTATTTATTTTACATTTCAATTATAACTATAAATATAAAATTTAAAAGTTTGTCAAAAAATATTCCAAATAAGTCCATTAAATGTGGTAATTGTTTCTATGAATGTTTCTCATAAATCACACATACAAAATGAATAATATTCTTGATTAGTAAAAAAATAATGATTTCAATAAATTTTTTTACATATTAAATATATTATTAAATACATCTATGTTAAGGAATTATGGAAAATCATTGTCATTTCATGACGGAAGTATTCTTCATGCACCCACAAACGAGACCCTCATTCTTTATATAATAGGAAGGAGTAGAAAATTAAATATTTATCATTTGATAAATATAATAATTCTTTAAATTTCATATTAGTTAAATAATGTTTTTATGTATACTTTTAAAGTGATTAAGTTGTTTTGAATATGGTATTAATAGATTCAGTAGTCCACACACACACACAATAAAATTTTTATTTTGTAATGATTTTTTTGGGAAATTATAAAATTAACCATCCATTAGTATAAAAGATAATAAGAATTTTTTTCCATCAATTATGGAGTGGTATTAATGGGTGTATATTTACCAAATTGTGTTTTGAACCAGAAGGGAATTATAAGGGAATTTAATGTATTCTATTTTATAGATGGTCCATTTTTAAAATGGAGATTTGAACATAATTACAAGAGAATAACAATTAAATATTATGTTTCATGAATTAGGTAGAGTCCTAAATGTTTTACCATGTGTATCATTGTGTTTTTTGAGCATCGGGGTATGTAAATCAATGTTTTGGAGGGTCTTGCATTGGAAAAAGGTTTTTTTGAAACTATGTGGCCTCTAAAAAAGAATTTGTAGCATAATTGTGGGAAGAAGATGTTCCCACATGGGTAGATCATGGTTTTCCCAAACCATGTTCTCTTAATTCATGGGTAGTTCCATTAATTTAGTACCTTGACACTATTCACCACATGGTTGGAATGGTGTTATTTTAACCACGTGAGTGGTCTCCATATGGAATGGGAGTCATAGGGTTGGTGGATGGTTTAGGAACCATGATACCCACATTTTCAGGGTAAAATAACTAAAATTACGTTAATTCCTTATAATTTTCTTTTTCCCATTTCTTCGTCACATTTAAGCCATGCTACCCTCCTCTCCTCTCCTTGCAGATATATCATCTCCTCCTACCTATGAATGAATATAACTCATGGATATGAGGTCTGAATCATTCACTACCGGTCCTTATTAATCTGTAGCAATATTCTCTTAGATCCTCTCTAATATATTTCATGTTCATTATTCCATTCTATAAAACATTTTTTTTGAGATCTCACATTCCCTATTTTTAGGATAAATTTATGGTTCTTATATCTCTTCCAAACTTGATCGAAAAATACCATGACATTGGACGGGTAGGACATTGTAAGAATGAGGTAGGGGTATTTGAGTTTTTCCTCATTTTTTGGTTCTTTAATTAATTTATCCATTAATTTTCATGTTTTACATTGTCACATGATTTTTTATAACTATTTTATACATATTAAACTAATAAACACAACTTTTATCACCCCTTTTTACTATTTTTCTGTCATTAATATATATTAATCGTGATCATGGACACACTATAGATGTGAAATTATGACGTTATATTTTTAATTAAATGAAATAAATGCATGAAATTTCATTAAATTATTCACCCTAGATAATTAATGTGTTTTACCAATGTAATATCTTTTTTAATTATTAATGACATCTCCTAAGTTTCATTTGGATCTTTTATTTTTTTTATTTGAATTGTAGTTGAAATAATTCATTATGGTTCATTGAGTTTTCATTATTTATTGTGATGACTGTTTGTGATTAAATCAATTGTTTTTGAAATAATTTTTGGTTTTATAACAAAAACCCTCATATGTGGTACAGTATGATCGATATTATAATGTGATGGGTAGTGTCTTGTGACAGGCTTAGCCCTATTTCTGGGTTCCTTCATCCATTTTTTGATGTTAGGGTTTGGAACCATCCATGTTGGAAACATGTCCATTATTGAAGTTATGAAATGAATTACCTTAATTGTATGCCAATAATTAATTAAAGAAGATCACCCTAAAGGATTAATATATTAAATAAGTGGTATTACCCATGTGGGTAAATTTCCAGTGAATGTTGGTTACATGTAAGATACACTTGATCATTGATAAAAGATTTTACAAGTTGTTTAAATATATAAAATATATTGATTTTAATATCTTCCATAATATTTCTAATTTTATAAAATTGTGATAAATGAAATGTAATTTAAAGGATGTAAATTAAATTCTATTTATTTCATGCTTAATTATAAATATTATAAATGGAAGTACTTTTATTAAGATGAAATAAAAGCATGGTATGTATATATTTATGTATTTTATTATAAATATTATAATTCATTTATATGGGATTTATAAATAATATTCATGAGTTGTTTTTCCTCATACCACAAATTAAATTATTACACCTAATATATATTATCTAGAAAGATAGTAGGGGTTCTATAAATCATGGAGCATTATGATCCCTTATATCTGGTGTTGATAATGAAGACTCGAACCAGTCATACAACATGGGTGTTGGACTTAGGTGACACGTTGGATGATGTGAGTTTTTCCATGGGGGATCACATTTCATCTAATGTTATGTGGACTGAATTCAACCACTCTATTGGGATGTAGGTAATAATCCATATTTCATGTGTTTATTGGATTATTTATATTAGTTAAGTTTGTCCAATTTACACCTCGGTCCAACCAGTAACAAGTATTCTATGTATATGAACATTAAGAGTCCTCACAAATTTGGTTAAAATATGAGGATAAATATATAAAACTAAATTATAAATAATATATATATATATATATAGTCAATTTTCGGACTTATTTTGACTATGATCGAATTTATATATAACTCCCATGTGTCTCTTAGAGATATAGGATAGTTGTTGTTTATTTATTTAGTCTACTTATATATTCTTATTTCATATACACTACTTATTTATTTTCACTAAATGGATTTAGTCATAGACATTGTGGGTTGGAATATATTTGGATTATTATCTAACACATTTCTCGGGCTTCCATTTCATTGGGGGTACACGAGTAGACCTTATGATTTTAGGACCTTAGTTAATTGCTTGGGTTATTTCACCTATATCAAGGATTTAGGATAACATGACTGAGCTTGAGCTCAGGATACTCATGGAGATCACCATTGGGGTTTTTCATTACATTTCATTCTTTTAATTATTTTTAGTAATACATACTATATATATTTTGTTTTAGTTTTTGTATCATTATCAGTATATACATGCATCTATTGTATGTTCGCATTGTTAAACAATTTTATATTATTTATATTATTCATCAGTTGCTCTGTCATTTTTATATACTTATAATGCAATTGTATTTTTTTTAATATTGGATTGTACCAATTTGGTACTCTTACATGAGGATATAGTCTCCCCACAATCACATACAAATACCCCCGCTCCTTGTTAGAAGCCTATGGCATACATGGATATGTGTTGAGGCATCATGACCCACTGCTCTCGCTACCCTTTTAGATATCAGTTATGATAGTACATTACAATGTTGTGTCATATATTTTATTTTTCTTTTGTCTTAGTATTTTGGGATGGTATAAAGGAATATTTGAAAATGTTGGTACATGGTTGATTACATTTTCTAGGACTGATCACCCCATCCATTGTAAAAGTAATAGGTTTCAAGGGTTGGGATTGATTCTCCTGTTGTTTTCCATTACACATGATTATGATTTTACATTTATTTAATTGTGTATATTTCACTGTGTATTGATTTATGAACATATTTTATCTTTTCCATATCCTGATATGACAGGTAATTGACATTACATCCATCAACTCATGTGTAACACCCCATGCTTCCACGGTACGATTCTCCTTAAATTATATAGTAGCATTAGTTGTACGCAACTTCGAGATTCTAACACACTGCGACCAATAAAAGTAGCCATTATGAATAATAATAACCACTTTTTGAAATTTTATAAATTTTATCTCTCAAAATGTACTTCATTTTTGGATTTGTAATATCGAAATTAGCCTAGGATGAAATTTTGGTACTTTTTAGATAACTTTTATTTTTTATTGAATAGTGAAAATTACTAAATTTTAATTAAATTTTTTTTAATAGAAATAATTAATAGTGAAAATTATTAATTTGAGTGGTTATAAAGTATATATAGAATATATTTTTACCATTTAATAAAATTTTGGTCATCGGACATAATTTCACAATTAAACCGAACATAAACAAGTGTCAATCTTTTGATAGTTATTATCTAATAAAAACAGGTTTTATATTTTAAAAACTTGAATTAATTTTAAATTAATTTCTACCACTTTTGTGTTTTGAATTTTTAAAAATGGATTCCATATTTAGAATCAGGATTTCCAAATTATTTAAATAGGAAAATTTTATTTTTAGACATTTTGAATAATTATTTCGGTAAATATTTTAATTACCATGGTTACAGGGTAAATCCAGTAAATATGGGTAAAAAATATTATAATAACAATTAATTAACCTAAAACGTGTCCTAACCATATTTTTTGATACATTTCCGACCATGGGAATCTTTGGGTCGATTTTGGGACCACATGGATCCACTTGTAAGTGATAAGGACAGTCTATATCAATTAAGTTGAAATAAATACAAAAATGACATAAGCATATATATTTTAGCAAAACAATTTTTACATAAGGGAATAATATGTTTAATTTTAAAATATAAATATTCATTATTAATATAAAAATATTTCCTACATAATCGTATTTTATTTATAATTTTTATAAATTTAATAGTTAATATTATTTATGACACAATAATGATGCAGTATTTTCCTTATTAATGAAAGAATCAAATAATTGGTATTATAAATGTTAAAATAAATATAATTTGAAGATTTTGATGAAATACATGAATATTATTGGTTATTATGACATTATAGGATTGATTTAAGAAATTTGGTTCGAATTAATAACGTTTTTATGCCTTTAACAAAAATTAATTATTGAATAGTGTCAAAATTGACATAAATGAGTTTTTAAAACAAATATTATATTATTAATTGATATTCTATTCCTAAAAATATAATATTCTGCCAAAACACTTATATCATGATATTTGTTTCATTAATGGACAACTTTGTGGTCTCTTGGATGTATATAGTATGTTTATTAACTATATAATATAGAAATAGTAAGTGACACGGTAAATGTCAAACTAATTAACTAAGAGTTAAAACTAAAGAATAAGGTTAATATAATGACCCAAACCTATCTAAATTCTATTGGTTGAAATTATTTCGTCCCATAAACACCTTATAATTTTATTAATACACTTTTTAGCCATTAGAACCCGAATATGAATTTATTATAAAATAATATTTCTACCTTTTATCAAAGGTGCCCCTCACCATCTTATAAAAGGTCACTCTCCCTTATCACTAATTAACACATTCAAATACATTTGTCTTGTAAGAACCCTACCCAAATACCCTCTAAACTTCTCTCACTTCAACCTAGAGGCCTTTGATTGATCAGAAGGCCAACATATAGGGCCCTTTTGATCTAGTCAAAAGGATAAACCCGAAGAAGAGGTAATGTTTTCACCACCCTCTTTCAAATTCATTTCTTCTTCAACATCATCTATCATTGTTATTTACATTCTAAAATAATAAATAAAGTCTATTCTATATAAATTGATGTTATTATAAATATGTCACAACCATATTTAGTATTCTATCCATCCTTTGAATGACATGTCACTATACGTGCATACGTACGGCCAACCTTCTCCACGTCGTGGTGTAATTGTTATTCAATACATTATTATTTTTATGGGTATAATTATGATGTGTAATTCATGTAAATAATAAATATAGCATTATAATTATTCTGTATATATGATATAAAGTCCAATTATATATTATTTTAATATCAAAAGAATGATATTATCACTCGTGCATACGTATGGACTACCGTCTCCACGAACGCGATGAGATTCATTCCCCATCATATCCATTCAAGTATAATTCTCATTTGATGATTAAAAATAATGTTTAAGGACTTGATATCATTCTGTATATGAATAGGATACAACACACCCATAACAAACACGACTTATGTAACAAAACATATAAAAGAAAATGAGTAAGTTAACACCCGATACGACGATAATACAAAGATATTATTAACAAAGTAATGTTAAAAGATGATATATGATATTCATATATATGATCCTTTTATAATTCAATAACAATTATTTAACCATTATACAGGATGCTAACCAACCCTCGACCAAGGAAAAAGTACAAAGTAAGGGGTTTCTTAACTCACTTTTAATTCTGTGAGATTTCCATTGCTTCCAACTTATTTATTGCATGTGGTGTTTGTACTGCCCATGTTTGTATTCATTATGTAATAGAATTTAATTCATGTATATTTACATCATCATTTTATTATCCTTCTTCCATGGGTGTATGTTTTCAAAGTTACCAAATCAATAAAGGAATTTTAAATTTCAATTTCTACTCATTCGGCTTTACGCATACTCCATTGATTATTTTACTCAATGATTATGTTTGTGGAATAAAAATTTATTTGATTATGTCATAATTTCTGTTCCCCTTTCTATGTATATACATTTGATACACATAATCACTCCATTGTTAAATTCTGAAGTCATTGGTATCAACTGGATAAGAGTAATTTTTACTCAATCTCCATTTGTTGAGTTAAACATCCAATTCATTGGTGTTGTTTTTACAAGAATATGTGTGAATTTCCATTGCTTTTTTTACACTGAATATCCAATCATATTGAGTTTATTTATATTTTTCACAAATAATTAGGTCATTGATTTATCCTTAACCTAAGGATATGACCTTTAAGAGAGATTTCATCTCAATTTACATTCCATTGAGACTCCTTTGTTGTTATAAACCAAATAACTTTTATATGGTGCATATAATGTACTTTGACATAGTATATCATGAATCCATTTATTCTCATGATATTACAACGTTTTTTCTACCTCAATTATTTGTATTCAATTGCCTCTCTTTTGGTTAGAAACTCTGACTAAAATATCATTTTAAATTTTTTAAACATTAATTCTTATAAATATTTTTCATTAATGTCCTTATTTTAAAAATGGTTTTAATGATTTATTAATATCGACATTAATATTTTCAAATCAAAATTTATTTTATAAGTTTCAAAGTGGTATGGGAAACTTTGATTCAAAAATATATTTTAAATTATTTCTTTACAAATATTGTGACTTTTAAATGTTTTCAAGAAAAAGGGGGATATTTCAATCAATATTTTAATGATTATTTTAATCTATGTCAATATCCTTCATTATTCTCGATTGGGGTTAATCTTATACAATAAAATATTCCATATTGTATCGAATGAGTTATGTTTGACTGTGGATGTTCTATTTTTATACCATTCAACGTTTGTGGTCAAAGTATTGACATTTCGTATGCTAGTTTTAATATGATGGTTTATGTTATGTTTCAAACATTTGATATGAGGAATGTATTGGACTTAGTATGTGACAGGTCGAGCTCGATATATCTCTTTGTTGCATTGGTAGGTCTCATGAAACAAACTAGTGTCCAGGAACGAGGCATTGACAAAATCTTATTTGAAGTCTTGGCAAGAGGCCTTGGCTACGTGTTTATGGTAGTCTGGCATTATGCATTCTATCATTATAAAAGTGGTTATTTATATTGCATGTGATTATTCAACTAGTAGAATATCCATGTGAATAAGTAAATGGAATTATTTAATTTTATTTTTTCCATATTACGATGAAGTTTAAGTTTAAAAGTCTTTTTTTAGTTATACATTGCCTTAAATATTTATTCTTATTTATAAAAGTTTCCACTATATTGTTATCATTAATTGGAAATTGAGATCACCACTTTCTATGTTTTATTTTTTTCAGGATGTGAATAAGTATTTTATGAATGACCTGCTGGGATAATATAAGTGGATATGAGTGTGGAGACAATATTTCGCTGTAGTTTTCACTATATGAAGTAATGTAAACTTGATGAATGTATCTAGTTTTTCCAAGGCTACTAAACTAATCAATTTTTCGAGACATGATCTTTTGTGATCATGCCAATGTTATGTAATAATGCACTAACTCTGGGTAACTGAGGTCGAGGCATTAATGTTGGTATCAAAGGATGTTTAGTACAATCCTTGGAAACTAGATTTAGATAAACTCTGATTAGAGCACATAACCCTAAGATAGAAATTAAAGATTAGTATAGAATAACTTCCTAAAATTTTGGTATAGTATAGATTTTGTGAGTTTTCCAAGAAATACATCCATGTCTGGATACAAGCAGGTATAGGTGGCTCTGGCACAGATGTACCTAGGGGTAAAACCCAAAAACACCTCTTTGAGCTAGACTTGAATGAGAACTATTGCACGATAATGGGTCTTGCTGCACTTTTGGTTATGACACTCCCGGGGGACATGCTTAGGATAATTTACATTTTCTTTACAAACCAATTTTATGTATTTTAATATAAGATGAGAATAAATAACCTTGGTTAATCCTAAGGTGTTTCAAATTGAAAATATGGTGTCATGATATTCTCTATGTGATTTTATAACTAGTGTTACTCACACAATGCTTTCTGGTTTTTGTCAATGGCTGGAGTCCAAGGAAGTCATAGAAAATTTGAGAATGAAATACAAGGTTGGTACGGTCGTGGAAATGAGTAACAAAATGGGATGTTGATAGGCGTAAAATATATCGCGTTCATGCCAAATCAGTTTTCCAAAAATATGATCAACAACATATATATTAACCAACTCCCGAACTCAACAAAGAAGAGAAATGTGATGATTGATAAGAGCTATAGTAGTGCAGAACATGCAGAAAAGAATCCTAAATTTCCATCATGCAGGAAATGTGGAAAGAGACAACCAGGAAAGTGTCTCAATGGAAGAAAGAAATTCTTTACGTGTAGGAAAGAAGGACATAAAGTAAAGAAATGTCATGAAAAAATGAAGAGCACTATGGAAGAAAATAAAAATGCTCCCAAGAATCCATTTACAGTTATATTCCATAAATGTAGGGGACCTGGCCATTACCCGAGTCAATTATATATTTTGTAGGGTATTTGATTTGTCAAAGAATAAGCAATGGGGAAATAAATGGTTGCATAAATGTTTAAAAGTATTAGTTATCTATGTTGATGGGAATAAATTAGAATAATTTTCTCTTGTATTTGTAACCCTGTATTATTTCATGTGAGAATGATATTTGAAGAAGTATTATCTTTTCCCTTGTGGATATAGTTATAAATAAACATTTAGTTTTTTATGATCATTGGGTTTGAGGCAATTACAAGTTATTATATTTTAGAATGAAAATGCAAGGTATGAGGTAACATTACTGGTTAAAATTATGTTATTGTTATTTTGAGGAATTTGTCTCATTATGGTAATGTTATAAAATAATGTTTTTGAAAAAGGACAACACACAGATCGTATGACAATCCATCGTGCCAGAAAAAGCTATGGGAATCGAACCAAAAACCAAAGTGCGATTGGGATTTATCGCCTACCACTAGACTAAGTGAAGTCCCTGGTTAGTGTGACTAATTATTTTTAGTTAAATGATTTTATTGATCAATAATAGGTTGATTTCGGTTCTTATGTCTTATCAAATGAATACCCTTAGTATAAGAAAATGATTTGGTTATTAAGTGATAAATGTTATTTTGGAAGATGTTCACTTTATTGGTAACACTATATGCCCAAGGAAAATAGAATACTATGGGGTTTCATTTGATGAGTAATGGTGTATTTTTTTATGTTTTTATTGTGGATTTATAGTGATTTTTGTTATTTATTAAAATTATTAATCTATAATAGAGAATAAGTGATTAGGTCAATTACATTTATGTATGTGACTTTAAGATTAGTTTATTTCATTTTGAGATACAATTTAACAGGGAAGATTACATAACAAAATTAATCTTTGTTTTGGGTTTCAATATTAGTCTGTATTATATTGAAGGATTTTAAGGACAATTGTTTATTGAATAATATTTATTTGACTTTGGGGTATTGATTTTGGAAATTAAGATTAGTGTTTCTTTCTCTAAAGGAATATAATTTTGGGGGATCATCAAATCATTTACTAACCGTTTTGGTTTTGGTTAATCTCTAAATACAAGTTAAATATATAGTTTATCCTTCGTGGATCATGTGATTCTATAGAAGTTTACTCTAGCTCTAACAGTGTGACAACGTCTTCTTGAATACTCATCGTTTAAAAAAAGATTTAGTTGTGGAAATTTATTAAAGAATGAAACACTACATAAAAATTAAGTATATCTCTTTATATTCTTTGTCAATATTAGAAATGAATTATTCATCTTTATGTAATGTAACATAAAACAAAAAAATGTTGTCCATTTACTTTTCCTACTAGGGAACTAATGGATGTTTGTCCCATCAAAAGTTTGTGGTTTTCATGTTGTTAACTTTCTCCTGATCCTATTTTCTATCCCTCTCCATCAGAACTTGACACTTAGTTTATCAACCATATACATGTTTTTCTACATATAATCCTAGTATATGTTATACTGGGAGACCTTTTTACATCTCTTTCTTTCTTTTAAATTGATAGTTTTATTGGATATTTTTTTTGTGCGACTTTACATTATATTCACATTCCTAATTTTAAAAATTGCAAGGATGCAATTTATTAGAGGGTAGAATGTAACACCCCAAGATTCCATGGTACGATTCTCTTTGAATAATACATTACTGTGTGTTGTACGCAACTTTGAGATTCTAACACTCTACGGCTAATCAAAGTAGACGTTATGAATAGTAATACCCACTTTTTGAAATTTTATAAATTTTATCTCTCAAAATGGACTTCATTTTTGGATTTCGAATATCTAAATTAGACTAGGGATAAATTTTGGTACTTTCGGATAACTTTTATATTTTGATGAATAGTTAAAATTACTAAATTTTAATTCAAAAAATATTTTTAATCAAAATAATTAATAGTGATAATTTATGAATTTGAGAGGTTACAATATATTTTTACCATTTAATAAAATGTTGGTCATTAGACAGAATTTCAAAATTAAACTGAACATAAACAAGTTTCAATCTTTTAATAGTTATTATCTCTTAAAAACAAGCTTTCTGTTTTAACAATAGGAATTAATTTTAAATTAATTTCTGCCACTTCTGTGTTTTGAATTTGAAAAAATGGATTCCATATTTGGAATCATGATGTATAAATTTTGTTAATGGGTAACTATAATTTTTAGACATATTGAATAATTACTTGGATAAATATTTTTAATTATCATGGTTATAGGGTAAATCCGATAAATAACAGTAAACAAAATAATATTATTCTAATAATAAATTACCCTAAAACGTGTCCTATCCTTATTGGTTGATACATGTCCGACCTTGGTCATATTTGGGTCGATTTGGGGACCCCATGGATCCACTTGTAAGTGAAAAAGAGACTTTATATTAATTAAGTTAAAATAAATACAAAAATGACATGAGCATATATCTTTTAGCAAAAAAAAATTTACATAGGTCTATATATGTTGGATTTTCTACTATAAATATTCATTATAAATCTAAAAATATTTCCTACATAATTGAATCTTATTTATAACTTTTATACATTTAATTATTAATATTATTTATGACATAATAATGATGCATTATTTTCGTTGTCAATGTATGAATCAAATAATTGGTATTATAAATGTTAAAATAAATATAATTTGAATGATTTTATAACATCCATAATTTTTATTGGTTAATATGACATTATAGGATTGATTAAATGTATTTATTTCGAATTAATAAAGTTTTTAAGAATTTAACAAAATCAATTATTGAATAGTGTCAAAATTGACATAAATGAGTTTTTAAAACAAATATTATATTATTAATTGATATTATATTTCTAAAAATCTAAGGATCATCCAAAGGACTTGTTATGTATATAATATAAAAATACAAAGTAACATGGTAAATGTGAAACTAATTAACTAAGATTTAAAACAAAAAGATAATGTTAATATAAGGACCCAAACCTATCAAAATTCTATTGGTTGAAAGTATTTCAACCCATACCCACCTTATATTTTTAATGATCCACTTATGAGCCATTAGAAACCGAATATAAATTTAAATTAAAATAATATTTCTACTTTTTCCAAAGATGGCCCTCACCCCTCTTATAAAAGGTCACTCACCCTTCTTACTAATTCACATATTCAAAGCCTTTTGGTTCAGCCAAACCCAGCCCAGATACTCTTCCAATTCTCTAAATTCAACCTAGAGGCCATAGTTTTATTTGAAATCCAAACTATAGAGCCCGTTGGATCAAGTCAAAAGGAAGAACCTGGAGAAGAGGAAATGTTTTCACCACCCTCTTTCAAGTTCCTTTCTTCTTCAACTTCTTCATTCAGTGTTATTTCCATTCTAAAATAATAAATTCAGTGTCTTATATATACTGTGATGTTATTATAAATATGGTACAACCATATTATGTATTCTATCTATCCTTTGAATGACATGTCACCATACGTGCATACGTACAGTCTACCATCTCCACGTCGTGGTGTAATTGTTATTCAAAACATTATTATTTGGATGGGTATAATAATGATTTTTAATTCATGTAAATAATAAATACAACATTATAATTATTCTTTATATATGATATACCATTAAATTATATATTATTGTAATATCAAAAGAAAGATATTATCGCTCATGCGTACGTACGGACTACCATCTCCACGAATGTGATGAGATTCATTCCCCATCGTATCCATTCAAGTCTAATTCTCATTTGATGATTAAAAATATTTTTTAAGGACTTGATACCATTATTTATATTAGTAATATACAACCTACCCATAAAAAACACTACTTATGTAACAAAACATATAAAATAAAACGAGTAAGTTAACACCTGAAATGACGACAATACTATGATATTATTAACAAAGCAATGTTAAAATATAATATATTATATTAATGTATATGATCCTTGTATAATTCAATAAAAATTATTTCACCATGATACAGAAGGCTAAACTACCCTCGACCTAGGAAAAAGTACTAAGTAAGGGGTTTCTTATCTCACTTTTAATTCTGTGAGACTTCCATTGTTCACCACTTATTTATTGCATTGGTGTGTGTACATCCCATGTTTGTAATCACTGTGTAATATACATTAATTAATTTATATTTACATCATAATTGTATGATCCTTTGTACATAGGTGTATGATTCATAAGATAACAAATCAATAAGGGAATTGTAAATTTTAATTTCCACTCATTTGACTTTATGCATACTTCGTTGATTATTTTACCCCAAGATTATTTGTGTGGAATCACAATTTATTTTCTTAAGTCATAATTTAGACTCCCCTTTCTATTGATATACATTATATATACATAATCACTACATTTATAAATTCTCAAGTCATCGGTATGAACTTGATACGAGTAATTTTTAATCAATCTCCATTTGTTGGGTTAAACATCCAATTTATTGGTGATGTTTTTACAAGAATATGTGTGAATGTCCATTGATTTTCTTACAGTGAATATCCAATCATATTGAGTGTATTTATATTTTTCACACATTATTATTTCATTGATTTATCCTTAACCTAAGGATACGGCCTTTATGAGAGATTTTATCTCAATTTACTTTCCATTGACACTCCTTTGTTGTTATACACCAAATCACTTTTATATGGTGTTTATAATGTACATTGACATAGTATATCAAGAATCCATTTATTATCATGATATTACAATGTTTTTATTAACTCAATTATTTTAAATCAAGTGTAGATCTTTTGGTTAGAAACTCTAACTAAAATATCATTTTAATTTTTTAAAATATTTATTCATCTAAATATTTTTCATTAATGTCCATCATTTAAAAATGGTTCTAAGGATTTTTTTATATGGACATTAATGTTTTCAAATTAAAATTCCTTTTATAAGTTTCAAAGTTGTATGGGACACTTTGATTCAAAAATATATTTTAAATGTATTCATGACAAATAGTGTTACTTATAAATGTTATCAAGAAAAATGGGGATATTTCACTCAATAGTCTGAGGATTATTTTTATCTATGTCATTATCCTTCATTATTCTTGATTGGGGTTAATATGGTACAATAAAATCTTCCATATTGTATCGAATGAGCTATGTTTGACTGTGGATGTGTTATTTTTATACCATTCTTTGTTTGTGGTTCAAGTATTGACATTTCGTTTGCTAGTTTTAATACGAATGTTTATGTTATGTTTCAAACATTTCATATGAGGAATGCATTGGACTTAGTAATTGATGGGTGGAGCTCTCTATTATTCCTCGATTCATCGGTAGGTCTCATGAGACAAACTAGTGTCTTGGCACGAGGCCATGACAAAATCTTATTTGTATTCTTGGCACGAGGCCTTGGATACGGGGTTATGATAGTCTGGAATTATGCATTACATCATTATGAAAGTGCTTATTGATATTTCATGTGATTATTTGACTAGTAGAATATCCATGTGCATAAGTAAAGGGTATTATTTCATTATATTTTTTTCATATTATGCTGAAGTTCGAGTTTAAAAGGATTTTGTTTCAGTTATACATCGCCATAAATGTTTATGGTTAATTATGATTGTTTCTAGTATATTGTTATCTTTACTGGGCATTTGAAATCACCCCATTCTATGTTTTATTTTTCCTAGAATGTGAAGATGTAATTTATGAATGACCTGTAGGGATTGTATAAGGGGATATGAGTGTGGAGACAAGATGTTGTTGTAGTTTTCACTTTATGATGTAATATAAACTTAAAGAGTGTATATAGTTATTCCAAGGCTACTAAATAATTGGTCATTCGTGATTTGATATTTTGTGATCATGCCAATGTTATGTAATAATGCACTGAATCTGGGTAACTGTGGTCAGGGTGTTACAACATGTACCTAGAAAATTCACATATAATTCTTATGACATTCAATATATTTTCATATACATGTTTTTTTTCAGTTTTTATTGTGTTCCATGAGTTCTATTCCATGTATCATAGTTTAATTAAATGTATGGCTTTGTATCTGTTTTCCTATTTCATTAGTTAACTTAAATAGATAATATGCCTCAATGTTTTATTTTGTTATGGTTTTATATTATTTAGTGATTTTATTCCATTTTAGTAGTCTACATAGCTTGCCTTTAATATTAATATTCCTTTATTTTGTTCTTAATATCGTGCTTTATATGTTATTTCTTGTAATTATAGGCTAGTTAAAAAAGATTTATGGAAATAGTTTTGTGGGATATCTTTGTAGGTTGCGATTTAATAGGAACAATTTTTCAATTGTATGGTGTATGTACGCCATATTGTTAGTGAAACAGAACCCGTATGATTAAAAAATTGTTTTTATCCATGTAAATGTAACTATATATCATATTAATATCTAAAGACTGCTGAAGATAAAAGTTTAAAATGCAATGATTTTAGTTGATGGGATCCAAATTCCAAACAATGAAGTTTATTTGTGCTTTATAGATTTCTAGTTCGCCGCCCATATAACTGAACCATTATGAATACAATATATGGTTACTCTAAATGATTATAAATGAAAAAGGAATGCATGAGTTAATTTTTTGGTGGATTGGGTTCAGATAAATTGGAGATAATGTTTGGTTTATAATGTGTATTGGATTTTTATAGGTTATGAATGGAAATTCATTTAATCAATCCTTATTTACAACCACGTTATAATTTTATAGGGTGAGGAATGTAATATAAGTATAATTTTTTACAAAATATTGTTGTTTAAAATATGAAATGCTCAAATGTATAGAAGTAGGTGAGTTGGGGAATGTTAAATTTTAAATGAAACATTTCTGTGTTTTAATATAATTATTATTAAACCACGACTATTGGGATTCATTCTGAAGAAAACATGATTTCTTAATGGGTCCCATTGAGGATTCTGTATTTGTTAAAATGAATTTATTTGATACTTTTATTAATTTTAATGTAATTTCTATGAATTATAAATGTTTTAAATAGAAAAAATGATGAGACTCTTAGTTTTTCCCATGGGAATTTAGCTAAATCATGTACCATGGGTTCCTGTTTGTGATTTCTACTTGATGTTTTGTTTAAATTATTTAAATGTTAATGTGTACATGTGAATCAATGTAAACTATTGAAAATGGAACCCTATGTGGTTTTATTTCATTAAAATATTTGTTAAACGGTATTTTGAAATCTAGTTGAGTTGTCTTGGAATTGAACCATGCATTTTATATAGGCTATCTCCATTAGGGAAATGGATTAGATGGTATGATTTTTTGCCCATTTAATTTTCTCTCTTCATTATCTAGTGATTGGTTTGATGTTATTTCTTAATTGTGGTCCTATATAATTTTAGGTAGCACTATTATATTTTTTTCCCTTCATAGTGATGTGATTTCATGACGTTTGGTGCAGTCTTGGTGCCACGGTCCCTAGTATGACACATAGTTTTTGAATGAAACCCTTATTCAGATGGGTGGTCATGTTTTTCATGGAATTATTTGTGGGCATGAGATCAAAAAATAATCAATTTTATATACTTCAAATGCCTTAGGAATTCTTGGCCACTTTGTAGGTCACTTGATTTGCTATTTTTTTGTAGTGATGGATGAATTTTCATGTGGTATTCTATATTAATGGACTTTGGGGATAGTACAAATATTGGTAAAATCACTAGTATTAACCATTTGATACTATAATTTATTAGGTGGAATGAAAATGTATAGTATTGAGGATATGTATTTCTTACTTTTAAATCTTTGGTGTAGTATTCATTCAAATACACAGTGCCTTTTGAGTGATAAATAATTTTACAAACCTCTTGGGATTAGTGAAATTGGCAAGCCTTATGTTATTTAGTATGGCCTTGGGTTATATACATAGTTGAGTGATAAGGACATTCATAGAGGTCATTTCATCCCAATGATCAGGAAAACAACCTTGAGACTCTGGTATTTTGACATGCCGATTAGGTTAGTTTTGGTTTCATGAAAAATAATATATATCTACAACATGGTTATCATGACTCAGAGGAGTGACACAAAGACATTTATGTTGAATCTGATCTGTCACACTTGTGAGAAACCAGACTCTCTTTTTTAATGACTAGAAAACTCCTATGGTTGGAGGAATTGCATCAGTTCTGGTGAAAATGTGTCCTCCCAAATATTAGGAGAATGATCAATGAAGACCATATAAAATGGACAATTTTTCTAAAGTCCCTTGTGTCTTATAGGTTTGAATTATGTTGATACCTTCTATGATTCTTTCCATTGATATTTTTGTACATTTATTATACCCCAATAGAATCACAATTAGTCATGGTTGAAATCAGTTGTTAGGAGTGAGCGAACACAGAATTCCTTGTCTGGTGAAGGCATCGTTGTTCATTTTGTGTCTATATATTGACATTGTGAATTTGAACATATATCAATGAACGTAGACCAATATTGGTTCAAACATTCCCATTTTAGTATTTCTGGAAACCAATTAGTGAAATTTTCTAAAATATTCATGTATTTCCACCTTCATGACTTTTTCCATGATTTTGTATGTGAGCATTGGTCTTATGTCGATCTAATGACTTAAAATCCATTTCGCTTGATTGGCTGTGGCATATAGAAGGATTCACACTGGACACATGGTTTTCAAATTTTGGATTGGTTAGTGCTGATTTATACATGGGTTACCATTTAAGAATTCCTTGGATGAACTCTTGGACACTAGTCATTCCCTTTGACTTAATGGTAAGGTGGATGCTTCTCTAGTCTTAGTCAAGGTTCTAGTGTTAACATCTTATCTTTTACTAATGTATCAATTATAATCATAGTTTATGGACAATTTGAGATTAGTTCCATTAATTGTAGTTCCATTAATTTGAACATATCATATACAAGTTATCATGATCAAAAGTGTTTTTTAAAAGGGTAATGATTCTAATGTGTTGGTTCTAGATTACACTATTTTTTAGGTTGAGGCATAATGGATTAGATGATCAATGTGATGGTTTGGCTAGGAAAAATCATCAATTTCATTCATGGGTTTGGTGAATATGTAAATTGTAAATAAAATATTACATGGTAGAAAGAATTTTGTTTTAGTGGAATTATGTTGATCTTTTAAGCTAGTAATAATTTGAAAATTATGTCAGAGGTTGATCAATTGGTTTTCTACTTGGTCAATAAATACAGATGGCGAGGAACCATTTTAACGTATGTTGTTGGTTGGAGACGAGTGTGGTATGTGTCAGATTGGGCATTTCGTGAAAGCTGAGATCAACCAATTTATGTTATCTTGGTGGGGTAATTGACTATTTTACCATTCAAAAACAACCCTGGATCATCGTTACAACGCTTAAGAAAATTTTATATAAGGCAATTACGATGATGGAGGTACCTTGGTTGGGAATTGGCCTCATCATATGAGAAATCATATGGTGGGGAGAAAATATTAACAAATGTATAGTGATACAATGATGTGACAATGTATCAAGATAAACCATATGAGTAATAACTAAATAGGTTTTTCGATTAGTAAACGAGTGTTCAATCATGTTTTCATGTCTTAAGTGTGGTGTTTTTATATAAATAATTGGAGTTTTGTTTGGAATTTGAAAATGAAATGAAATCATTTGAAAAGGTCTTCATAAAACTTGGGGGTTGTGTGATGATTATATTGTTGATGAAGGCTTCTCAAGGACAATAAGTTATAGGGTGGGGAGGATTAAAAAACTACTATTTCGAACTAGATTGAAATTTCATGGGAAATTTATCTCTTGAGTATATTTGAAATGTTGTTATTAAGGATCTGATTAAGAATGTAATTATATGAGTTCCAAAACTATAATGTTTTGTTTTTAGACTTGAGAAAGTGACCAAGATGTTACCAAAGTGGCTTGTCTAGTTTTAGGAACATAAGTGTCCATAAATCATGGTTTTTGAGGGTTTGGATGAGGCACACAGTTTGTAAGAAACTATGTGGCATCTAGAAGAATATTGTGCAGCCTGTTTCTGAGGGCCATTTGTTCCCCACATACGTTGCAAACGTTTAACCCAATCCATGCTCCCTCCTCCCATGTGTTGTTCCACTTAGGATATATATTGACACTATTCACCACAATATTGGGACATGGATAGAGTATCCATGTGTCCCAAATCATGTGAGGGGTTTTCTTAAAAAATGGATATCGTACGATTGTCTCACAGTTCGGCCAAACCATACAAAAATACTATGAGAACTGTTTTTTGGGGGAAATAACCAAAATGAAATTAATGTATCATAATTTTCTTTTCCTTCATTATTCTGTAGTTAGTATTTGTGTGATCATCCACTCCTCCTGTTGTTGTGCTCTCCATCCCTCAAATATAGGAATGAAGATAAATCATGGATTAGAAGTACAAATATTTCATCAACTATCTCTATGGATATGTATCAATAACATATTTGATCCCATCATGTCTATTTCACGTTATTCATTCCATATTATATTATATTTTGGTTTGAGCTAATATTACCTTTTTTTAGGGGAGGAACACAGTTCATAGATCTCTCTCAAACCCAATCGAACCAGACCTTGATATATGATTTTTAGGTCATCCTATCTATGAGGTAGGTGTTCTTGGACTTTTCCTCATTTATTAATAAGTTTATGAATGAAAACTTTTTTCACACAACAACCTTATCTGATTATTCCTTTATAATTTTTTTCACCGTATTAAACTATTCAATTAACCATGTATTAAACATATTTACCCCGGTTATCTCATTACAAGATGTTAATCAAGATCAAAAACACTCCATGGGTGTGCCAGATGGAGGTGACCTTTTCAACTAAATGGTTTAAATACCTAATACAACTTCTAAGATATTATCTAGGATAATTAATGGGTTCACCTTTTATGTTGTTGTTTAATTATTAGTGGAAGCTACTATGTTCCATGTGGAGCAATGTTTTTGTTTTTCATTTCACATATTTTTTTTTCTAAAATGATTTTTTCAGGTTAATTTAGTTGTGATTTCTCATTATGATGAATTTTTATTATTAAATTATTTACAAGAAATAGTGTCATGTTTTATTATAAATCCCCTAGGATGAGGTGAATTTTATTTGAAATTAAAATGTGATGGGCAGTGTCTTATGGAATGATTGTCCTTATTTCCTCAGTCCTTTTTCTAGGATTTTATGTTGTGATTTTGAACCTATTATTATAGATACATTACTATTATTGATCATAGGAAATTATTTTCCTTTCATTCATTCTAATTATAAATGAACCTTCCTTTTTATAAAATAATAGAATATTTTATAAGTTGTATTGAACATGTAGTTAAATTCCTAATGGAATATGGTTCCTCCTATGATCTCCTTGATCAATGATAAATGATTCTCTTTAATTTTTTATTATATTGAATGTATTGAATTGAATATATTTCACTAGCTACCTTTTATTCTTAGAAATTGATAAATGAAATTAACTATAATGTTTGGATTGGAAATACTTGTTTTTTCATGATGAACATTTATTGTTATGAATGGAATGCCCTTGATTATAATGGATTATTTATGTGAAACGCATGGGTGGTATTGCCATATGGATTTTATTATAAATATTATAATTCCTTAATATAGGTTCTAAAAGTAAGATTCATGAGAGTTTTTTCCTCAGAGCATATATTAAATTATTTGGCCTTATATATAGTATGTGGAATGATGGTAAGGGCTTTGTTGAACTGGATGCATCATGATCCCATACATCAGGTGTTGAGCATTAAAACTCACACCACTGATACTATATGTGCATTGTTTCGAGGCCCCACAAACCATGATTATATTTTTTTTCATGGTATCTCACTCTCTATCCCATTTGTTATAGCATTATGTCTCTCACAGTTTTGGGATTTAGGGAATTCAGCATATTTCATGAGATTATGGGCTCATTATACTTGTTATGTATGTTTGAGTTACACCCTAGTCCATCCAGAAACATAGATTATATGTATATACTAATTGGCGTACACAAACACTTAGTTTATATATTTATATGTAGTATACGAATAATATATATATATATGTATTACTAATATATATAATCACAGTTCAAACTTATTCTGGCCATGATCTTGAGAAGGTATTCATAACAGATGTCTCTTAGGAACCTATGTAGGTTATTTTTTATTTATTCCATCAGTATATTTATTTATATCACATGCACATTATTTTTTATATTTACAGACTTTATCCAATCAAAGACTCGATATGATTCAATCTACTATGATAATTATCTCACTCCCTACTCAAGCTGATATTGCACTGGGGTGACCGAGTAGACCATATGCTTGTAGGACCATGGTTGATTTCTAGTGGTGTTTAGATGGTATAAAGGAGTTACGAGAATAATACTGAGACAGAGCTTGGGATGCTCTTGGAGATCAACATTGGGGATTTTCATTACTTTTCATTCAAATCATTATTCGTATCACTACTTGTTTTATGTATTTTTTAGTTTATGTGTCATAATTAGGGAATGAATGCATCTGTTTCATATTGTCATTTTCTATATTTTGTATTGAGTTTAAATAATTCTTCTATGTCTTTGTATTTTTTTATATACTGCTTCTATTTTTGTATACATTGTTATATTGGATTGTACCATTGTGCTAATCTAACATGAGGGTATAATCATTCCACTATCACCTCTATTGAGCCTCCACGCTACTCATAGCCTCTTGCATATGGGGTGTCATGCCTGAGGCCATGTGACCAACCAGTCTAGCTTCTATGTTATGGGTTAGTCGACCTGGTACATTACAATGAAATATGAAAATAACTATAATGGTTTGATAGAGAGTATTACCTATTACTTGGATTTTCTCCCATGGGTAAATCTTTAACATTCATTGGAACAGTCTTTTGATAAAAAAATGATTGAACATTATTTAAGGGGTTTTTTAGAGTGACAATGGAAGAGTTTTGGTTGAGCCAATGAACTTAAATAGGTGGAGAAATTGGGAGGAGGTGGTCTACTTTTATAAGTGGATAAAAGGGTTCTTTGTAGAAACAAATTATTTCTAATATATATGATTGTACTATTGAAGGGAAAATAATTCAAAAATGTCCAATAATGATTTATGGGAATTATATAAGTTTTATCAACCCACCATAATCCAATATCTAACATTTTCTAACATTTTTTAAACAATTTTTTCCATATTAATCCACATTTACCAGAATTTAACCTTATTATAGTAAATCCAATTTCCCTTATTGAAAAAAATATTACATTAAAAATTTTAAAATTAAAATATATGAAAATTTTAACATGATGTTCTTAATATTAATATCATTTATTAAAAATATATCTCCATGAGGTGAAAATATTTAATTTACTCTTGGCCAATATGTAATATCTCATATTTTTCTGTGCATTAATTAAAAATTATATGGAATTATTACAAGACCATGTGTCGAGAAAAAACATCATTCTAAGGCCCAGTGATCCTGGAATGATGGTTTGAACATTATTTTATGTTAATGGAGTCGACATATGTACGAGGCTCCGACGGTTTATGAACAGATGCCCAGATTTAAAATATGAGGGCATTTGTGCGTCCGGGACGATGAATTTACATAAGAACTGGTCTAACCTTGACCGAAGTTGGTCGATGGAAAAATATATTGTTCAGACATTTCTAGAAAAATAAAATAAATTATATTAAAAGGTTTTTTTATTTTTATTTGGAAACATTCACTACATCGCAACGATGGTGAAACTGTTTCAATAATTAATGCAATGAAATAATCACTCTGAAACAGAAATGTTGAATCATTAATGCCACAGTGTAGTGACATCAACTAGGCATAACAGAAGGTTGAAACACCTTCCCTCCTTTTAATGTGTTAATCGAACGTTGCTCATTTGCAGAAGATGGAGAGAAACACTCAATATTTCATGGAACATTGGAGTGAACTCTCAGAGATGAATGATGTTGAATCAACAATTTGAATTGTTGTGCCAATGAAGTTGAAGGTTCCCAGCGATGACGGTATCATGACCCCCCATCTCCTATGATCGATCCCTTCTTGAGGTAGGGGTTGTTATTTCAATTTCTTCTTTTCCTATTTTTTGATTTAATAACTAATGTTGATCAACCACGAACATGTTGATCCACAAATCAAGCGTTTTGGTGGGAGGGTGTTATTTTTCATTTCATTTAGGGTTTGATTCTAGAATTTTAATTGTGATTATTTTTGGTTTATTGTTTTTATCAACCCTGTTTAATCCTTCTAACGGTAGAGGATCAATACCGTGACAAATGACGACAGGGGTTTGTTTCTCATTTTTGTTTATTGGATTTCTTTCTCTTTTCACCACTTTATTCATGTTATTAGTGGGATGACAAACAAAAAATCATTGTGCACCTCTCTTCTGATGAAACGATCCAAAATTGAAGATACGACATCACAACGACCATGTGGAGGTGCGACGACGATAGCTGACAACAAATTAGATCAGATCAGGAAAGCCTGTTCTTCGAGTGTTCTTCAAACGAGGGGCTTCTTACACATTTTCTGGACAAATTGGATGCCCTAAAACAACGGAATCCACTTCATGGTGTCAGTGTGACAAAAACCCTTGATTTCTATAGCAATTGGACAGCCTGAGCAAAGAATGGGGCAGCTTGGGAGGCACGACCATAGAGGTTCGGGATTCTGGAAATTTATAGAATACATAGAGTGTATCCCAACGGTCAAGCCATGTGGACTGGCTCAACAGTATCCAGGGTGTCAGGTGTCAAATAGGTATCAAATGGCGTGTTGGACCTTCCTTGAATCATGGAATTTAATTTTGGGGATTACATGAAAAAAAAGACAACATGGATTCTCGACAAGACATATACTCTCTACACAGCATGGTAGAGGTGGCTACGCGCAACTCAGCATGTATCTAGGGGATAAAAGTACACGAGGTGAATTACACAGTAGTTTACTCCACCACACGGCTATTCGAGTCCAATAGCACAGGTCACCTCATGTGTCAATTATAGGTATTGGCGAAAATGGGTTGAGACCGTGTACTGTCACATGGGCAATATGCACTGGGTGGAACCAAGATACCTTGACATGTCATGTGATCATTTATACATTCCGTGTAGTTTCCTTTTAAATTACCAACCTTGCGACACATGCCGTTATTCAGGGGAAGTACTCAGGGTCAGAATACATGGTGTACGACACTTCTATAGGACGTTTACTTTTTTCTACATGGCATGATCTTCTTGTCCACCATATCTTGGGCATGTTTCTTTTGGGTTATTACTACCTTTTCTCATTTCTCTCAAAGTCTGGTATCATTTCCTTCTACAAGAGTATGATTACTTCAGTAGTATTTTCCTAGATTGAGTCAGGCATCCCTCTTAGAGGCCTGGAGGGAGATCCTCTATCCATTATTGACCCTAGTTCAAGTCAGACATCGACACGACCAACTCCACCGGGCGTTGATCCCCTACCTAGTTGGTGAATCCATATTACTTGCATTATTCTACAAGGCCCTCGATGTGATCCTTATCTTTGTATCGTGATCTTTTCCCACTCAGGAGTGTCTTCTCTGGTAATGAGTGTGTCTATCTCTCGTGGATTTTCCCAGTGAATAGTACTTCTCATATGGAAGTCATCAGAGCTATCACACTTGTGGAGTGAGATATCGTGAAACAAGTGCTTTGTGAAATCATCAAAATGAATCCCTAACAGTGGAATGATGTTATGTGACTTTTCCCTAGACTATGGGTTTGGGATCCTAGTATATATGAATTGTGTTCACCGATCATATATTCAGTAGATATATACTATGTAAAGATGATTGTGCCTTTCTTTTGTGTGTGGATTTGCATTTTTAGGGTCCTCTACTATGTATTGTTATACTCACCCATGCACGGGCTATGCCCGCCAATGTCGTGTATTGTGCAGTTGAGAATTATTTTGTAAAATTCCAGGGTAGAACTTGATAGGACCGACCTTTCCGAGTTTCTGACTAGATTAGGTGTTCCTATAGCTACGAGCAGTAGTCCCAGTACCTATTTGTGATTACATGGTTGGACTTTTTAGTTTTCAGACTCCTGTTTCTGGTGGTATTGTATTCTGACCCAGTTTACATTTAGTACATTACTTTCCATTGTACTTTATTGGTTGGGTTCAGTTGTATGCATTCATTTTGTTCCTTAGTGTTTTTTTACATTTCAGCAATGTGGGATTGGAGATGTTTGTGTGTGTGTAAAGGTACATAGGAAATGCCTCCCAGGATAGTTATATGCACACTCAGTGCTAGTATCCAACCCATAGCCTATTAGAGTTGGGCTTGGGGAGTAGTGGCACGGGCCCCACTAGGACGGGTCATGATAGAGTGGTATCAATGGTGGTTGATTCTAACATAGGGCCAAGAGTCTATGAAATTAGTTTGGATCAACAATGTTAGGTGTCTCGATCTCAGATTTCCAGCTAGAGACTCCAGTGTTAGTGCGGGCGGCCAACATATCTATACACCAGGACTCTGATAAAAATCTTTTTGACTCTGTACATGAAAACACAAGTTGCGGGGAAATAAAAGAATGATACATGCATCATAATGAAATGTTTTGGGTTTCCCATGTCCTTTTTGTCAGCTATCAAGATATACTCATTAACCATTATTCATTTTGTTTTCTTTCAGGATGCCTCCATGACACATACCCAATAGTATTCGGCAACACGATAATGAGGATGACCCACTCAGTTATGAGGCATCGATACAGGGACTAGTTCCCCAGGTGTTGCCTCTAGGTGGGGCACCAGCTATACCAGCACTAGTGGAGTAGCCTGTGGTACCTGTAGTACTGATCGATGAGGTTCGCATGCTGATCATGCTCCATGAGTTCTAGAGATAGAGACCCCTCAGATTCCAAGGTGATACCGACCCTCAGGCAGTTGGAGGACTGGATGGAGGTGTTAACTAGAGTTTTCTATCTATTGAGGTCACCAGTAGACCATATGGTGATCCATGGAGCGAGCCTTCTTCAGGGTTTGGCATGACGATGGTGGAGTCTGACCACACAGACTCATGATGAGGAGAATCATTCATGGACGGAGTTTGAGCAACCCTTTTTGGAGGATTTCTCTATGGTTATGATGAGAGTAGTATGCATCTAGAAGCTTATTCAGCTCAAGAATGGGAGTTTGATGGTGGCTAATTATTCATCGAGGTCCACCAACCTTGCCAGGTACTCCATGGATATGGTCAAGGATCAGTACATTAGAGTGTGAAAATTCACTCATGGTCTACGATGATACATCAGAGCTAGTTTTGTGTCAATATGAATTTAGACTTATGCTGGAGTGCTCGAGTGGGCCTTGGTGATCGAGAGTTTCATTGAGGAGCAGAGACTAATGACGAAAGTCAGTAACAGGAAGAAAGATCTAGAGACCTTATTTTTCGGGAGCCGATGTCGGACATAAGGATTAGAATGTGGGATACGTTAGAGGAGGACCCATGACAGGGAGTCAATAATCTGGGGCTCTCTGGCTAGATCCAGTCATCCATAGGATAAGTGGAGATAGTTGTGCTATGAAAGGGGATATCTTGCTAGGGATTGTCTAACATGTCAAGATGATGATAGTGAAGTAGTGGACGGACCACCATGGAAGAGGTAGATAGAGGATCAGACAGACCCACCAGGCGGAGGATGTGGAAGAGGAGTAGGGAGATCTACAGGTGGTGTAAGATGCTTCAGCTTATTTCCACCACCACCCTAGGAGGTCCGCATCCATATCAGGGAGCTGGGGAATATGGATGGGGATAACGGCATGCAGTTAAGGTGTACGACCCCTGGGCTCCAGAGATGATTTGAGGTATGAAATGTGTCTTCTCTACCTTAGCATCCATACTTATAGACATAGGTTCCAATTATTCCCTCATCACCACATGTCTTATGCGATAACTTGAGATTCTGGAAGAGCCATTTAATCGATCTATACGCATTGAGCCTCTTACAGGAGGAGAATCGATGATCATCTACCTCTACAGATTGTGTGATCTTACCCTTGGAGGTGAGAGTATCAGTTTGAACCTCTTGGTGGTAGCTTCGATGCCTTACGATGTCATTCCCAGTATGGATTGGTTATCTTCAGTCCATGCCTAGATAGAATGTTTTAGGTGAAGAGTACGGAGTGTACAATGTGATGGGATGATGTTTTCCTTTGTTGTAGTAAAGGAGACCCAAGAAAAATAGAATGGGCCGATGCATAGAAGGGTTCATCTGATCACTCATGAGTTATCTATCCTTGCCCTCAGATCAATTTATGTTATGATCTCCCAGTTCCTAGTAGTAGTGGTAGAGTACGAGGTTGTCAATCCCAAAGAAGTTCTTGGACTACATCTCCGATGGGAAATCGATATCTTCATCTGCTTACACAGTAAGATGACACAGATTTGCACCTCAGCATATCAGATGGCTCATGCAGAGCATTGTGAGCTGAGGGTGCAGTTGGAGGATTTGCAGAGAAAGGGTTTCATGAAACCCATCGTTTCACACTAGGAGGCCATAGCCTTGTTTACCAAGAAGTAAGACTACAGTTTGAGGATGTGTGTGGATTAATGGTTCCTGGATATGGTAAGAGTGAAGAAAAAGTATCCACTAGTGAGAATCGATGAACTATTCAATCAGTTGAGTGGGGTACAATGGTTCTCGAAGGTTGAACATTGATCGGGTTATCACCAATTAAGAGTACAGTATTAGGAAATACTGAATATGGATTTCAGATGCTGCTACAGTCACTATGAGTACTTGATGATGCTTTTTGGCATGACAAACACCCCTGCAGTGTTCATGGGACTGATGAACTAGATCTTCCAACCGTACGTGGACCAGTTTTTAGTGGTCTTCATTGATGACATGCTTGTATACTTGACATCAGAGGAGGAGCATGTGAGACACCTGAGGATGGTTCTAGACGTACTCCAAGAGTAATAGAATTATGGGAAGCTCTTGAAGTGACATTTCTAGATTTAGGAAGACCACTTTTTTTTACATGTCATCTCAACAGATGGTGTAGTTGTAGACCCAGCCATGGTGGAGGCAGTTTTTACATGGGAGCCACCTTAGAGTGTGACAGAGGTGTGGATCATTCTTAGATTGGCAGGATATTACAAGAGTTTCATTCTTGATTTCTCTAGAATATCAGCACCAACAACATCCTTAACCCAGAACAAGAAACCCATCGTATAGATGGAGAAGTGCCAGCAGGATTTAGAGTGTTTGATATAGAGTTTGACTAGAACCCCAATATTGAGATTACTAGAGGAGGGTGTTGAGTACGTAGTTTTTTGCGACGCGTCAGGGAAATGGCATGGTTGTGTCATGATGGAGAGACATGCAATAATTTCTTATGGTTTGTGCCATCTTAAGACACTTGAGAATAACTATGTGACCCATGTTATCAATTTGGCAATATTAGTCATAGCATTAATGATCCAATGATATGACCTTATTGGCGAGCGATTCATCGTCTACTCTAACCACAAGAGCCTGAGGTACGTCTTCTTGCAAAAGGATCTGAATATGAGGCAGAGGAGTTGGCTTGATTATTCCTGGATTGTGATTTCAAGATCATCTATACGCCTAGGAAGGGGAAAAGGTGGAAGATGCACTTAGCAAAAGGTAGTTCTCATAGCTGTTGTGTGAGGTGATAGAGAAGTTATCCATGTTTCATTTATACTTAATGGAAAGAGAGGATGCCGATTACCTGAAGATGATGGTTGTCACCCCTCCACTCTTACAGTGAGTAAGGTATATGCAACTTGGAGATGTTGACTATGAGGTTTTAAATTCTTAGTTATCCATTGGTCATGATCCTGATGTATATTCACAATGTGGGGAGCACATGATTCTATTTAGAGGACACACTATATTACCAGTAGCGTTGTAAGAAGAGGTACTAAGAGAGTTCCATACATCCCCCTGGTGGTACATCCATCTGTAGAAATGATGTAACAGGATCTCTGATGACAGTTCCGGTGGTCAGGAATGAAGAAGACAATAGCATAGTTCACTTCTCATTTCCTTACATGCAGGCAGGTGAAGGTTGAGCACCATGTTCCGGCAGGATTAGCTCACCCCTAGAAGTTCTAGAGTGGAAGTAGGATGAAATACAATGGACTTGATGAAAATATTACAAAGGAAATAAAAGGGGCATGATTCCATCAGGGTGATCATTGACTGACTCACCAAGTCGGCCCACATCCTAGATATCAGGGAGTAGGTTTCCATATAGTGCATGGGATGCCTCTACGTGTAGGAGATAGTTCTACATCATGGAGTCTCTTCAAAAATATTCTTGGATAGAGATGCCCTCTTTACATCCCGGTTATGGATTGGATTATATGAGGCTTTTGGGACTCAAATATGCTTGATCATAGAGTTCCATCCCTAGAACAATGTTCAGATGGAGAGAAAAATTCAGGTATTAGAGGATATTTTGCAGGCATGTATCTTGGACTTTGGTCATATTTGGGAGGACCACTTACCACTATTGGAGTTTGCAAACAACAATAGCTATAACTCCACCATTGTTATGGTGGATTTCGAGGATTCATATGGGAGACCATTCTGGTCAGCGCTTTGTTGGACGGACCCTGGGGAGTCAGCACAAACAGGTCCAGAGTTGGTGCAAGCCACCACTGAGAAGGTTCATATCATTCGAGAATGAATGAAGAATGCATAGAGTCGGTATAAGTATTATTCTGACAGATGATGGAGACCTCTCGAGATTGAGGAGGGGGACCACATCTTTCTTCGGGTCTCACCTCAACTAGAGTTATAATTATTTTTTCAGGGTAGAAAGCTATCTCTTAGGTTTATTAGACCTTTCCTGATACTATGTAGAGTTGGCGAGGTGGCGTACTTCCATGATCTACTACCATAATTCCATCAGGTACACGATTTTTTCCATGTGTCGTAGCTGAGGAAGTATGTGCATGACTCATCGCACGGCATCGACTAGGGTGAGCTGGACATCAAAGATGGAGTGACCTTTACAGATTTCCCAGTGAATATCAAGTATCGGCATGAAAGGATCCTTTCATGGTCAATAAATTCCCTTGGTGCACATTCAGTGGAAGCACGTGATTATTCAAGAGAGAACGTCGGAGAGGGATGCTCAGATTCGTACCCAGTACCCACATCATTTTTGAGTAGCCTTGTTATGTCTTTTATGGGATGTAAATCCCCAAGGATGGGAGAATGTAATGTCAATTATTTTTTTGAGTATTATTTAAAAATAATAAGGAATTATTATGAGACTAGGAGCGGACATGACACAACATTCTGAGGCCCATTGAGCCTAAAATTATTGTCTGAACATTTTTTATGTTCAGTGAGTTGGCATATGTGTGTGATTGTGGCAGTTTCTGAACATATGCACAGATTAAAAATACGAGGGCACCGTTGCATCTAATACGATGACATTACATCAAGAACATGTTTAAATTCGACTGGCACATGTCGAGATAAAAAGTTAATTTTTAGAATTTTTTAGAAAAATAAAGTAAAATAAAATGTATAGTTTATTTTATTTTAATTTGGAAACATTATATACAGTGAAATTTTGGGGGAGCTATTTTAATAATTAATCCCATGCCAGAGTCACTGTGAAACAGTAACTATGAATAAATAATTCCAAAGCGTAGCGACAATGACTCAGTATAACAGAACGCTGAAACTTGTTTCTTCCTTTTAATGTGTTTATTGAACATTTCACGTTGGGATAAAGATGATAGAAACTCTCGAGAATCCTTGGTGCTTTGTAAAGAACTCTTGGGGATTAATGCTGATGAACTAAAGATGTGAATCGATGACCCAACATAGTTTAAGGATCTCAGTGACGATGACAGCATGACCCCCCTTCATCAGCGATCAATCCCTTCTTGTGGTAGGGGTTGTTATTTCAATTCTTCTTTCCCCATATTTGGATTTAATGACAAACATGGATCAACCAAGATCATATTGTTCTACAGATTTTGCGTTCTTCCTGGAGGGTGTTATTTTCCATTTATTCGGGTTTTGATTCAGGAATTTTAATTAGGATTAATATTGGATTATCATTTTGATTCAACTTGTTTAATCCTTCTAATAAGATCATATCAATGATTTTTGAAATGACGACGGAGGATCGTACTTCAATTTATTTTATTGGATTTCTTCCTCTTTTCTCCATGTTCATCGAATTCTTTGTGGAGCAACAAACAACGGATCGTTGAGCACCCATCTTGTGATGCAACGATCTCAAATTGAAGATCTGACATCATAATGACCAAGTGGAGGTGTGGCAATGATAGTAAATGAAAAATCAGAATGGATCGGGAATGACCATTCTTCGAGCATTCTCCACTCGGGTGGATCATTATACGTTTTCAGGATAGATCAGAGGCACATAAACAATGGAATCTACTTCTTTTTTTCAGTGCGACCAATGCCCTTGAGTTCCATGGTGATTAGACAACCTGATCGATGAACTGGGTAGCTCTGGAGGCATGATGGTGGAGGTTTGCGATTTTGAAAATTTCCATAATACATGGTGTGTATCCTGAAGAACCCACTACGTGGACCAAATCAGAAGTGGCTAGGGTTTCTGGTGTCAGAAAGTTATCACACGACGCATGACTGCAGTCACATGATGTGTTGGACCATCCCTGAATCTTAGCTTATAAAATTAGGAATTACACAGACATGAGAAGACTACATGGCTTCCTGACACGACATGTACTCTCTACGGAGCATGGAAGAGGAGGCTACAAGAGTCACAACGTGTATCTAGGGGATACAAAGACATGAGGTGGAGTTCATGTCCGTGTAATCCACCACACAACCAGGCAAGGCTAGTAGCGAGGGTCACCCTGTGGGTCAATTACATGGGTTGGCGTACATGTGCTGAGACGATGTACAAGCACATGGCCAGCGTACATGAGGCATACCCCATATACCATTACACAACCTGTGATCATTTTTACATGCACTTATAGTTTCATTTTACATGACCAGCCTTACGACACGGGGCATTGTATATAGGCAGTACCCAGGGTCAGAAGACACGACGTACGACACATCTTCACACCATATACTTTTTTTGTACATTTCAGGATCTTCTTGTCCATCGTATCTTGGGCGTGTTTCGTTTGGGTTAGTGCCCCTTTTTCTTTTCCCCCTGATGGTCAGGTATCATTTCCTTCTACAGGATTATGATCCCTTCTGTAGGAATTTCTGATATTGAGTCAGGCATCCCTCGAGAGGCCCAGAGTGAGATCCTATATCCATTCGTGACCCAAGGTAGTGTCAGGCATCGACATGACCAAATCCACCAGGCATAGATCTTCTACCTTGCCGGAGAATCCAGATGAGTCACGGTATCTACCAAGGCCCCGGTAGTGACCCTCATCTGTGTATCATGATCTTTCCCCACTCAGAAGTTTGTTCTCCGGTAATTAGTGTGTCTATCTCTCGTGGCTTTTCCCGATGAACAGTACATCCTAGATAGACGTCATCAGAGATATCATAATTGGGGAGTGAGTTCTCCCAGAATGAGTGCTTTGTGGATTCTTCGAACTGAATCATTAGTATGGGTATGCTGTTTTTTGACTTGTCCCTTGACTACGAGTTTGTGATCATAGTATATCTGGATTGTGTTCTACTATGATATATTCGGTAGATATATACTGTGTAGAGATGACTATATCTTTCTTTTGTGTATTGATTTTCATTTTTTGGGGTCCTCTACTGAGTATTGCTATACTCACCCTTGTATGAGATTTGCCTGCACGTGTCCTATATTGAGTAGATGAGCAGCCTTTTGACATAGTCCAACGTAGACCAGGACATGAACAAGCTTTTTGAGTTCCCCACAGGACAAGGTGTTCCTAAAGCTATGCGTAGAAGTCCCCATACCTCTTTGTGCATATTGGTTGAAATTTGTAGTTTTCATACTCATGTTTTTGGTTGGCATGTATTATGAACTAGTTTACGTTTAGTACTTTACTTTCTGTCATACTCTGTTGGATGGGTTTAGTTTTATGCATTAATTTTGTTCCCTAGTGTGTTTTTATACATTTTTGTTTTTTGGGCTTAGAGATGTGTCTGTGTGTACAGTTACTTAGGCAATTTCTCCCATGTTAGTAATATGCCTACATGGTGCTAGTCACCTACCCCTAGCCTATTGGAGATGCGATTGGGATGTCGCGGCACTACCCCCACTAGGACGGGACGTGACACTATATATAAATTTTTTTTAGAAAAAGAACATTTTAACCATAAATTTTTATTATGAAAAATGATTAACAATATTTATTATTAAAATATATTATTTGTTTTATTTAAAAATAAATAAATATTATGAATCATTAAAATCTATCAAAAAGTTCATTTTCTGAAATAATACTTTTTTTAAGATTAATATATTTATTTTTTATATTTTTAAACATTGGATTTATAAATTTAAAAATACATTATTAAAAAATGAAATTATTATTTAATTAAACATTTTATACATTAAACTGTTTTATAAATTTTTATATCACTCTTATATAATAATAATGATATATAATTCATTATTTTTTAAATTATAAAACATTAAAAGACTAATTTTACTTAAATTAATCTAGAAAAATTAAACAAAAAATAAATACAATGCTAATAATCAAATGAAGAAAACTAAAATAAAAGTTATGTTTTTATATTAAACATATAAAAAAAGAAATTATTATTTTTTAAAAACTAAATGTAGAATGAAATATTTTTTTAATAAAATATATAATATAAGTTTTTAAATACCATGTATGTATTTGTAAATTTGAGAAAAATTAAAATTGGAAAGCAAATATTTAGTCCTGAAGTTTGTTTCCTGAATTTTGAACTCATACTTATATTTATATTATGACATGAATGACGTTATGTTTGTAAAAAAAATTATTGTTCATTATTCACCTAAAAATAAATATTTATAAAAAATTATAAAATAATCATTTTAAATAAATATAGATATTCTAAATCAAAAATATTTTGTTTAAATTGAAAAATTATATTTCTGTATTGTTGTATTTTATCGTTAAATTAAATTTAGGATATAAATTGATGAGCGATTATAATTAAAAATACATTTTAAAATATTACATGTTCTAATTTATAATTTCTCTAAAACATTAATAAATATATAATTAATTAAAAATATTTACTTCAAAAATAATATTATTTAATTATAATGATATTAGTTTCATTTTATAAAATTTATTGTACATAACGATAAATATTATAAAATAAAATAATTAGTTAATTATATATATATATATAATAAAATTTTATTTATAAATTTTAATATATATAAATATTAATATATTTCCAAATTTAGTGACATGTATTCATGATAAATAATTTTAATGACTATCTTTTACTGAGATGAACATACTATATTTTTTTTCATGATGTTCGTTTTCGATAAAGCAATCAATCATATTTGACATAATAAGAGTAAAATAGATATCCAAATATCAAGTCGTTATATTCTTCCTAAATTTAAATTAAATAGTTCCCCTTAATTTTTAAAATCATTCTATGGTAGTAATATCCATTGGAAGGTACTAATTAAGAATTAACATATAGTTTATCATGGTTCAATTTTGTATATGAAATGATACCTTTCTGATAATCCATTTTATAAGAACCATTTATAAAAAGGGATGCCCCTTTCAAAATTAAATCATAATATTTGAGGAAAGGATAACTCTATGAAGTGTAAAAATACTAAAAAAGATAATTACATTCATATAATCTATATATAATAATTTTATAACCAATTTATTTTATTTACAACTTAATACCTAATATGGGAGAATTGATATGAAAAAATCGATCAAAAATTATAGAGTAAAAAATCATTATCCACAATAATAGTAGTCATTGACTAGTATTTGAATTCTTTCCATAATCTATAAAGTGGTAAGTTCATGATGTTCTCTTTAAACATTGAATTACGTCACTTGGATTAACATTAAAAAAACTACACACATCTAATATATCAAAATCATTACTAGATCCTTTGTATGAACAATTCTTTTCTACAGTGTATCATTATTTTTCCACTGACAACATATTATTCAACACTTATCATTCATTAAATGTATTATTCTAAATTTCCATTGATATAGTTTCCATGGTAATTCATTCTATAAAATATATATATATATATATATATCTGTGTGTGTGTGTGTGTGTTGTATATCAATTCATTTATCATCTTCAATGTTTTATTTTTAATGACTCATTACTCCTCTATACATTGGGGCCCTGAACATTTTTTCCCATTGTTACATTTATAACCATGTCTTTTTATAGTTATAATAATCACTATTTTTTCATGTCCTTATCTCATTTTAATGGTTTTATTATTTAGGTATTCATCTATTTATCCCTCATAACCAAAGTTAAATAATCACATTTTTTTCCACCCATATCTAAATCCAAATATATGTATAACAAGATAGAAAAAAAATTAAAAAAGTATTTGAAATATCCTAGAATTCGAAATGTAATTTAATGTAAATATCTATCACTTTATAATACCATGATTTCAGCCTATAATTATTAAATTTTAAGATATACCAATATTTGGTTGACCTATAATAATAATTGTTTATCATATATCATTATTAGATCAACTTATATCAAATGCGGTGCGATATATATTGTACATTATTCAACTATGATTACCTATATATGGATTATTGTACACATATCAAACATGATTCACAATGTAACTACGAAAAAAATCATTCATTTTGGTTTATAAAGAAAATTTTATCAACCAAATCATATCTCCCTGGAGCTTCGAACTAGGTGTCTAGTAAGGCCTCTTTCTCAGGAATAAGGTGATGATTAAGTTAATAAACAACATTCAAATTTCACATTTTCAACCCCAAGGTAAATCTATTCTAGAGATTAAATCCTTGTATAGTATCATGAAAAGGATTTCATCATGAGGAAAGCTGCATAATCAATACATTATGAATCCAACATGATATTATAGTGCACTTATGCATACCCTTTAAACATATCCATGGGGTTTAAAATAATGGCTTCTTATACTATTCCAAATCGATAACAAAATTAATATTGATAAATAACTAAAATTATCTCTAAAAAAACTCTATAGACCAATGATAATCATATCGATATTTTTCTCATCATTTACATAAAAAAAGTTAACTGTAACATAAATATTTTACAGTATAGTGAATGAATGTTTCATTATCCTCTGGGGATAATTAAATTGTAATCATTTTCCACAATTAATGTGTAATTTTTTAGATCAAATAAATCTTATGTACCCCCTTTTTGGATTCTCATTTGTTATATTCATCCTCATAATATAAAGATGGGAATCCTAAGGAATATGTGAGATCAAATAACAGATAGCGGTATACATGTGTAATAAAAATTAATATAAAAATAGATCATTATATAAAAATATGGTTATGAACATATAATCAAGGAACATGAACATAAAATATATAAATAATATCAAATAAAATGATTAGGATGATAATAATCATGGAAACATGGAATAAGGAAATTAAATCATAAGATCACACAATCATGGAATGTTTGGTTACCACATAAGTATTCACATCTGAAACATAAGTTAATGAACACTCTTAATACCATTCTCATAATTTGGAAAAAATCTCAAGGTGGATTGGTTCACTCACAATTCCAATAAATATAGGGTAAAATATCCCATGGTAGATTAGGTTTAATCCCTAGTCCCTTACATAGTTTCCAACTAGATATTAATATACAATTTATTCATTAGATGACTACTTATTTTTCACCCCACATATCACATATCATAGTTCTCTTAGGTTAATTTCTTATGCACAATACATTGTTTATATAGAAAAATGGTGGAATATGTTCACTCCCCAATACCATAAATATCTTCTCCAATAATATATATCGTTATCAAATTATTTAGAGATATATATGTTTCAAGAAAAACAAGGAATATCTAGAACATCATACTTATTTATTAAACATTGTTAGAAGAAAAAATACATAAACCACAAAGATGAAAAAACCCTTGCGAAGGTAGTAGATTTAATAAATATGTTTAAAGACATTAAAAAATGATAAATATTCTGTATTCTCACTATAAAAATGAAATAAATCCTTTTTATCTATTATAATTGTAAATTGTACATGGGTTTGGATGGAGTTCCAAATTATAAAATTCATGAGAAGGATTTTGGAGAGAAATCCATAAAACATACAACTTCGGTGTTACCTTTTTTAATAAGTATGGATATTTTAAAAATATAAATAGGAATTTATTTTCCATAAATATGATAAAAAAAGTGGGTTATATATAAAATGATCATTTTTTATACAATACTAATTGTTAAAAAAATAGTCAATGGGCGTGAATCTTGACATGGAACAGGAGAAAATAATGTTCACCTAATTCAATCTTACATAAAAGATAGAATTTTATTGGTAACTAAATAAAATTATAACTCCAATATTAATATGATATTCAAATAGGTATATATTTATTATATATATTTATAAAATATAATATAATATGTTATTAAGAATAATTTTGTCAAAAGATGACAATAAAAGTGAACATGTAAATAATAAGTAACCCGGGTAGTATGAAATATCCAACAACTTTATGTCTGGAAGTGAACTTTTGTAATATTTAATATCAATAATAATTAAAATAAGTTAATTTAATATATACCTAGAAACCATATTTAACATTAAAATATTTTTAATGTCCTTTTTCTAATATTTTTACATAGTTTTAATAATGTTTCTCAGTATTTCAGTTACTCAAGAGTTTTTAGTTATTTTCTTGATATCAATTTTGGTTCATATCATGTGGTCAGAGGCGTTGTAAAATAACATTATGATATCTATAATTATGGATATGTAGGAATGTTTAATTTACACTTTGAATATTAATTATATAGCTTCAAAGGATATCCCAAACTATTCCCTAATAAATAGAGCTTCCTTGATTTGTTAATTTAAAGTGGTTAATTAATCAATAACATTTTCACATTGGTCACAGATATAGCGTGCCCAATAATATTCATAAAGAATAAAAATGGGGTGAATACATAATTTTCACATATTAAATAAATTTATTATATCAACAATAGTATGTAGTTAGGGAAGACAATACATGTAGTTTCAGGATGGTAGTAGTCCATATAAATGAACAAAAGACACATTATTTATATAATTAATGGTACTAATAAGAAGTGAAATAATTATCATTTCCAAATTATAATAATTTTTTCAATATCATATTATTTAATTAAATATTTTTTTAACCTACTATTTCAAGAGGAGATTGTAAACTGAATATGTTGTTCATAGAGGAAGTAGTCTATACAGACACCTAAATGTGTATAAAATTTATCATTATTATTTTAGAAGAAATTGTAAATTTTTTTTGTAGTATGATGAATAAGTTACCACGGGAATGAAATATTTTCATTATTCAATAGTGGTTTGAGGATGCATATAGTTTATAGAAGAATAATATTACCAGAAAAATTGGATGGAGAGTATTACATCTCTATTGGATGTTATTATTTAGGTAACACCTTATGGATCATTAGATTGGTATTTTGTTGAGAAAAAGGTTTAAATGCATTAAGATAGTGTTGAGTAGTTACTAGGAATTTTTTTAGACATTTCATTAGAATTCATGGATAAATGGGGTGGATGCGATAATCTTCTATATGTGATGAAAAGGGGTAGATTTATAAAAATTAACTATTTATTATTAAAACCCTACCAATGTTAATGTAAACATTATAAAAAAATGAAAAATAATGAGTGTGTAAAGATATAATGTCATTTATCCCTCCACCATCCAATATCAAACATGATTCTCAAACGGATTGTCATTTTACACTATGTTAAAGAACTTTTACACTAATTTACTCTTATTGTCGTAACTCAACATGCACCTTTGGAGATTAATTTTACTGAAAATTTTAAAAAAATGTAATTAAATAATTTTTAACTTATTTTTTTAAATAATTAAATTTTTTTATTAAATTAATTTTTTATAATTATGAAAAATAATTTTATTATTATCACAAATAATGAAAAAACTTTGTCATAAAAAGTTTTATTTTAAACATAAAATTTATAGGATAATATTATTAATGATAATTATTTTGAAGAAATAAAATGATATATTATAAAAAAATTAATATTATTAGTCCTTCAAATAAAACTAGTTCATAAATAACAACATAATAAAAAAAATTATTTATTACTTCTAAAATATTAATTTTATAAAAGGTTAAGCATATGTTTTATTAATTTTAAACTTCATCATTAAAATGAATAAAATTATTATTTTAATAAATATTTGGAAAAATAATGTGTTTTTTAAAATCTTATATCAAACATATATAGAGATAATTCTATAAAACTCAATGTTTTGGAATAAAAATAAATTTATCACGATGTATTTGAATATCAAATATTCTATAAAAATACAGATAATTAATTGTAATATTTTTTCCAAATTATGAATTTTAAAATGGAATTATGTTTATTATTTTCAAATTGTATAAGTAAGAAAACTATTTTTAAAATTCAAAATTTATTATTATTTTAATTTTTTAGAAGAATATAATTGCTATTACGAAATAATAAATATGGTATTTTAATTTACAACAATCATTTTTAAAATCATAAAATAAATATCCTGTCTCAAAAGAAGGTATAACAATTTTATATTCTAAATTGTATTCTTATATTATAAAAATACATATTTTATTTAAAAATATAATTTCTAACAATCACTTAAAAATATATCATTTTTTTTAAATCCAAAACAAAATCATAGAATAATATTAAAAATTTAAACCAAAAAATGAATCTTATATTTTCAAAATAAAATTAAATATGTTTTTAATTTTAACTTATATTTAAAACTATAAAAATTAATGAGAAACAACTTTTATAAGACAAAAATTTTATAAAATATTGTTTTTATTTAACAAAAAACACTACATTGGAAATATAGTTTAGTATAAAAATAATTAATTAATTAAATATTTATAAAATAATCTTTATATATATTTAAATTACATAATTCAGATACACTTATTTATGGCTACAAATTCAATTTCTAGTTTTTGAAGATGAAAACATATAATGACTTATTTTTTCATCATTTTTCCGTGAGGATAAAGCTATAAAATATATTTGAAACAATTATAGAAAAATATATCTTAAAATTTTTTAGTTGTTACACACCATGTAATAGTGAGTGGTGACCATATATGAATGGTCCATATATTATCTATATGATAACAATTATATTCCTTATAGTCCTTGAGATTATTCCATTATGTATGGTGTGAGTGTTCTTTCCCCACTGAGATATGAGTACCTACTTGGGTTTTCTATAGGCATTCTTTGGATGGTTTGGTGGATGAGTAATTAATTAATGATGACTTGTTTTTTTAGATTGTTGTGATTCAATTTATTGGGAATGATTCCACTAAGATATGTCTTATGAGGAAAAAAGGTTGTGGTGTGATATATATGATGATGAGTGTTAAAATTATATAAAATTTATTAGTGTTATACTTAGGGATGAGTTGATATTGAGGAACAATATTGTGATGTTGATGATTGGATGAGGCATAGGGTACCCCATGTGACCCCACTATTTCATAATGTTTTTATGAATTTTTTTATCTGTTATTAAGTCTTTCTAAGATTAACCAGGTTACCTAATGAATATTAAGGTTTTTGAGGGAATATTTGAAGAGGCATGCTTATGCCACATTCTTATAGAAACCATTTGGTAGCATTTTGGGTGGGCCTATCACTTATATATATATATATGTTTTACTAGGACTATAAAATGTTTTATAAAATTTTTGGATCTCCCCCAAGACCATATATATTAATTAGTGTCTCAGAGGTGAGCAATATATATTTTCAATGAAATTTATATTCAATGTGGTAAATATGTTATGTGTTTCAATGTCTAGGTAGTGGAAAGTTCCTCATTGGAACATGATCTATAAAACCATACACATAGACCAAGTTGTTTGAATAGATGTTTATAGTTTAATAATTTCCCAAAATCCCTTCTATAATTTAAGGGGTACTTCAACACCAATTATTCTAAATCATGATCGATGAACCATAAGATAATTGGAGTATATCCCAACATTACTCATGTTGATTATTTCCATTAGTTTTGGGATTTTAATGTGATTTTAGTTGAGTTATTCCACTATTTTAATATTTTCACCTTCACCCCCTCTTCATTTTTGTTTTATTCCACAACTATGAACCCAAGAACTCTTAATCATGATTTTAGGATCCCTAATAGAGCTAATAAATGGTTTTTAATTTTTTTTCATAAACCTTTTCAATCTATGTGGTGTTTTTCATCATGTAAGGAGACATGATTAAAATATTTACATATTGGGCTTCTTATAATTGGGGTAATATTACAATAAAATTGTCTAATCTTATAATTTAATTTTTTCATATTATTTCTAAATTATTTTTATTGAATAGATGAACAAGCTTGATATCCTTATAGTGTTTTGATAACATTTAATATTTTATAAGAATGTCAGAAATGGATTATCTTGGAAATTCAATGCATTTATTTTTAAAAATAAATGTTTAAAGTTAATAAACATTTTTTTAATTATTGTGTGTCATTTTTAAATTGATCTCAAGTTTTTAAAAGGGGTTTGACCCATTATTGATTTCATTGAGTGTATTTTTTTTTTAAATTTATTTTGGTCTTGTGGTGTTGTTTTCAATCTAAATGGTTTGTAATGGTGTTTATTATAATATCTCAAATAGAGTATTGAAATGTCTGAGTGATTTTCCCATTATAAAAATTCAATGATGGATTTATTATCATGAAATGATTGAAATGAATTCCTTTTTTTGTATTTGGATTGAAAGAGGAACACAAAAATTTATGGGTAGAATTGTAATTTTTTTAAATGGTGTGACCATTTTCAATTATTTTAGGCAAATTTTTAATATTTTTTAATTATTAAATGTGAAAGGGATTCGAATCATGATATGTGTTTCAATGATAAATTCATTGTAGTTTAATTGTAATCATAAATGGAGTATGTGAGAAAACAATATATTTACCCTACCTTGGTAACCCCATCTGTGGGTTCTTGATCACAAAGTGTTTCATGTTTATTACCTTTGTGGGGTACTATGATTATTTATATGGAGTGATCATTTAATATGTATGTGGAATTTCATCATTTAATGTGATGATTGTGGGAAGATATGTTTATTCCATATGTGTTACACATGGTTCATTTTCACTATTCCTCAATTCAATTATTGGTCATTGGAGATTGAGTACTATGTGGAGGATCAGTATTGGTCATCTACTTGGTTCACATTTCATTAGTTTCCTACCATTTTTTCTATTTGAGATCGTTTCATGGGGATAGTCATCATCATATTAATTTTTTATAATTATTTTATTATTTATTAGTGTAATTCATCACATTTGTGTAGCTGGTTCCTGGTGGATGTATCCTTTTACAGTCATATTCTTGACATTCTTGGAATCACTTGGTATAAACAATAACACTTTTTATTTCTTGATTAGTTTTGATTTAAGGGATATTGATACAGTTCTTTATGTATAATTTCCTCTTCTTTCATTTTAATGGAACCATCTTTGTTTATACTTGTATATCCCTTCTGATATATGGTGCTTTATGTTTTTCTAGACCCATGTGATTGTATAAAGTCAATACCATTGGAAAATGATGTTTCAAATATTTTAAACCCATATTTCTTATATAAGGACTCTTTTGTTGGTGATTTAAAGTGTGATTCAAAATGGGGGTTTGAGTTGTAAAAAAAATATTCAACCGAATAATGTCTATAATGGAAATGTTTTCATTTTAAAAGAAAATGAATTTTTTTTAAATTAAGTGTGTGCGTTTGTGTAGATTTTGAACATAGATTAGGTCGGTGACTTTGTTTTCAAACCAAGCATGTTGAGTTTTGGAAAATAATTAAAAATGTTTTAAAAGAGAAATATAGAATATTTATAATTTCAATAGGTGATATAAATGAACTTATATATTTTAATATTTATATTAAAAATAAAAATCATGAATTTCCTTATAAAACATATTTGGTAGTTTCAAAAGGATTGTGTGACCTTCCAAAATATTTAGTTCATGCCTATATATTACATATTTTGGGATCTGAGTTAGATTTTTATTTTTTGTCATGGAAGACATGGGGTTAGGTGTGTTGTGGTGAGAAACAAGTTGTTCCAAGGGATCTTTGGGCTCAACTCATGATATGTTCTAGTAGTTATATTCATTTTTAGAGTTTTATATGAACATCTATTATTATTATTCATATCCTTATATTCGTGGATGATGATTATGTAGATTTAAATGGGTTGGATCATTGCATTTGTTATGGAATATTTGGATTGATCTTTATTATATTGGACATTGTATCTATTTATATTATTTTATTGGTTTCAATATTCATTTAAAATTTTAGAAGGGGATTCTTGTTATTCCACGAAACATATTTTTGATCTATAGGGATTATGAATTCCTTTCAGGCATTGCGAATGGATTAGTATGGTTCCAGGTTTAGTAGTATCTTGGGATGGATCATTATAAATTGTTTTTAAAAGATTAGTTTTACATTCATAGGAACATAATATTCTACGGTATCCCTTTTTATGATTGTATGTCTTTTTAGATAAGTTATTAATGTTTTCAAAGATTGATAGTTATGTGTCAAGAGAGTCTAGCTACCTCTTACTCATCACGAGCCACAAGCTATAAAAGATAGTTGGGGTTCAAATTGTTAAATTAGGTTTTCATCCATATTATTAATGTGATGATTTTTTTACCTCATTTTTTTATATGTTTTATATTTGGGGTCAATAATTATATTTCATGTTGAAATTTTGGAGGACATAAACTCTATGGTAGGCACATTGTGCATAGGAAACTATAAAGTGCATGAGGGGTCAAGTCTTCCTCCTTATTAGAATGTGTTGTATGATTAGAACTCAATTTACCATCCTACATAGCTAGAAAATACAAAAAATTATTCCTTCCAAGTTATCTTCTTTGAATCCTATTAATTCTAGATTATGCAAAAGTGGATTAAAATTTTGTTCGGTGGATTGATTAATGTATTGATAATTTTGTAGATGTGGTTAATATGTGCCTCATTTCATTTCTTATTCCATGTTGTTGTGATCCTGGTTTTAAAAATCCATGTTTTATAAGAGAATGTATTTTGGGAAAATTCATATTATCAAAAAGTGGTGTTATTAAATGTTATTAACAATATATGGTGAATTTTATTTTAATTTTGAAACGTTATAATAATTGGTTTCTTCACTTGTGTTTTTTAGAGAATGGGGCATTTAAAACATCTTCCACTCAAATTCTTTTGAGATAAATTGATTTCAAAGTTGAATTTTTGAAGCATTTTTTTGACCCTAAATAAGATTATGGTTTGAAAACATGTTGTGGAGTGTTTTGATATAGGAAAATGGGATAAGATATGCTATTCTAAATTTACAACTATTGATATAAAATTTAATTGTGAATGTATTTTTATGTGATTTTCCTTTTTAAGGTAACATGTGTGTATTCTATCAAGGTTGTTTTGTTTTATAAATTTTTCAACTTGGTTTTTAATTAATAACCTAGTGATCGGGGATTCCAAAATTCAGTGTAGGATGTTTTTTTCAAAATTAATTTTATTTTCTTGTGAATAATTATTCATTTATTGATGGATGGTTTTTTGGTTTCGATTCATAGTAATAATGAAATAAATTTGATTTTTTGGTGGCATGAGTTGATAATGATCATGAATTACAATAAATTATTTTATCTTAGAACGTTTTAAAGGGATTCTTCAATTATTATTTTTCCCATACTTGAAGATGAGTTGTGGATATAGAGACTTAGTTATGTTCATATCCTATATTATATTTTTTTACTCGGTATCAGCCTTCATTTGGATTGGTACGAAGGGTCAGTGAAAGTGATTAGATTCATAGAATTGATTAACGTGAGACCAAATTCTCATGGTCCACATGAATCATCATAGGTGAGAGATATTTAGAGAATGATTATTAGTTTTCATAGAGGTTGGTGGGATTTGTAGGAGATTACTTAGATATCTAATTTTTTTTATTTGTAGATCGATAGGACTGTATTAGATATGTTGTTATCTTCCAAGGTTGTGAAATTGTAGAAGGATTAGAAGAAGGATGACCCACAAAATTGGTGAAAGGGTCCTTCTTAATGGAGTGGGATACCTATTTAATGTTTCCAGTGTGGGGCCCAAGGGAATGGTAACCCCATGGTTTGGACTATTATTCCTCTTCCATTTGAAGTCCCCATTTGGTTATTATTCATAGATAAAATATGATGGGTTTTCAGAAGTGGTCTTGATTGTAGACCTTTCAAGATTGATTGTTTATTATGGCGACCTATCATTAGATTATTATAATATTGGGTTTGGATATATGGATTTTTTCATTGGGTTTATGTGGATGATTTCCTTTAGGTACATTTAATGGATATATTAAAGGATGTTTCTTGTTAATATTGGTGTTTTGCGGGATGTTTACCCCCACTCCAGCCGCATTATGTGTTTTGTGGATGGGATGTTACTTACATTTCATTGAGTCTCCTTTTTAAGCTAGAATGTATTTAATAGTTTTGGATTTACTTGTTATTAGGTTAATCTCTTAAAGTACTAGTTATATAAAAATTTGGTAGGTTCGGGGTAAATGATTTGGGAATCTATTGTTTGTGGTCCACAAGTTGAGTTCTGTTTACTGACTTCAATTGTATATGATTCATTTTTTAATGCACCATGTTAGGGTGATCCAATATTTGACCCCAGGTTATCTTCATGATTAAGGAAATGTTGTGAGTGATCATGTAATTACTTTATGCTACTTTGGGTGATTCTACAATCCAAGGATTTTTAAGAACATATGGTTTTGGAGTGGGATTCTCTCTTGTTTTATAATATATTGATTACGAATTTATTCATTGTTCATTATTTTCTACAATGTATTATGCATTCATAATTTTTGGGAGTGTATTTTAGAGAAATTATAAAATATGCTGAGATTATTCTTGGTTTCTCTTGATTCATATGAATTATTTTTTGAGGTTTCCAATTTTTTATGTTCCAAGATGTCTGGTACCATTATGGTTGATCAGTTTGATCATTTATAAGATCATAGAAGTTTTATTTGATTTTGAGTTGTGTTTATTTCTTATTTAGTATTGGTTCCTATTTATATTTGGTGTAGCTTCAGTATTATTATATTTGATAGTGTAATTTCAAGGATAGAATGATTTATGATGGAGAGTCGATGGTAACCCATATTTCACGGAGTTTTTTATGTTGTGTGTTTTTATTTGGTCATCATTATTTTTGAGTTCTATTTTGTTGTAGGATAAAAAATAATGTTTTGATGCCAATTTGGAAGGGTAATAGTAAGATAAAAATTTTAATGAATCCAGGAAGCTCCCATGTGGGTGAAGAAATTATTTTGGCTGTTCCATTTACATAACCTTTTCCCAGGTTTTAAAACCATGAGTAGCTCCCCCGACACAATATGGGGTGATGGGAGTGTTAGTGGTGGAATTCATTGAATTTATAGAATATGTACCTTCATAAGTATTACTATAAGTGGTGTTTCCTAAAAAAGTCATTTGGTATCACAAGGCTGAAACCTAGTTTGGAAAAACATGTAGACAAATCATGGGGCCAATCAATGTGTCTTAAATTTAAAAAATTCCCAAAATAAGTAACTCAATTTTCAAGGATTTTCACCCCAATTTATTACCACTCAAATTATAAGACCCTTGGTTTTAGGAGTGGATCTCCACCAACTTCCTCATATTTATTCATTACTATCATTTCAGGATTTACAGGATATTTGAGGTTATTTATCCATGGTGTTCTCTCTTCTTCCCTATCTATCACTTCTCTCTTGCGTTTGGATTCCCCCATGAACCTTAGATCTATTGTTATTAATTTTATAGTATTATGTGGATATAATGTATGGGTTTGTTATGTTTAGTATTTTAATAAATCATATATATCCTCGTGGGTGTGATCAACAATAACATAGACACCTTCCAATGTGTGTCGCCTTGGTTTTCTTCTCTTTAATGTTGATGTTACTATGAAACTATTTAATTTTGGAATTAAATGTGTTATTTTGATTTCTAAATTACATTTAATTTATTTTATGAATATATGTGACATCCTCGTTGTATTTTTAATCCATTTTTTGTGTTTTAATCTTGAATAATTGGTTAATCATTGAAATACCATATTTTCATGTTTGAAATAGATTGTTTAAGTGTTTTTTTATTTTTTTTCAAAATTAATATATTTATATTAGAAATGGATTTAAATTTGAGGAATTTTTTTGACCTAGTTTTTTGATTTAATTGGTAGAGAACAATTTTTTTAAATGAATTTGGTTTTTAGATGAGGTTTGACCCCTTAATGGTTTTTAAAGCTGTTATCTTTTTATTTTAAAGGGTGATTTGAAATGTGTTTTTGATTTTCCCCTTATAAAATGAAATACATTATTTTATATTACATGATTTAAATGAATGACCTATTGCCTTATTTTGCTGTTCAAAGAAGATGTCCCTTGTTAAAGGGTGGTATTAATTTGTTCTAAAATTGTGTGATTGTTCTTTATCACTAAGGATAAACTAATTTGAATTGTGTTTTATTATATTGAGAAATGTATTGTAATATCATTCCATGTTTTATTGTTAATGTCATGGTTAGACCATTAGTTTTGAAAATAGTTAATCTAAGATGCCACTTTATTTCTCGAAGAATTATTACCCATTGTGTGGAATCTTGATCAAAATGTGATTATTTTTTCTTCTATTTCTACAGGAATGTGATATTTTATATTGGGTGATAATTTTATATGAATGTGGATTTTGATCATTGGTTGTCAGGGGTGGGGGTAGTTATTATTATTCATTTTAAATTATATTTGAATCATTTTCACTAATGCAGACATAAATATTTGGTGTTGGGTGATCAGTTCTTACATGGAATATATTTCATTTTCCTTTAGTTGGTTCATAATACGCAATATTATCACCAGCTGTGATTAGAATAAGGGCTAGGTTGGAGATTGGTAGTTAAAATGGATATTGTGTGTAATAATTAGATGACCAGTTGAGTAATTTCCTCACATTATTATTGCTTGTACTGAGTAATAATTCATTTATAGAGTTATATATGTCACATGTTGTATTCCCTTGGAGGATCCCATGACGTATTTAATTTCATGGTTAGTGTTGTTTTGGAGAGTTTAATCATGTTGATGTTGTTTTTTCCCTAATTTTATTATTAAGGTGAACTCTCTATTTATACAAGTATATTCTCTATGATATTTTGTTTATTCTTATTGTGGTTGACCCTGGTTTCTTTGTTGGGTAATTTTATTAATTAAATGAGTTTTCAGAGATTTTTTAAAACCTAGTACGAATTTTAATACTATTGTGTTGTTGCATTAAAATGGATTTCATAATGGTTGTTCAAAGTTTTAATGACGGATTAGTTTTGATTCATTTTTATAAAGTTACTATTCTCTTTAAAATAAGACAAATGGGTTTTTTTGAGAAATGAAATCTATACATTTATATTTTCGCATTGACATAGTCATGTGTAAATTTTTTTCAAAACCATATTCTTTTATTTTTTAAATCAAAGATATATATTCTATGAAGATTAATTATTGAATAGTTTTATTTATCATATAGATTACTAATTTTAAAATTATTTTGCGATTTATTATCAAACAATAATTTATAAAAAAGACTTATAAAACATATTTGATAGTTTATGTGGGTCGTGGTAACCTATAAGGATTTTTTATCTCATGCTTAACAATTTCATGATGGGGATTATTTATTGGATTTTTTATTATTCATAATGGATGATGTTGGGTTATTCGTGTGGTAGTGAGAAACTAGAGGTTCTTTGGAGACTGTTCGGGAAGAGATGGATTTGGATTCTGGAATTTTTATTTATCTTCAGTGTTGTATAATTTTATATCTTCTTCTTTAGATTATCCTCTGACTTGTCGATCCAATTTATGTATAGACACATGGGATAGATTAATGAATTGGTTATGAAATGTTTGGATTTTCCATTCTTATTTTATCTATTATATTTATTAATTAAATAATCCTTTAATATAATTTGTGCGAAATCATTCCCAAACACTTTCTTCTTAATCCAAGCCACATGTGTCCATCCCATGGGGTTAAAAAATTCCCTTAATGTCTTGTGATAGATTGTGTCGTGGTATATTTATTGTGGTATCTCAAGTATCCTCATTACACAATTAGGAGATACCAACTATGATATTGACCCTAGTGCATATGTGCTTGGGAAAGGGGTAGTGATAAAAAAATTTGTCCTCTTATATTATGAATCGATTAATTAAGCTCCATAATAGATGTGACCATTATAGGGCACTCAATAAAGTGGAGTAATTTATCAATTTGTGATGATTTTAAATAGATGGATAACACATCAACATATTCAAATTAGTATGATTGGGTTTAGATCAAATCCCCACAGATATTTATTAGGATATGTGGGATTACTTAGATGAATTTTTTAGATCAATACATATATACCACGACAGTGTGACTAAAATTCTTGGAATGGTAATAAATTTATTTTATAAATCAAATATTTATGGATTCCCTTATAATTTATTCATGTAAATAGGTAAGGTTATTTCACCCTCACATGTTTTCTTTAACCATGTTTTAGATATTCTAGGACATTCTCTTTGGAATTAGTATTTAACCTTGACAAATAATTCCGTCAAAAAACTCATTTGATTCACCTCATCTCTATTTTTCAAAAAATTCAATATCTGAACTCCTAATATTTAAAACATGTGTATTTAGGTTGGAATTACCTTCCCACAATACTAGGATTCAACTCATGAGTATTTGGGTTGGAATGACCTAAACAAGATCCCTGGGTTTGGCTCATTTCAATTTTATTTCATAGGAAATTAAAAGATGAAGTGTAAAAGTTTCAAAATATTAGTTGAAATAGTTTCATGGTATTATTTGAGGTATTAAAACATTGGGAGGAATGAGTATATTTGATAATGGTGTCATGCTAAATCCAGAAGATCAATAATTTTATTTATTTATACTTCCATTATTTATTTATTTATATATTGTTCATATCACATATGTAAACTATATCTGATGCTTATATACTTGAATAAATTTATAGTTCTTATATAATATATTCACATACCCTTCATGGGTATTCATGGTAGTTAGGTACCTATGAATACTTCATTTATAGTTGGTTTAGGTTGAGTAGAGGCCCATAATAGATTGACCCTGAATGATAGATTTTGGGTATTTGGAGACATGGAAGGGGTGGGTCTTGGGGATATAAATAGAATCTCAGTGTATATAATTACTTTATTAACATTTAATATGTGATCATATCAATAAGTAGTTAGATGGTGTCTGATATATATTATAATTATTCCATAAGAATGAATATTTCATTTTATTTGATATAGAATTTTTTTATTTATTTTATTATATGTAATCAGATTTTGTGATTCTGTGGATGATATTTTGTTATTTTGCATTATTATTGTGCACATTGGTATGGGGTTATATTCTCCCCATTGTACCACCCTGTACCCTCTTAGCTAGTCAACATCCACCGAAATATGTGGAGCAACACCATATTCCCTAATAACTACTAATCCTTCATCGACTAATCAATGTTCATAAACTGGGGGAATATTCTTCAAAGTAAAATTAGAGGTTATGTACCAAACAGTATAGGTTTATTAATTTTTTATGTTTTATTATTATTTTGTGAGATTGTAATAAAGTGATATAGAGATGTGTCAATGCTATAAAGATATATTATACTGGTGTAAAATGATGAACCTTCTAGATATGATGTTTTGGATAAAGGGATGTATGTTTTATATTGATGGGTTTCCATGTTATATATTTATGATTTCACCATGTGTGATTAATATGGGGTCATGTGATTTATTATTTCTTGGTTTTCTACCCTTTATTCATTTTCTAGTGCAATTTTATTGCATCATATATGGTATTTAGGATTCATATGACATAAAAGATACTATGTGTATGATTTGATATCAATAATTATGTGGAGTTATTTGGTTTAATGTTTCAACCATATCTTATACTATGTTTTCCCACATAACATAATAGTAAAATCACACTCATATGCTCCATAACATGTACTCTTTTGAAGATAGGTTATGTGGATCTATGGTGAGATACCCCTTGATGATGGCTTTGAAACACCAATTAAAATTGGATTTATAGGGACCATTGTGGGTTGGTACATGTTTTGGAGTCCTTGTATATAGTATTTCCTTAGTTTTATATGATTCTAATTTTTTACAGAAGTGTTATTGGATATTTATAGAGGTAAAAATATCTTATATGGTGTTTTGTAATATTGTTTCTCAATGGAATCCTACGTAATTGAACCATGTGATAATGGAGTACCTGACATAGATTATTTCAGGGAGATTATATATATATATATATATATATATATATCTGGATGATATTTTTATCCTAAAAATCTTCCATTCATAAGAAAATAACTAATGAAGAACAACCTGAGATTTTGATCCTCGAGGGGGTAAATTACATATATTTAGGGATGAAGAGTATCCACAAATGATTGTGATTATCACTAGAACAGTCACATATGTTGGATCATATTGAAGACATGTTCCCTATTATGTAGGTATGTCATTATGAGATGCATCAGACATAAATAGATATTTGAGATCTTCAAGATAGTATATTAAGTATGAGTTACGATGTTATTTTTTTATATCAGTGTGGTTGTTTCCCTATGGGTTATGATTGATGTGAATGTGACTTATGAGATAGGCATTATGTCCAATTATAATATAATAAAAATTTAGTTTTAAAAATTTTACAATTAATATAATTCATAGAACACAACAATGACCATTAATAAAAGTTTTACATTGTTTAAAATTATAATTACTTCATTGTTTCCATGCTATATAGACCAATGAGGGAGTTGGGGTGAATATGTGGAGGATTTTCATTAATTCCAAAGATTTTTATTTTGACCTATTTTATATTATATTTCATGATCCACTCAAATAATTCCTTCAACCTCACCATTGTGTGTGGTGAAATTATGTGTATAAAAAAATATTTTCATGTTTCAACAAAAAAATATACTCATTGCTGCATTGGTTAGAGCCCCCAAAAATAGATTCCCCACTATGAAACACATGACTAAATCTGAATAAAATCATATTCTAGTCAAAATAGACTCCAACTACATTCCTCAACATCCATCAACTACAGTAAGATATAACTCTATTCTTCAATAAGTATATAGTATAGATGGATGATCATATTATCCATTATTTCATCAATATTACTTAGAAATGGAATCATCGTCCATGAGATCATGGATCAATATAGTGGCATGTGGACATCTTCAAGAACATATGTATTGATTTTTAGGAAGAACATCTCTCAATCTAATAAAATCTTTATTACCCTATACATTATCGAATAAATTGGTAGGTATCCTTCATGAACTATTTGAATTGAAAATTCCCTTATATTTTTAATGAAAATTATAAAACCCTAATTATTATAATAAGTTTATATAAATTACGACATATATTTCTTTTTTATCAAACGAAAATATATAGTTATCATGTATATAATGTTATTATCCTATTAAAATACAAAAATAAAATAGTTATAACTTTTTTTATTAAAACCTATATGATTTTGATCACGTCTCCTATAATTTCCCATCACAACTGCATTATAAAATTATTTCCTATGTTCTCTCATGATTTTGATCATTATAATTGAATATAATTGTAGAAAACTATTTCTAGTTTATATCAATTCTTTAAAACCTAATTATTTCCTCTTTAATTTTGGTTATTAAATATTTTTTAATATTAGAGAATTATTCCTTATAAATGAATCATTAATGATGACTGTTATATTGGGGCATTATTCATTTCAATAACACCTTAATTTCTACATCTTATTTAAATCATAAAATACTAATCCTTTGAAGTGGAAAATAAATAATTAACCAAATATCTATTTCTATAATTGTTTTGACAAACTCATATTCAATAAAATACCATAGAATGATAAAATAATATATTCATCAATTCCCGGTTAAAATTTAAGCTCGGCATCATCGTGGAGAAACTCCATATTCATTCTATACAACCCAATGTATCTCAGATAATCTATATTTCAGTGAAAAATAAATCCTAAAAAATATCATTTTTAGATAAAATATGGATATAATAACTCCAATGAATAGAATAATGATATATTTACAGTAGAAATATCTAAAAAAATGTAGTTAGTTTATCATATATCAGGTTTTTAAACCAATGGTATCATCTGAATGTAGTATAATTAATATTATAGTATTGAATAGTAGCACAAATGATGGTAGAACCTAGTGGAGAAATGCATGGTAAAAAAACCATTGTCAGCACATGTAAGTTGATTGAGTATCATTATAACATTTTCTAGTATCACCTTTCAGTGCCATGACTGGAGATAAAACACTAAATTTCAGCATCATGTAGTTTGATTCTCAACATAATCACAACTATCATTATCATGCATGGTTATAGCATGAATCAATGAATACCAAATTTTCTTTTCAATAATATCTTAAAAATATCCACTCAAACTAATCAATCTATAGTCACACGTTGTTCATTTTTCATCTACAGTTCTTGTAAATCAACAATGTTAAGAATTTATAATGATTATTTATTATGACCAACATCAAATATATTTTTCTGTGAATCAATGAAAAATCACATCATATTAAAAAACAGACACATATTGAATATGTTTCACCAAATACAATAGTTGATCACAATAATGTCCTGCATTTAATTTTTATTATTATATATCTTTAATGTCAGTGTGTGTGCTTGTATAAATTCTCACATTCTCCCAAATATTTTAATAAAATTCGATGGGTAATATAGAAGGATACACATCTATTGTTTATTCGTTAATGGAACTCATGATTCTCATACCCATTATCTGATTGAATGATTATAAGAGATTGTTCACATATAGAAGAGCCTTTAGTTATTCTACTCTATGTCTTTTTGGAAAATCCCAGCTAAAAAAGATAGTTACATCCCAATTTATTTTTGATATCTATAAATTACCATTAATGTTATATCTAGCTTAAAATTTCATATTTATCAAATAGATGACGAATGAATTATATTCTCTTAATAAGAAATGTTATCCTACACATATCTAACCAAAACATTAAAATAATTCATGTAAATGTCTTGTTACTTGTCCTTTATTGTCACGGTAAGAAAACTACCTCTCTACCATATTAAGTGAATTTACTATAATTGTAAAAAATGGTTTAAATTATGATTAGAAAACCTCAATCCTACATCTATAAAATCATTCTATAATTCATGGATTCAATAAAATTCAGAAATACTAAATTCATCTGAAGGTTTCCACCTAAAAGACACATTTCTCAATTTATGTTTTAGGGTATTTAGTGGACTGTTTGAGGTTTAATATATTATTGTTATCCTATAGTGACAACTGTAAAATTCACCACCAATTCCGTGCTTTTCATATATTACCATATAATATTAGGGAATTAAGTGGAACACTTTGTATATTTTAGAAATAATATTCAATCATAGAGGTTCTTAAGAACCATCGACATTAAATTTTTCCAATCTCATCATTGTATGATTAATTTTATAAAACTATTTCTATTATGGGGATAATATATATGATAACTATATTTATTCCTAGAAACTACCTTTTTATGTTGAATAACTCTTTCCACATTAGTATTTTGAATCATTATGTTTCATGTTGTTGATAAATTCCCATCAATTATCACCTCACCTTATAAAAAACATTGATTCCTTGAGATTATTTAATCTTTTCATATTATTCTATTGTCCCCATTTTAGTTGACCTAGAAAATCAAGAAGGCACTCAATCCTTTATATATTAGTATTCTTATAATTAGTACAAGTCTATCTATTGATTTTATTTGGAAATATAATTCCTTCTATATGATACAAAACCTCTTATTCAAACATTTTCTTATAATCTTCTTCCTTACATCCATCTAAAAATAATCTCCTAAAAAATTCACCAAGAAAAAAATTGATTCTTTTATGTAATTATTCATTAAATCTTGTAACATGGGTTTTTCACTAATTATTTTTTAATATATTCTCATTGAATCTCTAATGTTTTTCATTAATCATTCCTATTAAAGACATATTGAACAAACATGAATAGTAATTATGCCCATGATTTCCATAAAAACAATAAACTGTATAAACAAATATACATTTTTATTTTTTCAACATTTTTTCACTTGTGTGTTGTTAATATATTATTTTATATAAAGCCACACATTTATTAGGTGTATGAAGATAAAATAAAAAACTATTCCCTTGGATGTGGAATATTTTCACTCATATTTCTTGTCCCACATATAACTGTTTTTATTTCAAATTTACATTATTAATTAAAATATGTCTATTTTAAAACTGATTAAATGATGATCTACCTTGTTTATGTAAAATCCTCTTATTTTTACCCTGATAAGATTATACATATACCATGGAATCATTATTGTGATATTATATGGGTTTTTGTAAACAATCAGGGATAAGGATCAACAATGCTATAAAGAAACACACAAACACACAAATTTAGGAAGTCTAAAGAATCATTTTTAATAGTGACAAATATTACTTGTGTTTTAATGAAATATTTTTTCTTATTTAGATATTTTTATGTAATAGAACTCATAATATTTTCAATATTAGTATACGTTAATTGATATTACATAATCTCATTTATTAATAAATATATATGTATGTCTCCTATCTATTTATTATATGTTCATTATCAATAACCACCATATTATTCTCCTTGTAAATATTTTTTTTTTCAAGATGAATTTTATCAGGCCCATGAAGGATTATAATTGGAATTTCTTCTGCCAGAAAAGATTATCTAATTCTACATTCTTTCAATATTTTTTAATGAATTATATTCGATTTTTACTTCATAAAAGATCCTAATTCCATTATTTAAATATAAAATTAAGAAATAACCATCCTTAGGATTTCTAATTAAATTCATCTTCATTATGATAATGTTATTGTGTTTCATCCTAAATAATCCAAACTTTTATATTCTCTCATAATCTTAATCTAAATCTAAATCATATACTGAAATATTTTTCCATGGAAAATTTAAGGTAAAATTGATTAGTGTCACCATAATAGAAGCGTTTTAGTGGTTTATAACTCTTTCCATTCTTGTTAATTTTTTTATTAATTTGGATATAGAGGAACGTTTTTTATAAATGTTGATCTTCATCATTATCATTGTCTTTAAATTTATCATCCCCATCATATGTGATTTTTTAATTTTATCATGAATATATAAACTATTTCACATATTAGAATGTATTTTAAAACATATTCCTTTTTAATCACATAATACATGAGTAATTATGTATTTATTCAATTTTAAACACATATTTTTCTTCGATTGATTCTTCTTTAGTGTCAATCCTATCAGAAAATTTTATCATAATTTTTTCTAAAATGATAATATTCTATGGCTATTAAAAAATCTATGGATATTTATCACAATATAATTTACCTAGGATAATAAGTCATTCATATTCTCACCATCACGTATATTTAAATCCTCAAATTTACTCCTTCATAATTGATGTTTGTAATCCTCTACACTAATATTTCCTTTATTTATGTTTCCCAATTCGTCACAAATTTTCATGGATGTCTAGAGACACATTACCTAGGTGTAGAACTTCTCTGATAAGATCATAATGACTGAATTTTTGTTCTTTTTCATCCACACCTATATTCCTATTGGATGAATGATCCATTACATATCCCTCATTAATGGGTGGATGACCCATAGTTTCACCAATTTTCACTTCTAAGGTGGGTGATCAGAGTTATAGTAGCCAGCTATTCCTCTATCTATGATATTTATTTCCATAAAATGCTGGGACACATCATCTGATGAAAATGTTATGATTAACCATCTATCATAATAATTAATGTATCTATTATAGGGTACCCATTATTGATACCACATTCAGTGTCCTTGGTTTGTTGTAAAAATGTAGTGGTTATCCATGGTTGTTTTTATGAATTCTATTTCTTTTCAATTCAAATTATAGAACATTTAATGTTTAAAAACTCAAATACTTCCTATAGCCTCACCATTATGTTATGTAATAAAGAATGGCATGAAAATTAGCAACATGGTTTAGTGTAAAATTTGTACGATTACTACATCGGTAAGACCTCGTCCAAAAATAGGTTGTTCACTATCAAATAAGTAATTATATTTGTATAGAACCCTAATTAAATAAACACAAAACCTTAATTGGTTCCACCACTTCTATCACTATGATGATGATAAAATTATCTTCTATAATTATTATCCAAAATAATAATATATTTAACATCTTTTTGGTTGCTTCATCACCACTTTGAAATGAAATCTCCCTTTACGTTTTAGGGTATCAATGGGTATGTACATTCACCTCTCCTTAAATTACAACATTTTTAATCTGTAAAATCTTCTTAAAAACTATTTAGATCTAAATAATTGACAAATAATTGTAATATTATGGTCTTTCACCTATTGCGATTCTTGGGGTTTCACTTCTCATAATTATAAAATAAAAATTATCCCACTCTTAGAATTATTTTAATTATCTATAAGATGGAACATATACTTATTCTTCACCTGCAGAAATAAGTAAATATATTATATATAAAGTAATTCTAATCTAAAAACGCATTAAAATTAATATATAAAAGTTTCTAAAAAGACCATGAATATTAAAAAACATTTTATCCTAATTTATTGATTTTAATAAAATTTATCCATGATTTCTAAAAATCATCCATGATTTCATAGTCATATTTTTATATAAGCACAACTAATTATTTCTATTTTAAATAAATTTAATTGACCCCAATTATTTATTAATTAACTCCAGATATATATTGATGTTTGAAATCAAATAATAATTTCTTCAAAACAATGCATTGATCATGAATCTTATATCATGAAATTCTTCAAATAATAATATATTAATGGGACACCAATATTTAATTAATTAACTCATTTTCCCTTCATAATGTAAATAAAAAAGACCCATGTTCATTAATACATAAAATATTAGGTTAAATTTCTATTAAAAAAATACTGATGAATAATCTTTTTAGATCTTTATATCTTCGTGGATTAAACTTTTTGCTCAATATCATATTGGAAGGAATCATTATTCACATTATGCACAACATTTTATCTTGGATGCTCTATTTTTTAATTAAAAAATATTCTTATTGACTACCTTCTTTTTAGTTGATAATAAAATTATAATACTCATATGAATGGAATCATGATATATATATTATATCATTCTGAAAAGAAAATTCAGTATATATTTTACAAATCATGATTTCATAGAAGTGGAAACACATGTAAGTAGTACAATTGTTGGTAGAACACATGATGGTATCACATATGAGGGTAGATCCAAGATGTTTCATGTGTGGTAGTAGGAAACATGATGGTGTCACCTAGTGGTGCAATGTCTAGTGGTAGAATACCTGATTGTAGCTTCTAGGGATGGAGTTCATGGTAGTAGTACACCTGACACTAGAACCTAGTAGTGGTATTCGTGGAGGTAGCATGCCTGGTAGTTTCACACCATATTGAATATCAAAATTTCCCCACAATTTCATGAACTTTTATACAAGTGTTCTTCAAGTTGTAACCCCACATAGTAATTTTTTCATTTATGAAGGAATTATATCAATTAACTTATTGGCCAATACGAATGATTTATATACCGTGAAATTCCATTTCTTCATAGGTGGATCCATTCATCATTGCTTCATATTCATTCAGAAACACATATTGACAACAAATAGAAAACCTGATCATAATAATATTTTAATTATTTCACTATAACATAGATGTGAAAGTGACCATGTTAACCACAATAACCAAATTATGAGTCATATGTAAAAAAAATTATATAATTAAAATTTATATAATAATTCATAAATAATATTACCTTTAATCAGTAAAGACATATTATTCAAAAAAATAGGATTTTTCTTCAAAAAATTTATTTTATTTCAATTTGTGCCCCATATCTATAATAAATGCAATTCCCTCTCCCAATTTACCCAGATTCGATGCATTATTAATAGCTATTGATTGATACTAGGAATAATGTCTAGAAAGACTGATTTGTTTAGTAACAATATAAGTAATAGATACATACATATGTTTTACATTACATCATGAAATACAAAAACATTGTGTGCCATTTGAACACTCATATATACCTTATCTTATTCCTATAGGTTAACTATAATATACTTCTTCAAATACTATAAAAAATATAATATAATAAATCGGTGATATCAGATACTTAGTAAGGATACAATTATAGAGAAAACTATCATGAATAAGCATAAACATGCAATTCGATGTATAAGACTAAAACAGAAGCCTTTTAAAAATAAAATTCAGCATAATATTGCAATGATAAATCAAATAATTACATTTAGTTATTCACATGGATTTTTCACTAGTCGAATAATCACATGTAATATCAATAGCCAATTTCATAATGATGTAATGCATAATTCCGGAAATCATAACAATATAATCAAGGCCTCATTCCAAGACAGTAAATAAGATTTTTTCAAGACCTAGTTCCAAGACAGAAGATTATCTCATAAGACATTTCGATGCATCAAGGTGCTATAGTGGGCTCCACGTGTCACTTAATAAATCCAATGCATTCATCATTTGAAAATGAAGATACATAACAAAAACATTAGTATTAAAACTAGTATTTGAAATGTTAATACATTAATCAAAAACAAGGAATGGTATACAAATAAAACATCCATTGTAATCATATCACAAAACCTTCAATACAATATGGAAGATTTTATCAAATAAATCTACTTAAAAAAATTGTAAAATCCATAAAAGGATGTTGACATAGATGAAATCAAAACTAATAGAGAGAAATATATATTTCTATTTTGAAATCATTTAAAAAAACATAATTATAAAAGAAATCATTTATTTTTAAAATATTATTATAAGATTGAAATAGAGTCTTAGAAGGTGTTATAACGGAAAAAAATAACATCACTCGCCATATAAGTTAAAAAAAATTCGTTCCATAATTTTTTCGAAAAGGTCATAAAAGACCTACTTTGGAAAATGAAGAAACGATTCCTTTATAATCATTTTATAAAAATTAAAAAAAGGGTAAAAAAAATTAAACCATATTCTAGGAAATATTAAAAATGTTTGGAATTATATTTTAAAGATACACTAATGTTGATAATAAAGAGGTCTTAGTAGATAGTTACATATAAAAAACCTCAGATAATGATGATTTTGTAGAATTAACCTTTACATTTTACTTTCCATGATCAAGGGTTCATTAAAATAATGTATAATAGTTAAATCATTTTTATTAAATTATTAAGAACCAAATACATAAACAAGATATTATTTAGGATCTTCTAATATTGCATTGTTAAAAATATTTCAGTAGTATCATCATTTCAGGAGTTAACAGATTTATTTTCCTTTATATACGTGGTTATGAAAGCCATGATTGTTATCGATACGATGTATATGATTCATATCTAGAGTGTTATGATGTTTTCTAAACATTTATTTTAAAAATAATATGAAAATTATTCTTGAATGGTTATGATGGGGAATCAATTTCATCGCGTTCGAGGAGACGGTAATTCATACGTACGCCTAAGCAACAATATCATTATATTGATGGTGAAAGAGTTTTTAATTGGATGGTATCTCATATATAAATCATAATTAAAATGATATATTTAATATTTACATCAGTTATACTCATTATTATACCCATCTAAATAAAGTAGTGTTTGAATAATAAACTACACCATGCCGTGGAGACAGTAAGCCATACGTACACAAATATGGTGACTTTCCATTCAATGGATGGATAGAATAATTAATATGGTTGTTCAATATTTATAATAATGAGATATCATTTATAAGGTATAGGAGTTATTATTTTGTTATGGAAATAATAAATAATGTAAAATTGGAAGAAGAAAAGAACATTGAAAGAGGTGGTGAAATTATTACATCTTCTTCAAGGGTTTCATTTTGTGTTGATCAAAAGGGCTCCATTGGTTGGATTTCTTGTCAAAGTAAGGCCTCTAGGTCAATGTGAGGGTAGTTGGAAGAATATTTGAGCCAGACTTGTCTGAGCGAAATGGCTTTGGTGGTGTGATTTTTAGAGAAGAGGAAGTAACATTTTATAATAGAAGTGAGGGATAATTTATGAAAACGTTTGGAAAATTATTTAATTATACAATCTTATTCGGTATATAATATGAAATAAATGACTTATTTCAAGACTAAGGTAGGTATGGGTGAAAAAACTCTCAACAAATATGTTTTAGATAGGTTTAGATAACCATATTAACCATATCTTTTAGATTTAACTCTTAGTCAAATTGTTTAACTTTTTCCAGGTATTCATGTATTATTATAAGAAATGGTTAATAACATACTATAAAAATACAAGAGAACCCCAAGTGGTTAATTATTAATTTCACTAAAATTATCTATGCCCTTTGACCAAACCTTATAATATTAGAAATATTATATAAATTAATAACAAAGTATTTTTTTTAAAAACTCATTTATGCCAATTATGACAGTATTTATAATTTTTTTCTGAAAGTCAAAACACTTTATCACTTCGGAAATAAATTATGTAATTAATCCTAACATGTCATATTTTATAAAAACTTATTATAATTCATTATATGTATCAATTGACATTTATTTTTATATTTATAATATCAATTATTTTAATCTCTCATTAATAAGGTAATTACTACATTGTCATTGTGTCATAAATAATTTTACCCATTTAATGTTTAGAAGTTATAAATAAAATACCATTATGTAGAAAATAAATTTATATTTCTAAATAATATTTATAGTCAAAATTATATTATGTATAACACAGTTTTAAAAATGGTTAAGTTATTAAACATTGACTTTTATAATTTTAACTCTTCTTTTATTAAAATAATAATAAATGTCCTAATCTAATCTAGGTTGACAAAAAGGACCATATTTCAATACTCAGGTTTATTTTCATTGAAATACACTTATCTAATTGAATTAGGACATGTTTTAGGGTAATTATAATATCATTTTGTACCTTTAATTACTGTATTTACTTTTAACTGTGGTATATAGTACTCAAAAGTTACTATTCAAAAAAATTATTTCCATCTTATTAAACTAAATTTTATTTACTGATTTCAACTGTGTGTCTCAGATTTTTGAAATTCAATTCATAGAAGCAGTAAAATTTTTTTAATGAAAATTTGGAAATGCGCCCAAAAGTTGGGTCAAATATGGTAAAATGTCCTATAAAATTTTATATATCTAATATTATTATAAAATGACCAAAATGAATTACATCGAACATATATAGGTACTATATATCTATTTTTACCTAATAAAAATTTAAATAAAATAAGTAATTATTAAAATAAAAAGTTGGTTTTAATCAATAGCCCAATGTTTTTCACAATTCATCAAAAAATTAATGTTTTCAGAAAAATATCAAAAATTCACCCAAAGCTAATTTTTATATTCCAAATCCAAAAATGAAGTCTATTTGAAAAAATAAAATTTATAAAATTTATAAAATTGCATGTTACTATTCATAACGGGTAGTTTTAAATTTCATGGTGTGTTAGAACTCGAAGTTGCATACAATGCAAGAAATTGTATTTTTCAAAGAGAAGAGTATCGTGGAAGCTTGGGGTGTTACATTAAATATTTCCAATTATTATAAATTTTTTATGATAAAATTAAAATACTCTAAAACCTAGTATGTTAATAATATCCTTTGTATGATTTAAAAGATTTTTGTAAAAATATTTTTTTTTGGTGAATAATGAATAATATCATTTATTGTAAAACTATAATTTATTTTCATAAAGTGAATTTAATGCCCCATTATATTTATAATTAAAAAAAATGTAATGTAAACTTGTTTTAGTTATATATTCGAAAATTAATTACATCAGTATTAGCATTATATCTTATTTTTTTATACGATCATTTTTATGTATAATAATATATTTGTAAAAAACACATTTTTAATTATGTGTTATGAAATTCATGGTGGATGAGCCCGTAAGGGGCCTCTATTGACGCTAGGTTTTCCTTGGTGCCACCTTCCGCTCCCCCATTGCAGATCTGCCTCCTCCCCTTCTGCTCGGCGCAATCGCGGCTCGCAGGTCTTCCAGTGGCGGCGGCTTCTTCTCTGGTGAACATCCTTGCTGCGACGATTGTTCTGGCTAGGGCTCTCCATGGCGACACGTTGTTGGTCCCAGGTGGTCGATGCTGCGGTCTGGGGGTTGACGTTGCGTTTCGGGTCGTCTGCGGGTGTGATGGACAGATCTGGCTCCGGGTGCGGTTTTGAAAGTGGCGCCGGGATTTGCGGCATAGGGTTGCGGAGGGGTCCCCTTCCAGCGAGTTCTGGCCTGGTTTGTGTTTTTTCATTTTCTTCTGTATGTATTTCTTGGTTTCTTGGTGTGATGGTTGTTTCAGCGCTCGACTCGGCTCCGATTCCGGAGATCGGTGATGCAGTCTTGGTGAGAGGAATCTTGTTTTCGGGAGATCGGTGATGTTCTATGATGGATTCATGGTGGCGGTCATATTTACTCGGACTTGCTGTGGCGTTTTTGTAGCAGGTTTTTTGAATCTGTGTTTATGATTCAGTTTTCTGTTGGTTCTTGTGAATTTGTGGTATGATGTATGGCTGTCTGATTTGTGGTCCGTGAAGAGTTCCCGGTGATTTCATGACAACAACGGTGTGAATGCCGGTGATGAGTTTGAGAGGTGGAAGGGTTAGGAATCCGGTGAGTTTGTAGGTTCTCACTTACCCAAAAAGTGATTTATTTGAAAATCAAAAAAAAAAGAAGTTTCAGCAATTATGTGTTATGAATATATAATCAAATTTATTTCTAAAAATTATAAGAATTTAATTTTTAAAAATTCATTAAATATTTTGAATCATGTTTCACAAATTTTATATACATGTGACATTTATTTTTGGACTTTAGTAATTATAACCGTGGTAAATATTTGTCTCCTCAATAATGGTAAACTATGTTATACTAGGGTGAAGAGTGGGATAAGGCATGAAAATGACACCAAAACATAGTTTTATACTCTTCAAATAGTGGAGTTATTACATTATCATCATGTTTTCAAAACCATGGAATCTAGGTGCATTGTTTCTTTGAATATGAATATAATAACATTATAAATAATTTCTAAACACAAAATTTCCTTCTCTTTATTTGAATATCTCTAATATTTTTTAGTGATAAAAATATATTATTTTTATTACTAAATTTATTTATGAAATGAAAATGAATATTTCTTATCATTTTACATTATTTTTAGTTTTTTGTGTAATAATTTCAATCAGTGCTTACCAAACACTGACATAGTGCTTTCTAATATAATAAAAAAATCAAATAAATAATTTTAATACAACGGAATGTAAAAAAATTGGTATGAATTATTGTTTTTAATTATTTTTTTGACATATATGGAATATTATTTATGAATTAAATTATTATATTCTAAGACATTTTTTTATTTTTTTATTTAATATCAAACTATGTGAATAGTCAAAAAAATTATTTTAATAGAATCATCAGTTAAATAAAATTATATTAAATGATAAAAAATTCATAAAAATAATATTTTTCTATTTTAATTATATATTGTCATGAATATTGACCATTATCAACTAATGAATATTTTTTTACATTCTTGACCCATAAATTGTACAAAACATTAACATTGTGGCAAACATAAAAATATTCAACCAGGGGTTAATATTAAGATATAAATGATAAAAAATAATACGAACATGTCTAAATTTTAGTGTTTGAGATAATTAATACATATCTTTATATTATATTTGAAATATATCAATTTATTTTACATTAATGTGAATATTAATTTATAATAACATACTAAATTTTGTATTTCCAAGGCTACCGATCCTCTCATTTTTAAAAATGGAACCTCCTATTCTCCATAATTTACAATGTCTGATCCTCATATCATGTCCATGATAAAACCTAATACTATTTTATCTTCCTTAACCATATCCTATAGCATTTTTGATTTCCAAAATATCATCATTTCATGGTTTAACGATTCACCCAAAAGTGTTTTCTCAACAAAGAGGTATAAAATAAAATGATGAATTTAGATATTATTTATTCATATAGAACCTCTAAATATTACATATGAAATATAAAATATTCAATTAATTTTTAATATAATCAATTTTTATTATTATGATGAAATACCCACTAGAACATAATTTATATCCTATAGCAAATTGAAATGTCTCTCATGCATATGTATATACTACAACCTCCATGAAACGATGCATTTTTTCCTCATCTATTAAAATTGTTGGGTATAATTAATAATTTAATTAATTAATTTATATTTATAATATCATTATAATTCTGTAATGGTTAATTATTTTTTATCTTGCATTCCATCAGTATAAAATTTGAAACATCACTTGGGTGTTCAAATGATCTACCATCTCCATGAAGTGATATAAATCTTTTTTGAATACTACTATATATGAATATTTATAAAATTTTATATAATGTTTAAATATTAAAATACTATATTGATTAAAATAATATATAGTATGATTCCGTATTTAAATTATATGGACCATCTCTTCTAGACCAAAACATTCATGATAAGCAATGAAGTAATAAACATAAAAAATTTATTAAATAATTATTAATAAATGTGTTATAAGATTATATATATAAATACTAAATTGTATGATATATATTTTTCTTAAAATATAATATATATATATATAATTAATCACTAAATATTTTTTTGGAGTTTCAAAAATGAAGGAATTGTGATGAGACATGAGGAAAAGTTCTACATATTAATATTATTTTTTGAGACATGTTTGATATTGTATATATATTAAAATATATACGGTGTATATAAAAATTATTTAGAATATTAAATCACTAAAACTCTTAATTTATGGTATGTAATGTTACAACTCAATTTATTTAATCAAATGTTTTATTATTCAGAAGGAATAAAAAACATAATTGTTACTCTTCCCACTTATAATTATTTGATAAAAATTGAATATTCACAAAATGATTATTTTGTGGTTTTTAAATTCCCATTATTTTATTTTATTTTTCATAAAAATTAATTTTATACTCCAATCATTTTATGGTACATGGTTTTTAAATTCCCATTATTGTATTTTATTTTTATTTTCATAAAAATTAATTTTATACTCCAGTCATTCTATGGTACATTGTTTCATATTGTTTTGGTTTAGAAATTAAAAATGTAGTAAGAGGGTTAGGTAAGAATTCCATTTCTTATCAGGTCTGTTTCTGATAATTTACATTGAATGAAATTATATAGTTCATATAATTTAAAAAACTAATTTTTATTCTCTTTGGGTTATTGTTTTATTAATCAGGTATTTTTATCTATTTTTTAACTTTGTTAATTTAACTGTTTATGAAAGATTTTTTTATGTAAAGCATTACATATTTATTATTTATTCGATTATGTTTTTTCATGTATCCTCTCTTTGTATTATTTTTTTATAATTTTTTTCCTATATTTTATAAGTTTCAAAAAGAAGATGTTTATAATCCTGGATTTTATTGAAAAAAATTAAAGTGGAATATTTCTAAAATACTTTCAATCATGCCATTTTTTTAATTTTTACAAAATAGTGATTTTTTTTCTTAAAATATAAATGAAATGAAAGGAGTTTCATTTATTTATATAATTTATTTTCATGGATGATTTCTTTATATGTATCCAAGAATATTTTTAATGAAAATTATTTTCTCAATATTCTATGAATTTTTAGTAAAAATATTTTCAATGGAAATTAATATTTTTTATATTTTCAATTAAATGTAAATATGATATTTATGTTTTTATCTATATCATCAAAATTTATGGATTGTTATGATTCATTGGGGTTATGATTTTATGATTCCAAAAGATTTTTCAAAATGTGTAATTTTAATATTATGATGAAATGTTTATATAACATGTTTCATTAACATGGTCGATTTTTTTATAAGATGATGATTGTTTTATGATCATCTTAGTAACATATGTATAGTTTTAATTATACATAATTTTATTCAATTATATCCCTCATTTAATTTGTTAATGACTTATATTTCCTCAGATAATTATTTTAAACAAGTTAATTTCATGATCAAGAATGGTAAATAGTTCTGAATTCATGTCCATCTTTGATAATGGAAATAAGTGGAAATATATAATTAGCTATGATTTAGGTAATAAGTCATGATGAATGATTCTTTAGGATATAATGGTCTCTAAATTTATTCTTGAAATATGTAATGGCTTTTATTACTATTATTATTCCACAATCATATGACATGTTGATATGATTATGATTTCAACTTGTGGATCATGATGAATTTTTGACAATTCACCAATTTTATGAAATTCTAAAGTTTTATTCATGACATAAGATTATAATATCTAAATTCATGTGTACTATTTTCAATTTATAAAAACATGTCCTTACACCCTTATATTATTTATATGATTACATATGATTGTGGATTTATACCTCCCATGATTACCCAAACTATGAATTTAGGTTCTCCCCATCTTATCCTCACAGCATTATAATCATGAAAATAATCTTTAATACTTGAAAATAATTCAAATATTACTTTCTCATATAATAGAGAATGGAAAACATAATAAATTTTGTGCTCATATTCTCAGTAATTGCTCTGTACATCAGAAGCTAGGATGACTAAATATAATATAAATGGTAATGGGGAGTGGATAATCAATAAATATTTTATTAAATTAATAACATGAACTTCAAAATATATCCATGGGATATATAGATTTAATGATCACATTGATAATAATAAGTGAAATAATAATTACATAAATTCATAATACTAGAGTTATGATCTTGAAATAAAGTCCTTATGGAAATATGCCATGAACCTTATTAGAATGTATTTATTCTAGTTAATTTTAATTAATGAGTAGGCATGAACTAAATACCCAACTAATCTTGCCAAAACATTTTATCCAAAGACATTTATATATGTTGAGGGTATATCTATAACACAACATAGATTTTAATAATTATATAGAAAAATGGAATATAAAAATTAAAATAAAAATTCCTTAATGTATTTAAACATTATTAAAAAATATTTTGAAATTAATTTTAAACTTATAATAAAAATAATTTAAAAATATTTTGTTTCTAATTAAAAAAATATATTAATTAACGAAAAAATAATGGAATGTTATTTTCTATAACAAAATAAAGGAAAAACTTATAGGAATATAAGTATTTAATAATGTTTATTGAGGTGGAAAAAATTCATCAAATCAATATACCATAAAATAATAATCCATTCACGGTTTTATGAAAAATTTAAAAATTAATACTCCTTGTTTCTTTCAAAACTATGTATTTTAATCATTTTTAATTAAATTTAATGTTAGTTATAACGTAATTTTACAAGACATTCAATACTATAAAAAATTTTAAACACATTTTCATATAACTCTACGGAATGGAATGATTATTGAGGAATGTAAGAGTGATAAGATAAAATATTCTATAAAAATTTAATTTGTCCCTTTGAATAGAAACAAGTAGAAAATATGTAAAAAATTGAATATCAAAATATATTCAAATTCTTATAATATATATCATTTTTTGAAAATATAAATTATATATATATATATATATATATTCAGATGTAAATGTAAATATTATGAATCCAAAAATGTGTGTGTTTTTAAATTAATTTATTGTAGACTTAATAACATATGAAACAAAAACATGTAGAACGCATTGATGAAAACATTAAATTCCATCAATAAACATTTAATTCAAAATATAATATGTCAAAGGATTTATATATACTTTATATAATGTATATTAGGCTCATAATATAAAATATGTCTCAACAATGTGAGAATGTGATTAAAACAAATTATATTGGATTACTATGTGCTAAGATGAACTATATCCTCTTGAATAAAAAATTTGTATTAATTTAATAATATCACAACAGAAGGTTTCACCAGTATTCATTTTCATGTCCCTTTATAATTATTTTATATCCCTTTATTGTATTGTTTTTTATACATCATTCAAATAAGGTCGTTCTACCAATTTCTCCAAAACTACTTCAATATATTTGTCAAAGTAAAAAGTTATAAAAATGATCAATCATATCAAGAATTTTAAAAGTGTTATTGATATCAATTTTATTATGAATACAAAAATTTAATCCAAACATGCAAGGATATAACATAGAAACAAATTACACAATTCAATGAGTTTGTAGTTTTCACATACACATAGTAACATTTTGAATTTCATAATTTTTTTAATGTAAATAAAGTAAAAAATTAAAACTAATTTTTGATTAATTTTAAAATTATAAATACAATATATAATAATTTAATATATCCACATAATCATCTGCATAAATAGAAAATGAAAAATTAATCATATAGCTCCATGGAGGTAGATGTGCACAAGTAAGCATTGGTAATGTTATAGCTTTCAAATTGATGGAGAAGACGTAGATAAAAAGTTTCCATCAAAATAATGAAATTTAAATAAATTTATGAAAATTTTTTCTATATATTTTAATAGATTTATTTTTTTATACAGGTATAATAAGAAATTATGGAAATGATTTAATTATGATGGTTACCTATTACATAACAATCCTCCATTGGCCTACTCATTTCTCCTTCTTGATGTTTTATTTTTCAAGTAATAAAGAAATATGATGTGAATAATGATGTTGGGATGATTTTGGGGTATCAAATTTTTGAGATGTGTTGGTTATGTAAAGTGGATTAGTGAGATGAGGTTCTTCCCTTCAGTAAATCTGGTTAGTTGAAAACTTAAAAACTCATGAATTTTATTAAATAATATATTCTGTACTGAATTCATATCGCTCATAATTTTATTAGTTTTGAATATAAATATTTTAAGGTAAATATAAAACAAATAAATTATATTTATAGACGTTTAATTGTTCTTTAGAATCATGAATAACCTATTTTGACCTTTTAACACATTTTACCATTACCTCTAGTGGAAAATGATACAATGTTTAGTATTTATCATAAACAAAATATTAAATTAAAATTAGTGAATGTTTTTTGAATGGTTATTAAAATAATGGAATAAATTCTAATGGATGGAATTTTGAAAATTGGTAAAAATAACTTTTTATATATGTTGATAAAATGAAATGATATATATTTTTGAAAAAAATGAATGGTCTAAGAATAAAATTGGCTTTACAACAAAATTATGTATAATACTGATTACCATTTAATTTATTTTTATATGTTAAATCCAAGTAGGATTATTTTACATTTAAATATCATTAATTTGAGTATTTCTTATGATATATGAATTAAAAATACATATATTTGGAAATAATTTTGTAGAGTTTCAAAATATAAAAAACTGATCGTATATTAAAAAGTATGTTCCCAAATACATTATATTAAATATTTTATATATATTTCTAAAACAAAAATGGTTTCATAATATTTTATTTCAAATTTTATCCTAACAATTTTATAAAAATTACATTATTTTTAATCTATTTATATATAATTATACACAAATAATAACTATTTCTACAAAATCACAAAAAAAAACACTCTATGATAGTTCTTGGATATGATGAAACCAAAATTAATGATCATTTGTGAAATTTAAAATTGTAAATTTTTTTGTATTTATATATTAATCAAATTAATGAATAAATCAAGGTGGTGTATGTATATTTTATATAAAATAAATTCATTTCATGATATAATTGAATATTAGTGTTAAATTTTTAACCCAATCATAAAATTCATCTTTTAAATTTCTATAATATTAGATTATAAATAAATATTTATTGTACTTCATCATAATGTCCTCAGTTTAGAACATTTAATCATTTATCACATGATTTCACCAAATCAATTATAATAATTAAATAATATGATTCCACAGAAATAATTGTATTGATATTATAATAAGTATACACACTTTAGATTAAGATATATAATCTGAAATATGTATTTATTAAGAGGTAAGTACATGAATTTGGCCTTGAATATACTTAAAAAAAATATTTTGATGCGGAGAATATCATTCATTTTAGTGAGGGTGGTTGAAATTTCCAAATAGTAATCCACAAGCCCAATTAATTCCAAAATTATAAAAATCATCATGTACATAAGGATTTATATTCCCAATCATTAAAAACTATATAACACACAACAATGGATATAACATTATAAAATCTAGATACACTATATGAAATTTCTTATCCTTCCTTCATATACCAGCAAAACACCATTTTCCATCTTTGAGATTCCGCAATATGACATTGATTCGTTCTCAGATTCATAATATTCTCTAAAAAAATTCTAGGAATAAATTTGTTTTCTCCAAATTCATCAATAAAAGTATGTGTATAATATCTTTTCCTATAAAATAATTCATATATTATAATTTGTACTATTTAATAGATGATATTATTATGTTTAAAATCCAATGAGAGAAAAAACTAATCCCATATACGTTGAATGTTATGTGAGAATGAACATAACATGAATAATTGTTTTGGAAAAATTAAATTAGACTATAAATATAGAAAATTAATATATTTATTGCTAAAATATAGGTTATTGTTGGGAAACATCTATCAAATTTCCAAAACATTGATGAGAAACTATGAGCCATGGTAATATTAAATTAGAAAACGTGAACCATGAAGTCTATCATGTTTATTGATATAGAGTTTTGTGATGAAATCAAGTGGTATATCCTAATATTTATCATTAAAATGTGATAGTATATTATGGAAATCAATAATAAATAAAAATTAATCATTTTTTTAGAATATTTTTATAATCTAAGAACAGATTCCATAATAGTATCATCCTAATTCTATATATATATATATATATATATATATATATGTTTCATGGATACATTTAGATGTTTTCTCTAATTATTCATCGAGTTTATTAAAAGAATCATTATATATAGATAATAATTAAATTTTTTATATTATCTAATAAAAAATTACCTATTTAGTTCTTATACATAATGTTTCATTCATATAGATAAATTTCATCTAATGGCTTCACCAATTAATTCCAATTTCATATATGGTATTGATGTAATACATATTCCCTTTCTTAATATTAATAAAACATCTTGTAAAATAATGTTTATACAATTCACATCATACATGATAATTAATTTCTTTTTTAAACTCTTTTAATCATGTTAGTACCTTTTTATATTTTCTAGTATGGTCTGTTTGTAATTAATTTCAAAAAAGTGTGGTGTTTTCCATTGAATAATTGTTCCCATATCCGACATTAATCAATATGAGAATAAATTATCATTATCAATCACAATTTTAACAAAATCTCTCTTATTTTTATAATCAATACACTAGAAACCGATTTTCCTTAACTAGGTGGTTTTGGATCGAGAAATTATAATCCTAGATTAGTTGTAGTCATATTTATTAGGTTACTTTTTGTGTGAAAATTTATATTTAAAAATTTGGTCATATATATATATATATTCCTGTGAGATATTTTACCATATATATAATGAATCTATTTAATCAAGAAAAAATTATAGCTATATACTCAAGATCATGGGTTTCATAATTCTATTCATAGATAATTAATATTTTAGATGCTTATGTAATAAAATTATAACTTTTCATAATAATAAATATGAGTCCTTCTATGTATGCATCATTATATATAAAAATCACACCCCATCTGTATTTTAATATCTATTTAAATGCATTGATCAATATCCACATTCATTAATCAAAATATCATTAAAATTATTTTAACAATTTGAATTCAACACCATTATCTATTAGGTTGGTAAATAGGCTAGATAAAAATGACTTCTTGAATAAAGATTATATATTAACTAGTTAATACTATGAAACTACATATGTTTTTATCTACATTATTGTTGAATTTTTTTTAAAATATTTTATCATTAAAGGATCAACTGATATTAAATATATATAGGAAATATATTTGTCAAAAACAAACATCATGATGATAGAATTCATAGTTACTATGTTTCAAATATAACTCTATTCCTTTGAGGTTTCATGAAATTTTCTCCAATTGATTTTTTCAATTTAATTGATTTTAGATTATACTAATAGATTATTAATAAATACAATAATGAAGTTACCAAAATAATAATTAAATAATTTTTTCATCAGATCCAAAAAATTGAGGGTAAATTAGTTATTCTAAAAGTAATTAATATATAATCATTGCATCTATACTATTTATGAAATTTAATCATAGGAATATCTTCATATCATACATGGAATTAACCATACCTAAAAAAATTGTGAATCCTTGAAAATTATTTTGCTCTTTGAAGTTGTTCAAACAAGCTATCAAGTGAGATATTTGATAATTTTTAGTTACAGTTATGAATTTATTTTCATCTAATTTAATTTTAAAATCATATACCCTTCTATATACATAATTATCAAATACATAAAAAGAAAGTTGAATAAATATGGCGAATAAGATTGAATCAAAAATTACTTAGTTGTTTCCTTATATTGATAAATTAAAATTTAATATTCAGTTGTAACTCATAGATATTGTTTTTCATTAGGGATCAGTTTTAAAAAATTACTCAACCTCACACTCAGGTGAAAAAATAGTCAACTCTTCCAGGAACACATCTGTTTATTCTTATATAATTGGTAAATATTATATTACAATGTTTCCTATCCCACACAAAGTTCATTTCTACACTTCTTATCCCATAGTTTCATTTAGGTGATTCATTAGAGTGGATCTAGAAAGTATTCATATGTAGATATATCCCCTCAAAATATAAGGGAATACACATATCATTTTTGAGTCATAATTTACATTTATTATAATTAAATCTTCACATGATAAAATAAACTATAATAAATAAAAAGGATTATATCATGATCAATCATAGATATAATTATAATGTTTGAAAATATTGGATGTTTATGCATCATAATGGGGGATGAAATAAATATCATTATTAAAATAATGTTTGATCTAGGGTTTTAATTGAAAACTACATTATTTAAGAATTAATGGATAAATTATTCTGTTATAAAACATAAAAAGTCTTGAAGAGTTTGAGGATCAAGAATAGATAATGAATTATAAAAATATTTTTATATATAAAAAGTACCATCAACTATAATATATTAACACTTTACCCTCATCTTTTATAATTTAATAAGTTTTTACTTACCCCATTGGAATATTCAATTGTATGTTGCATTGAGGCATGTGATGTTGGTTTGGATAACCCCCTTATCATTACAGTTCAATAATAAGATATAATTTTTAGCGTTTATCACCATTGATTCATAAGCTAAATGTATATTATCTTGAAAAATAAAAAAAATCTTATAATCATTATGAATTTAATATTATGATTCTTTCAGAAATTATCCGGTTATGAAAATCATGTGAATTGTTTTCTCCACTAAAGTGTTTTTACCTTTATATTTCCTTTTAGAAATTAATTTTAAAAACATTACAAGAAGGAAAATGCTCTAGAAACTTATTTAATATTTTTTATATCACATTATATTATATCAACATATGATCTAATTTTTTTTAATAGTACCCCTCAAAGATTCAACATATGTCATCCAACTAAATGGTCAATATTCATTATCAAATAATTATTGTATTCTAAGGTACACATTTATAATATAGTGATTCTAGCCACATATTCATAAAAACCCTCTTATTTATTGTTTATTTTATGTAAATTTCTCTCAATTTCATCTCTATTCCATTTAGTAAATCATTTAATCATGATTACCACATTAAATATCATCAATTACGTACATTATTTTTCATAATATTCTTTATTATTAATTATTAATGAAAACAAATTATCACTATCAACCATTCTAAAATATTCAAACAAAATAACATTTTCCCTTTCTTTACTTCAAAAATAATGGAATATTTTTTCAAGGAACATGATCAATCACTCAGCTTCCAATGGATTGGTAGTTACATTAAATGTTAGTTGATTATTCTGTATAATTAAATCAAAATAATGATTTTTCTATATAATATAATATGTTTCTTCTTAATTGAAATGATATTTCTCATTAAAAATTTGGGTTTCCCAATGAGCTCCTAACCGACTCACATCAAACACCCACTGTAATAGAATTCATAAAAGGTAAATCTATACATTGATTACAATTGTTGATATTATTTCAATTTAATATATTATGATACATCTCTAACAAATTTCACACCCATAATTAGCTCAAAACATCATGAATATTAAAAAATTAAATTAAAATTACTAAAAGATATAAATCATTCTTACGGTTTATCTTAATGATTGTGCTATATATTTTCATCAAAAATATAGATCCTAAGGGTTATACTAAACATACTATGATATATACCTTATAATCAGAGACTCCAATAACCTATATGAAATGTTTACCATATTATACAAATAAAATGTACAAGATATCAAATTTAAAATAATTAAAATGTTTATAAATATTTTGAGACTAGATACTTACATGATTTTGTTATTAAATTGAAATAATAAAACATAAAATGAAATATTTTCATGAATCCTGAATAATAATTCAATGATTACTTTTTAATATCATTGGGAAAGGAAATAATAATATATAGTTATGTCAGATTCAATGCAATAGTTATGTAAATTGAATCAATCACATGTAGATAACTCATAAATAATATAGATGTGTGGATATAAATGCATTGTTAATTTTATTAATAACTAGATCCTTAAAATATATCTTTAGAATGTATAATAATATCAATCACATTGATAATAATAATTTAAATCATAATGATAGAAATTAACAACTATGGTTTTCATAATCATTTATTCAAGTGTTCATGCTGATACGTAATGAATATTATCATTAAATATTATTCGAGGATATTTCAATGAATGGGCATTTATACACCAAAAAGCCAAAAAAATTGGCTGACTAAATTACTCATGATACCTATTGATGTGTCAAGGTGCTATCTACAACTGAGACCTAATAATCATTTTCATATATCAAATTCATTCCTCGTAAATTTTATAAAAATATAACACATTATCAAAATAAATTTTCAACCAATAAATACCCATATTGAATCAAAGAATATAGAACATGAGTATTTCCCTATTATATGAAATTAATTTATAAATAAGCCCTTTAAACAAAAAACTTTTTCTGAAAAAGTTAATTTTAAGATAAAATTTATGTTGAGGAAGTATTACTCAATGTATCTATGATATATAAAATATATTCCAGATATAGAAATATAATTTTCAATAAATAATGAATTGTGATAGATAACATGATCAAAATAGTTATAATGATAATAAAATGAGATATAATCCATAAATATGTAAATGATTAAATGAGACCATCACTTTATTAGAAATAAAGATAAGAAATAAATGGAATGTTTGTTGATATATAAAGAGTAATATATAACTAAAGTAATAATAATAATTTTGATAAAATATTTTTACCTTTTCTATAAAAATTAAGTTGTAAATACAATGAAAAAATATTTTCATGGTTTCAAACAAAAATTCTTTTGTTATATAAAAACTAAAAAATCAAAGATTATTGAAAAATTAATTTTTTGAAAACCCATATTAATGTGCAAATTTTGATAAATGGAGTATAATAAATTTGGAGTTAAGAATATCCATTTAGGATGCATAAATTAAAATTACATTCAATTCACACATTTTTGTAAAATGTAAAAGATGAATTTTTTGAAAACTATTACAAAATTATAATTAAAATTTTATTCAAAAAAAGGTACTAGAAAAATACTATTAGAAAAATTTTAAATATAGATAAAAACAGAAAAAAATAATTCGATGAATATATATGTGGTAGATAAATATTATCTACCAAAATATAATAGATAAGGTAAACTTTTACTAAAAAATTGATTCCATCATTTTGCATATCAAAATTCGAAAAATATAGAAGTGCGCTTAAAAACAATGAAAATAAAAAAGGAGATAGAAATATGTGGGGTTTAATAAATAATGACCATATAATATTTATAATATAAATTTGAACTTGAAAATTACGAATATGATTGAGATTGTAATGTAAATCCATTCAACATGGATTTTTTTAACTCCAACCCATTAATAGAGATAAACTGAACTGAAACATTAAATAGAATAAATAAAGTGGAATAAATGATATATTCTTTCCAAAGTGTATTATATGATCCATGTAAATTAAATTCGATCAATGATTTAATAATTGTCTGAATGAAGTTTAATTGAGATGAATAGCCCATACGTTGGATTTCTTCTTTGTCAGACATGTTATATCTCACTGAATAATAAATTTAAATTTATTGAAAATTTTTTGAGGAAGGACATTCATATATATTTTATTTTATGGTCCTATAAAGAATAATTTAATTCTATTCATTTTATAGTTTCTTCTTTCATTGGCTACATACAATCATTCATTTAATTTCACTAAAACATCTTCCATATAATGACTTTCATTAAATATATTATAATGTTGATCCATCTTAAAAAAATATTAATTAATACATGGATATAATTACTATTAATTATATATAATTTTAGATCCATCTAAAATATATGATAATATAATGAGGATATACATTGTTCAAGGAGGTGGGAGACTCTATATTCACATGATTTTTTTCCCTTTTCTAAATTTTTGGAGAGGAAATAAATGAAATAATGTTTACACATTATAGAATTGTATTTTAAATTATATTTTAATATATATATATATATATATTCATTAATTAAATTCATGTGATAACATGTTTAAATCTAAAATCGAAAATTAATCATATCATTTCATGGAGGTGGTAGTCCACACGCATGTCTGTGCGATATTTTCAGATTCCTACTGGATGAGAAGATGTAGATAATCATTTTTAAATTAAATTAATAACATTTATATATATATGTGGAACTAATATCAATATTTTATAATGGATTTAAAACATTTTAAGCATTAATAATGAGAAAAAAATTAATGCATTTGTTTGTGATAAATATTTATTCATTGGAAAAAATTCTTTTGGTTCCACCATAATATTTTTTAGAGGGGAAATTAAGGGAAAAAAACATATATAGTTTTTATAAGGATATTTTATTGATATTTTTATTGGTATTGGTATTTATAAAAAGGAAGATATGTATTTATAATAAAGGGTATGTGGTTCCATTTACAACATTTGGTGGCTGCAAAACCTAAAAATTCATTAAACATGATTAAATATTAAATTTATGACTCATATAATATGAATTTAAGTATTAAGATTTTTAATTATGAGAATTTTATGGTGATAAAAAATAATACAACTATATTAAAGATATGGTTTTCTTCTATATTGAATCCATCTCTATTTATTTTATCCCCATTAAACCACCTTTACCTTTAACAATGTTTAAAATTTTCTATACTGGTTAATATTAATTATGAAAAAAATGAAATTAAATTTATAAAAAAAATATATTAATGATCAATCCAAATATGGAGTCAATTTTTAATGATTGTGTAATTATTTCATTTAAATATATGATTGCAAAATTAAATTAAAACTCTTTTTTGGATGAACGTTTGTTTGAAGAATAAAAATTGAGTTCATACTAAAAACATGAATGATGTTGATTAACAAATAAAAATTTGTATATTATTAACTATAATTAGTCCAATTTTCATTTTAAACAAGAAAAAAAGAAAAATAAACTTTTTAAATTAGTTTTGAAGAGAAAAGAACAAAATATAAATTTTATTGGAAAAATTACACATATTTGAAAAACCTTAAACATGGAATTACATGTTCAATGATGAAATTTAAAATATATTTTATTTATTAAAAAAAAAATATTTATAAATTTATGATTTATTTAACATTTAATAAATTATTACACCTTTGAAATATCACAAAATTTAAGGTATTTATAAAATCAATATGTTTCATTTTTAACCCCAAAAAATTATTTCTTAAAAATATAAAAAAAAAAGAAAATTTTTATATTCTAAAAACATATAATTAATTTAAAAAATTGAAATTATTAAATTTGGGATTAAATCACATTCATTTTTAATTATATTTTCATTATACAATTGCATCATTAAAATGGAATTCTACATTACTATAATTGAATCTTTTGTGTAATATTTATAGATAATATAACAATTAGGGTGGGTTGGATCATGATATTCATATTAGTTTCACATGACACTGGATTGATTATTTATCCTAGAGAGTTCATGTGTAGTATGAAGACTAATGGGTTTAATAAAAGGATCGGGGGAATTTTCTTTTGTGTTTTTGATGTGATTGAGATAATTTACCTCATTGAGAGTGATGACATTATGAATGGGTGGTGTCAATATTTATTGGATGGGTGAGTGTAGATCCAAATTGATTATAGAGTCATGAGGATATGTATTATCAATTTCATATACTTGGAATAGTTTAATGAAATCCATATGAAGAGGATAAACCACTATCGATTTGATAATGTGAATGTTATTATGCGTAGAATTTAATTTGTTACCAAAGATGATGTGACCATAATCTAGGAATATTAAGTGATTTATATTTGGTATTGTAAAATAGGTTTAATCTAGTTTTTTATTTTTAAATGATGTAATCATCCACATGTCATATAGTTTGTGTGTATGATGAGTTCAATCGATGGATAGTAAAGTTGGATTTTACTTCCAAGAGAACTTGTGAAGATGATTTTATAATGACACATGTATTTATAGAACATGACATTTTCATATTTATTAATATTTATTAATTAAATATAAATTAAAATTTAAATATGATTCTATGTTTGATGGTGTACCCGACACACAACAATGAGTTTTTTTTCTGAAGTCACTTATTGCACAAAAGGTTGAGTCATACTGAAAAATAATAATATAATATTATTATTTTAAATGGTATTTAACGCCTAGACATTTTATTGGAATGAATAAACAGAAATAACTATAATATGATTAAATATGTTTATTAAATGTTTTTAGTTTTACACTATAAATTTTAGAGAAACAAAATACTAATGAATATGATTTTAATCATGAAATACTCTAATATTCATTAAAAGGTCGATTTATTACATTTTGACGGTGAACCATTTTTAAATCTTATTTTTTCACTTTTATGTGTTTTACTTGACAAAAGAAACATATTACTTAGAAGTGTGACATCAAAATTTAGTTTTGGAAAATTTTGGTATATTTCTGATGAAGTTTATTTTTCGATGAATAGTAAAAAATACAGCATTTTAATTCAAAGATACATTTTAATATAATTTATTTATATGGATTGGTTGTCATTTTAATTGGTTTTAAAGTTTAATAGGATTATATTTTTACAATTAAATCCAATTATAGCCATTGGATGTAATTTCACATTAAAATTGAAAATAAAGAAATTGAAATATTTTGGTAAATATTTTTTTTAACACACATTTTTTATTTTGACAACAGGAATTAATTTTAAATTAATTACTGAAACATGTGTGTTTCGAATTTGAAAAAATGGATTCCATGTTTGGAATCAGGAGGACCAAATTATGAAAATATATAACTTTTATTTTTATACATTATGAATAGTAACATCAATAGATATTTTATTTACCATGGGGAAATTGTGAATATGGTAAATAAGGGTAAATATAATATTATAATATCAAAACATTACCCTAACACAAGTCATAAATGTATTTTATTATAAATTTACGCCCATGGGAATCCATAGGTAGATTTTGGGACCCCATGGATCCACTTGTAAGTGAAAATGACATTTTATAAAAATTATTATAAAGTTAAAGAAAATGTAACATTAATATATATCTTTCAGTAAGACACATTTTATATTTAGGTATATAATTGATCCATTAGATTATAAATATTAATAAATAATATAAAAATATTTCCTACATCATTTTGTTTTATTAATAATTTGTAGACATCAAATAAATAAATTTATTTATGACACAATGATGATGTAATGATTAAATCATTAATGAATGTTTTAAATAAATGAGATTATAAATATTAATGTAAATTTATTTTGAACCTTTTAATGAAATACAATAATTTTAGGGATAATAATGACTTGTTATATTTTAATTAATTAAGGTTTTTAAAAATAATCAAGTTGTTATAGATTTTTTAAAAGTCTTGATATGAATAGTTTATAAATTGACATAAATGTGTTTTTCAAACAATTAATATTTTATTAAATGATAAAATGATCCTAAAAATTCAATATTAAAAAAATGACATATATTATGTTACAAATGTTTTTAATTATCTATTTTGGGTCCCTTGTATTTTTATAGTAAGAATATTAACCATATAGTATCAATATAGAAGAACAGATGGTATAAGTTAAATAAGTTGGCAAAGGATTAAATAAAATAAATATGGGTAAAAAAATATCCAAAACAATCCAATTATTAATGGATGATTTTATTTATACTTATACTCATATTATGTTTGAATTTATTGAGTTGTGGACCATTTTAAAATTAAAATCTTTTTATATTAAAATATTACATTCAATCGTTCTTGAAGAGCCCCTCCTCCTTCTTATAAATGGATACCACCTCTAACCCATTACTCACACATCTAAAGACCATTGTATCATCCAAAAACTACTCCAATAAGATCCCAAAATCCTTCTATTACACCTAGAGGCCTTACTTTGAGCAGAAGACAATTCAATAAATCCTTTTGGTTCAAAACAAAGAGTGTTACAAAATCTTATGGTAATGTCTTCTCTCAGATTCATTTCTATTGTTCTACAACTCCACTCCATATGATATTATTATTATTTTTTACATAAAAACTACAGTTCCATAAATATACTAATTTTGTCTTATGATATATGTGACAACGAGGTCCCAGTGACAGCACAACCACCCCACCTTAACATGGTCGTCGGGTCCAGGCCCACCAGGTACCCCTAGTTGCACCGGAGACATGTGGGGCCCACCCTAGGGTCCACCCACATGCCTGAACGGTTCATCTCACTAATATGATAGTCCCCACAGGCCAAAACATGTCCTTTCCAGTGTTCTTTGTCCTCACTCCCGCACACCCTAAGAAACTTTCCAGAAGGTCACCCATCCTGATCACTACTCCAGGCCAAGCACGCTTAACTATGGAGTTCTAATCAGACAGGCTCCCGAAATGGAAGGTGTACCTTGTTGACATGAGTCATATCATTTTGTCATTTAAGCCCTTATCATTTTTGGGAGGTTACAATCACCCCCCCCCTTAGAGCACAACGCCCTCGTTGTGGGCCCTACATATCAACCCAGGCAGTGCATCGCGCACTTAAGGCTTAGTTCCTCCTCTGATTCCAAATGTGACAACCGGGTCCCGGTGACCGCACAGCCACCCCGCCTTAACATGGTCGTCGGGCCCTGGCCCACCAGTTACCACTAGTTGCCCCGCAGACATGTGGGGCCCACCCTAGGGTCCACCCACATGCTTGAACGGGTCATCTGACTAATATGATAGTCCCCACAGGCCAACACTTTTCCTTTCCAGTGTGCTTTGTCCTCACTCCCACACACCATAGGAAAATTTCCAGAAGGTCACTCATCATGATCACTACTCCAGGCCAAACACGCTTAACTGTGGAGTTCTAATCAGACAGGCTCCGGAAAAGGAAGGTGCACCTTGTTTACATGAGTCATATCATTTAGTCATTTAACCCTTTATCATTTTTGGGAGGTTACAATCCCGCCCCCCTTTAGAGCACAACACCCTCGTTGTGGGCCCTACATCTCAACCCTGGCAGTGCACCGCACACTTAAGGCTAGGTTCCTCCTCTGATACCAAATGTGACAACCGGGTCCCGGTGACCGCACAGCCACCCCCCTTAACATGGTTATCGGGTCCTGGCCTCCCGGTACCCCTAGTTGCCCCGCAGACACATGGGGCCCACCCCAGGGTCCACCCACATGCTTGAATGGGTCATCTGACTAATGATAGTCCACACAGGCCAACACATGTTCTTTCTAGTGTGCTTTGTCCTCCCTCACACACACCCTGGAAAACTTCCCAAGAGGTCACCCATCCTGATCACTACTCCAGGCAAAGCACGCATAACTGTGGAGTTCTAATCAGACAGGCTCCTGAAAAGGAAGGTGCACCTTGTTGACATGAGTCATATCATTTAGTCATTTAACCCTTTATCGTTTTTGGGAGGTTACAATATAGATTTGAACTAGACTTCCATACACCTCTATCTAATAGATATGAACATACTATTTCTTTAGATGATGAACTTCTATCTCATGAAATAATGAATGTTCAATTATCTCCAACCACCTTACATGGTATCAATTATGATGGAAATTTATTTATATGTGATATATATAATATTTAAAAAGTATTTATGATTCTTTATTTTTCATTTATAGCATACCTTTATGGTTTTCATAATGGGTAGATACGATAATTTCATTAAAGGAAGTGTGGACTACCACCCCTCAATGTTATATGACTCATTCATGACCTACATGGATCGTATAAGGGGTGGATTTAATGAAATTATATATGATATTATACTGGAATTATAATATACTTATGTATTATTATGTTTTAATTCCATTAAATACTTAATAGAAATGAAAGTAGTGTACATGTGTATGTACGACTTACCTTCTCCATAAATGGTTCATTTTATTTACTATCTACAAATGTTATGTATTGTTCTAAGAACACATATATACTAAATATATATATATAATATGATATCTAAATAATGAATATCATTCTTTAGATAATGGAATTTTGACCACATGGTCAAATCGTAATTATAACAAGGCCATTTTTGACTCATATTCTGTAGATTGACAAATTGTATGATATAATCAGAAATAATTATCTATTTGTTATAACAAGAAAATAAGTGATATAAAAATAATAATAATAATTAAAATTGTATTAATCAAGTTTAAATTAACTTAATTTATTTATTCAGGAACAACAAGGAACATAGGAGTCACATCGGATACAAGGTAAAGGAACTTCATACCCAAATTTCCATTCTATGGGATAAAATTCTAATTCTTGATTATGTCATGCTATGAATATTGGTGAATGAACTCTAATAATTTTCAACATAATATCAACATATATTGGGTGTATATATATTTTTCACACATAATTATGCCATTGATTTATCCTTAATCTAATGATACAATCCTTGTAAGGTACTTCATCTAAATCTCATATCATTGAGGCATACTTTGATTTATACACATCATTATATTATATGGTTTATAAACCCATTTTACATTTAATTTCATTCAATGGGAATATTTTCTATACAAAAAAATTTACAAAATGGAAAAAATAATGTTTCTTTTTAACATACAAATTTGCATCGGCCTTTCCTCCATCATGATCATTATTTTATAATTTGGTTCATTAACATGCATGAATGTTTTTAAAATGAAAATAAATACCAGAGAGTCTTATTATGTATTTTTTATTGAAAATGGTTTTTATAATGTATTGATTATATCAATATGTTCAAATTTTATATTGTTATTTCACTGTTTAAATGTTATCTTTTCTTTATTCTTGGTCATGTGTTATGATTATGTTATGGTTCTTGGACATTGTTTACGCATACGGGTGGTTCTATGATAATCTGAGGGCGGGTGAGCCCAAGATAGATCTACAATGCATTGGGCAACGTGATAGAGTTAAATTGTATAGTTTCCCCTAATATATTTTGGGAATATACTATGATGGGTATTCTAGGTGTAACTCTTTAGGAAGATATGAAATCTACATGGTAAGTATGTTATTGAAGCCACAAGTTACCATTATGATTTATTATTATTTTTTGTGTTATTCCCAAATATTCTGAATTTGTGAGGTATGTTAAAGATATTATGTTTTATGATTGAAAAGAAGGATTTTTCTGAACTGTATACGTTCATGGAATAATGTTTTCTTTCCTTATTTTATATTAGTTAGTGAGCTTTTTATGAACATCCCAAGTTTTTAAAATGTTTTCCACAGGACTTAAAGATGAATTGGGTCAAGGATGGGATCCAGGAAATGCCATGTTGTCTAATATGTGGATCTAGAAATGCATTTTTTTAGTTTTTATATTATGATAAAATTGGATACTGAGTATAAGTGTCTATATTCAATATTCAAGGTGTTTTGTATAAGTTATGGCCTAATTCTCTAAAAATCTAAACCTGAAAAGATCCTCAATGTGAACTATTGACATAACTAAATGTTATGTATTGTTCTAATGGTGTAGCCTTACAGTTGGTATTCAAGGTGGGCTTAGACAAATTTTGGGATTATGAGTCTCTGTTAGACACATTGTCAGTCTCTATGTATACACTTTTTGTTAAATTCTTATTTTATAACATTTTCTTATCTAGTAAAGTATGTTACAAATGGAAGGAGGAGAATATCATATGACATTATTATATCTTCTTGGTGACATTCTTGTATTAAATATCTCAAAATTATGTCCATACGATTCTGAAATATTCTCTAATATACAACTCACTTGAAAGTAATTGTTTGAGATATCAAAAACCTCTTATATAACTCAATACCATCATGGATCATGGGTTGTATTTAATCATATCATAATTTCTCAATATTCTCATATTTTCATGAAGGGTGAATATTATAAAAGAATTTTCAAATATTTTACCTTATCTCATGATTTTGGAGCATGTTATGATTTTGAAAATTGTGCTGATGATAGAGATTCTTGTAAAACCTATTTATATTTTATTTTAAATTATAATCTTTTAGAACATACATATTTTATTTAAAATGGGATTTTGATAGAATTTTTAATCTCAAACTCATTCCAAATGGTTTATAAAAATAAATTTTTATCATATATTTTGAAATTATATTTCATACATGATTATTTTCAGAAACTATTTTTTTGTGAACACCCATATGACCTAAGTTAAACGAGGTTTATTCGGATTAATGAAGAAGATTATTTTGAAGGATATCTAAATTATTTTTACAATGCATAAACCATCTATCTAGGTTAAAAGTTGACAATGAAACCACGTGGTCCTCATGGTCAAGGTACAATGATCATTATTTCGAAATAGTGTTATTTTTTGAGGTAAAATATGTACATATATATAAGACTTCATGAATTAAGATTATAAGGTATTAATGTGTTAGGTTGAAAATGATAGTTATGAGAAATCCTTATAGGCCAAAATATGTTAGGATTATTTCTGAGTTTTATCAAAAGGACAACCCATATGATAGGTGAAAACTTATCGTGTTAGAAAAAGTTGTATGAATCGAACCCACAAGCAATGTGCGACTGAGATTTATCACCTACAACTAGCCAACATGAATTAAATGGTTGGTATGACTTATTATTTTTAGTTAAATGATTTTATGGAATAATAATATGTTGATTTTGGGAACATATGTTTTGTCAATTGAATATCCTTAGTATAAGAAAGTGATTTGGTGATTAATTGTTATATGTTATTTTTCAATACATTCTCTCTTTTGTGAACAAAATATGCCTATAGAAAATAGAATACTACATGTTTTAATTTGAAGAGTAATGTTGAATTTTATTTTTGGAAAATCTATGTTTTTATTGTGAAAATATGGTTATTTGGGTTATTTATGGAAATGAATAACAGATCATAGAGATTATGTTATTGTGTTAATTACTTTTCAGAATGATACATTAAGAGTATGATAAGATATTTAGAGATAAATATTAAGATATATATGGATGACAATGTGATCAAATACTTTTGAAATTTAGGTTTATATGTTTCTTTGGGATTATATCGATGACTATTAAAGACAATTGTGTATTTAATGTTCTCTATTTAGTTTTAGGTATGGTTTGTTTAGTTTTGAAGGTTAAGAGTAGTAGGAATGTTTTTATAAAATATTATCCTTTTTGGGGATAATCTTACCTTGTACTATCCTCTTTGGTTTTTTATAATGTCTAAAGAAAGGGAAATATATAGTCTATGTTTTTTGGATTATGTGATTCTATAGAAGTGGATTATAGTGCGTCAAGTGTGTCCAATTCATCGTTAATACTCATCATTTGGATAAAATATGAGTTTGTCGTAGAAACTTAATAAAGGATAAAACTCTACTTGAAAAGTAACTATATTTACTTATTTAATAGTCATGATAATAAATAACTTAATCAAATTTAATAAAGTGTTTTTTAAAAAATAGTTTTCGTTTACATTTCTTACTGGGGAATCAAGGAATTATTTACCTATCACATGTTTTTGGTTTTATAGTCAATAAGTTTTCCCAGATTTTGTTTTCTATCACTCTCCGTGTGAACTTGATGGTTTGGTTTTCTTCTATATCCTTGTTTTCTTACATGGAATCCTAGTATGTGTTATCTTTGGTGAGATTTGTAATTACCTTTTTTTTAATTTATATGTTTATGGAATCTTTTTCTGATGTGGGACTTTTATTGATGGTTCTGAGATCAATTTTTTAAAATTGTGAGGTCGTAATTTTCCAAAAGGGGGGAAGCATGTGACGACCAAGGTATTTATAGAATATTACATTTTCTTATTTACTAATATTGTTGAAGTAAATATTTATTATTACACATGTTATTTAAATGTTTTAATTTTATCCAAGAAATTTTAGAGGCTTAAAATAAGATAGAATCTGATTTTAAACATGAAATACTCTAATATTTTTTGTAAGGTTGATTTATAACCTTTTGATGGAGAAATATTTTGGAATTTGGTTTTTAAACTTTTATATGTTCCATTTTACAAAATAAAACTATTATTTATAACTGAGACATAATTATTTACTTTGGGTATAATTTATGTATTTTTCTGATAAAGTTCATCTTTTGATGAATTGATAAAAATACTATATTTTAATTCGAAACTGAATTTTAATATAATTTAGTTATATGGATTTATTATATGTTTAGTTGGTTTGAAAGTGTAATTGGATTATATTTTTATCATTTAATCTAATTTTGATCATTGTAAGTAACATCACATTGAAATTGAAACAAACAAGTGTTAATCTTTTGATAGTTATTATTTCTTAAAAACACGTATTTTGGTTTTGATAACAAGAATTATTTTTATATTAATTTTTAAGCTTATTTGATTTTAATTTTGAAATATGGATTCTGTATTTGGAATCAAGATGTCCAAATTTTTTAAACATGTATCTTTTATTTTTAGGGATTATGAATAGTTACTTTAGTAAATATTTTATTTACCATGGTTGAAGGGTAAATATGGAAAGTAAGGGTAACAAGTAATATTATAATATTATTAAATTAAAATAAAACATGTCCTACCAATATTTTTTGATACATTTCCAGACATGGGAATCCTTTGGTCGATTTTGGGACCCCATGCAGCAACTTGTAAGTATAAATGACATTTTATAAAAATTAATGTAATGTTATTGAAAAAGTAACATAAACATATATATTTTAGTTAAAAAAATTTATATAGGGTTATATAAGTAATATTTTAGATTATAAGTATTCATTATAATTTTAAAATTATTTAAAAAATCATGGTATTTTATTAATAAATTGAAGACATAAAATATATAATTTTATATTTGACACAATAATGATGTAATTAATACCTCATTAATGAATGTTTAAAATAAATGAGATTATAAATATTAAAATAAATATATTTTGAACATTTTTTCCATAAATATTATTAAGGACAATAATGACTTGTTAAATTTTAATTATTTATGGTTTTACTAAAGAATAATATTGTTAGGAATTTTTTACAATTTTTGATATAAATTTATAAATTGACATTAATGATTTTTTAAAACTATTAATATTTTAATAATTTATAAAATAATCCAAAAAACTATGATTCTTCTAAATTACATATATGATGTTTAAAATTTCAATAGTGATCCATTTGTTTTAACATAGATTTTTATAGTAAATATATTAACCATATTGTATGAATATACCAGAAGACATGGTAAAAGTCAAATAAGATTACAATGGGTTAAATAAAAGGGATAATGATTATTAAATATCCAATCCCTATAAAATTAGTATTGGATATTTTATTTAGAATTATATTCATCTTATCATCTAATTTAATGTGTTTTGGACCTTTTGATCTGAAGATCATTTTGTAATAAAATAATGCAATCTGATTTTCATAAAGAGCCCATCCTCCCTCTTATAAAGGCCACCACCTCTAACCCATTAATCACACATCACAATCCCCAAGTCTCATCAATTATCTACTCCAATAATTTTCCAACATCCCACTCTTCTACCTAGAGGCCTTGTGTTGGGAATAAGGAAATTTAATGAATCCTTTTTTCTTCTAAACAAAGGGAGTTACCCCCAATTTAATGGTAATGTTTTCTCTCATGTACTTTTATTCTATTTTCCTTCTCCACTACCTATAATATTTTATTAATTATTTACAAAAAAACACAGTATCCTAAATATACTATTTCTAATTATGAGAAGTATTTTAACGATACTTTGACACACCTCTATCTAATGGATACGAACACATTGATTCTTTGGATGACAAACTACCGCCCCAATAAACGATGATTGTTCAATTATCTCCTAGTTCCTATCATGATGGAGATTATTATGGCACTGTATTTAAATGTGATATATATTATATTTATATTTCTTTTATTATTCTTTATTTTTCATTTATAACATAGCTTTATTGTTTCCAAAATGTGTAAATAAGATAATTTCATTTGAGAAGTTACATACTACAACCCCTCAATGTGATATGACATGTTCATGAAATTAATGGAATGTATAAATGATGGAATTAATGAAATTATATATGTTATTATACTGGAATTATAATATACATTTTTATCTTTGTTTTTTCATTCCATTAAATTCGAAATATAACTGAAAATAGTGTTCATGCGTACGTATGGCTTAACGTATCCATGAACGTTGCATTTCATTTCTTGTCTCCAAATGTAATATACTTTTATAAATACATATACATAATGGATATATATGATATATATGATATATAAATCATTAATATAATTATAGAGATAATTAAAATTTGACCACATGGAAAAATATTAATTATAACAAGTTGTTTTTTAATCAAAATCCGAACATCGACAAATTGTCTGATATGAACTCAAATAATTAAATTTTTTATATTAAGTTATATAAATGTAATAATAATCTTCAAAAAGTTTATGAATCAAGTATAAATTAACTTATTTTTGTTATTCATGAAGATCAAGGGACACATGAGACAAGTCAGTCCCGAGGTAAGATAACTTCTTAAACCAATATCCTTTTTTTGGTTTAACTTATACTTAATTATTATGTCATTCTATGAAAATTTGTTAATGAAATATGATTTTATTACACTTAATATCCACATATATTGGGTGTATTTATATTTTTCACACACAATTATATCATTTACTTATCCTTAATCTAATGATACAGTCTTTGTAAGGGACTCCATCTCAATCTCATTTCATTGAGGCATGATTCGATTTATACATGACTTTATTTTATACGGTGTATAGACCCCATTGACTATTAATTTCATTAAAATTTAATATTTTCTCTAAAAAGTGTTTTAATAAATAGAAAAATTATTTTTTTAATTTAAACGTACGTGGTGACGATGAACTTTTTGGTGCCGCGAGCATTATTTGATATTTGGATTCTTTAAAAAGCCGTAATGTTTTTAAAAGGAAAATAAATCCCATATAATATTTTTATGTATTATAGTATTGAAAATGTTTTTTATAATGGATTTATTATTTCAATATATTGAAATTTTATATTGATATTTCAATGTAGAAATGTTATCCTCCCTTCATGCTTGTTTATGTGTTATGGTTATGTTATGGTTATTGGGCATTGTTAACACATAAAGGTGGTTCCCCGATAAACCTATCGCGGGTGATCCTAAGATATCATACCAATTAATTGGATAATGTAATAGAGGTATATGTTAATTTTTTTCCTTATAGATTTAGGGAATATACTGTGATGGGTATTCTAAGGTTAACTCTCCATGTAGTTGGGAAATCTATAATGTATGTTATTGATTCCACAAGAACCCCTTATGATTTATTATTTCTATGTGTTATTCATAAAGACTTTTTTTTGAGGTATGTTAAAGAGATTATTCTTTATGATTGAAAATTATGATTTCTTTTATTGGTATGTATTCATGGACTAATGATTTATTCCGTTATTTTAAATCACTCACTGAGCTTTTTATGATCATCCCATGTTTTTTAAATGTTATTCATTATACTTAATGATGAATGGGGTCAAGGATGGGATTAAAGAAAATTCATGTTATCTAAAACATAGAACTAGACATGGTTTATAGACTTTATAATTTATAAAAAAATGGATACTCAGAAGAAGTGTCTACATGTAATATTCATGTTTTTATGTATAAGGTATGACCTAATTCTTTAAACTTGTAATCATGAAAAGATACTCAATATGAATTCATGACATATCTCATGATTATGTAATGTTTAAAGGTTGTGGCCTTATATATTTTATCTATAAACTAGATGAATATAATATTTTGTCTTTATATGAGGTATTAGTTAGATTCTCTATTTTTTCATTATACATGAAAATAATTTGAAATGATCTCAGTGAATAATAGTTCATCGGTTTAGTGGGACGACGAAGGCTAGTTTGGTTGATATTATAATACCTTTGATAGTAAGAAATTGGGATTGAGTGTTGATTTAACACATTGATGAGTATATTGATAATTCTTGATAATTTTTATACTTGGATAATATATATGTATTTTTATATTCAATTAGAATTGATGTGATTGAGACTACAATAAGTAGGTTGTTAGACCATGGTAAATATGCCTTCGTATGAAACCCGAAAGTTGTAAACCATCAAATTTTAAAATTTGGACATAGTCAGAGGAGTCTTATGGTGGGGAGAATCTATAGTCGAATAATAGATGGGTTGATGAAACAAAATTTTATCTTGGTTTATGGACATTTTTGTATGTACAATCAGTGTTTTTTATGTGGAAGAGTCATGGATTTTTCTTTAGTGAATATTTCTCTTCATATTTAAAATTGTGTTAGGAAATCACAATTTAGTTAATTGAGTAGAATAAGATGAGATTAATATGAATTAGATACGGAAATAGGATGTGATGGATGACATAATGGTCATGGAAACCTATTAAAAATATAATTACTATGACTGGGAGGTTTGGAAACCCCTCCCTCTTTATGTTGGGAAATTCCATAAGAAATTCAATTTTGAGTTTGGTGAGCTACTTGTTTTGATAAACTAGGTTTAGATTGATTATCATTGAGTTTTACCATCCTATGTTGATGTTTATAGACATAGACTGAGTCTCGAGGGGTTATTTACATATTAAACAATGTATCAAGAGCATTGGGATAAATTTTTTATATTTTTTTTGTATTTTTTATGATTTCATGAATTAAGATTTAAAGATTAATTAAAACCAAAAATCCATCCTAATGAAGGGAATTTTCTCATTTTCAATTGTATTTTTAATGGTTATCATAAATATTTACCACATGAATAAGGGTTAATCATGAAAAATTGAAGGTAAACACTAATGGAGGTCTTATAGTTGGGGATTGGAATTTAACATTCAAATGGTTGAAAACAATCCATGTGAGCCAGGTGTGAGGTACTATAGGTGTATTACATAGGGAATTTCATTGATGTATCATTGGTTTTCAAAAAATTTATATTAAAGTATTTTTAAAAATAACATTATACACCCATGAATTTTTAATTTGGGTAACCCTCCCCTTCATATATCATTGGTGTCTGGAAAAGAGGGCCTACTGACCACTTTCTATAATGATATTCCTTTATTTAGGTTTATTCTAATTGGAATTTCATTATTTTTTATGTTAATATCATCTTACTTTGGCCTCCTTTCATAATTTTTTTTTTTAATATCATTTATTTGTATTATATTTTTGGTTTTGATTCCACCATTGCATGGAATAATAATTTTTTTATGATGGGGGTTTTTAATGGAATGTTGTGGGGAAATACTAAGATGGTATCTAAGTGTCATCTGATGAAATATTGAAGGAGTTACATCACCATAAGAATTGTTTTCATTGGAATTTCAACTAAATTGTATTATGTTTATTTTCATTTTGAGTTACTGTTTTAGTCTTTTTCTATGTATTTTTCTTGCAGGGATACTGAGGCTCCAGTGATTGTTTAGTAATCTTATTAGTTCCGTAGGCCTTCTACATGAGATTTTATAAAAAATTCCAATAATTATAAATTTTATTAATTAATTTTAAATTAGACAATTTTTTAAAAATTATTATAAAAAGTAAATTTTGTTTAACTGATTTTGATCCTAAAATGGTTATAGATTGGTAAGAGAAATGAGTCAGCAATTGATGGATGGGGAGATGATTATTATGATAATACCTTTGATACTTGTACCCTACGAGAATAATTAAAATTAAATATAAAATAGTGAGATATAGTATCCCTAGTGTTATATTCCCTTAATGAAGACATGGTATATGTGAGTGATGATGATTTATAGATTATTGAGAGATTTGTTTAATGATAACCTTATAAATAATTAATGTTGTTTTTATTGATCCAATTATTATATAGTGTGATTTTCTCTGCTGATGATATGTGAGTACCTTGGTCGGTGTTCTCACGATTGACTTTGGATAAGTTCGGTGTGTGATGAATTACCTAGTGATAAATTGGCCATTCATATGGGATATATAGATTTTCTTGTGAGTGATTCCATTGTGGAATATATAATGTTGCATTTTAGGTGTTGTAATGATGATTCTAATATCGAGGGATATTATTACCTATAGGTTATGGGTTTTTACCTAAGGGATTAGTTGATATTGGAAAAAACTTGTGGGGTTTCCCAACTACATTTAAACCATGGGAGACTTGAGTGGGAATAAAAATGAGATTTCAAACCACGCAAGGATGCATAGGGAAATGTGTATTGATGAATGTTGTAGTGACCATAAAACATTAATAAGTAATTTTATCATTTTTATTTCTATAATTATTACAATTCATGCACAGAAAATGTAGAATTGTAATTTGTGGGATAATTTTAGGAAGATAGTTGATGTGTTAAGAGATACTATACGAGATTATTGAATCATACATTGTACTCACTAGGATATATTTGGTCACATTGAATCCATTTTATTTTCTTTTCTAATCAGATAATGGTGCTTTGTACTATGTGACATGGATTCCCAATATGTAAATACCCTATAATTCGAGATGATCTCATATAGGACTTCCTTGTAGATATTACATACAAATGGTAGAGGTGATACACTCCACCATGTTTTCATTTGGAATGGTTTGGATTTATGATAAAATACTCATAGGAGTTTCTAGTTATGTTGGGGTTGAAATTATTTAATCATTATCGCAACATTCAGATTTTATGTTCTCCAATTGGAATTATATAGACATTCTCCTGAAATACAAGTCATGGGAATATAGTTTATAATAATTTAAAGATTTTTTGTGGATTCAATTCATCGGTATTTGTGATGGAATTCCAAATACAAAATCCATCAATTAATTTCATTACAATTAAATTATTTTGGATATACTCCAACAATCTTCCATGATATTGATATTGGTTGGGTTGTTTTTTTTTATGTTCTCATATTTACTTTGGAATGGGTTGGAGAAAGAATAATTAATCTCAGGTGTCCTGTTAGAACATTAGTATCAAAAAATTTATTTATTTATTTACTCTGTTATTTATTTATAATCTATGAATAATTTTTTTCCATATCTATGTACTAGTTAAACACGATACTCCAATTGTGGTTCCATTCTATACTATACTCACACCTTCCTCTAGTGTCCTTGGAACTAAGGTATATCCTATAAATTCACCATTTATATGATTTTAAAAATCAAAGGCTTGAGGAATCATGATTGTGTATGATACCTAATAGGGGATTTAAAAAATAGGATGAGATGAGGTATCAATATTAATGTCTAGGAATAATATATTTTAATTTTTTTTATTATATATATGTTAGTCTTAGTCTGCAGTAAAAAGTTTTGTGATATGTCTAACAATGATCTTGTATAACATCATAATGTTATTAATTTTTTTTAATAATTTTTTTATTAATTTCGTACAACATAATTTGACTACTTATTATTGTGGTTGATGTTGGGATGTTTTCCAAGATTATTGTGCACATTGATATGTGGTTTTTTTATCCCTAAAGTACTATTGTCTACGCCCATGGATAGTTGGTAACCTCTGGAATATGAGGATTCATTATTTAGTCTAATTTATTAAGTCTTATAGATCTAGAATCATTCAATGGATAACAAATGAGATAATATATGGTATAAATTCATATGCCCATGACAACCCTTTCAAAAGATACCCCTTTATATCAAAAATAACCTCAATATGAATAAAAATATTACTAACATCCAAAGCCCCATATCATGGGACGAGAATCTCCCACCTAGAATATAAATCTTCTCTCACATATTTCACTATTATTGGGGAATCATATCTTCTCCTAAAATAAATATCACCTAAAAAATAACATGTAAAAAAACAACTCTATGGTTTTCATATATACAATTTAGAAATAATATGACCAGTCATAAACCTATAAGAGAATTGTTCCCCACTAAGAATATGAATATGATACCAACCCCCCTAAATGACCACAATATCTTCCAATAGTATAAAATGACATCATTCTAGTATAATATATACTGGGATTACAAAATATTTCCCCTAGTTTACATTGAATGATCCTATGAATCAATAAGAGAAAAAACAAATGTTTTTATTAATTTTTCAAATAAATATTCCTCCAGAACTAGTATTAATTAATAAAAGGAAAATTTTTATCAAATATGGGTCATTATTCATCCCATATGAAAGAGAAAATATGGTCATCATCAAGGAGAAACATTTTATCTAATCCATTTATTCTTTCAAATGGTAATGCACACTGTGTACTAGTTATGTTGAATTTAACCATCATAAAATACACGAAAAATACCATATATGTTGTTATTGATAGATTATATAGATGAACCCTGTATCCATAGTGATATAAATTATATATAAGAACATATGTGTCATGTATATATTACATTCCATGAATGATTCTTATACACACACCTCTCACTAGTTGTTATAGAGGAAAAAATTAATAAATCATAAATCAAAATCCTATGGGTATCAATCTAATTGACATCATATATCCATAAACATGGAATTATTGAATAAAAATATGATATCCCTGGTAACATGTACATTATATTAGAGAAGGGGTTCATGATACATCTTTCATGGTCTATCAAAAGTAGTGAAAACATATAATTTCATTTGTGTACTATACTAAGCTATATCACATGGGTCCCCAAATTATGGGAAATAAATTCCAGAAGTCATCCTATTTGTATGTTTTGGGTGTGATTGTGTTTTTTGATAAATTTAAATGCCAGGGAATGGGGATCATTGGTGTGTTCTGTTGCAGGTGTCTATGGCGGCGTAGTTTACCAGTGTTTGCAAAATTTTTAGCGTTTAAAATTTCGAGATTTACTAGAATTTAAAAATAAGTATATCCTTGAAGATCTCATCAAAATATAGAAAAGGTACGAGTTTCACAATTATGGGCTTCCTTAATAGTGTTTCATGAATGATCTATGGATTCTAACGATGAGCATTATGAGTCTGACGAGAATAGTGAATAAAAAAGGTGAGGAGTAATGCATGTGGATCATCACAACGGTGTGATGTTTTGATGGAAGGATTTGTGATTATGATGAGCAGCATGGAAAAAAATTTGTAGAGGTATTCAAAAAAGGGATCATCGTGATGGAAAAGTGGGAGCACTAAAAAATGGTTCTGACGTGGCCTGAACGTTTATGAAATGGGAGAAAATTACTATAAATAGGGATTACCACATTTAAAAGGTGGATCAAGACTTAGTGGTAATTATATGTTTCTAGGTTCATGAATGTTGTTAATAAATGTGGTTTAGAGAAGGTGGTTTTCAGTGAAGTTTTCAAAGGCTATAAAAGATAACCAAATTATCTAAGATTCATTAACATAAAGGAATAAAAATGGATAATTTTAGAATTGTAAAATAGGGATATTCATGAATTATTATTTAATACATGTGAAATATGGATCTTCATGATGGCTTGTTTGAGCTTTTCAAAATAGGGAGCTTCTTGAGGCCTAGTTTGAGCTCTACAAAATAAGTAGCTTTGTAAAGGTGGTGTGATTGGAAAAGAGTATTTTAAAAGTGATTTCCTAATGTTTTGTGGTAATGTGGTACTAATTAGTGGAAGAATGTTTCACGTATATATATAATCTACATATTGTGGAGAATGCATTCAATAGATATTATAAAAGGAGCTACAAGTCTATAAACTATGAGGGAATATTCTGAAGAATCAGTGAGCACACATTAGTTGTGAGAGGAGTGATCATTAAAATTGTTATTGGTAGTAACTAGGGGGGACAAAGAGTATTCTCCAAAATTTGTAAACATGATTGTTCTTATAGTAGACTTGGATAACCTGAACATCTATATTGTATGCCCCTTTGACGTAGCATAGTTAGGGTTAACATGTAATGTTATTGTGTCATTTTCATGCTTTAAATTCTATTCATTCTTAGCTATGGTAAGGAGACAGAAGAGTTTATTTTTTAACAATGAAACAAAATCCAAAGGGGAATTTGTTTTAGTTTTTTATACATTGATTCCCCCCATGTTATTTGACCTAGTATGACTAATACCAAAAGATTTCAATCACGCATACCTATATTTAAAGGTATTATAAATCATAGGGAGTATCTATTGTATACATTGGGGATAATATCCCCTCATATTAGTGTGAATAAAATACTAAAATATCTAAGAGTCACCCAACACAAAATATTTCAGAGTATATTGGAAGAATTTAGTCAAAACAAAATGGTCATACCATCCCACATCATAAGATATCAAACATGAATGATCACACATATGAGAAGAATAAATGAATCAAAATATATTAATGGCCTATTTCCTCTAGTGAGCCTCACCTCATCCAAATTTCTATCCCAGCTCAACATATCCCTATAGAATGTAACCACCAAGCAAATACCCTATCTAAACCAACGATTACGAGATCTTATTAGGTAACCAAGTATAAAGGTTTATTAATTTATTTATGAGTACAACTCAATAGAAAACCTCGAATTAGGTCCCATACATAACCAAAAACATGTTTTTTGTGCAAGATGATATGATCATAATAAAATACATAGTGATGTTACATAAATATTTATCCACTCTAGGTGATATGATTCTCAAAGGAACCTCATATAGAATATACCTATGTTTCACAATGATAGAGGTTATATTAACATATCAACCACAATGATTGAATATAATCCTACCATAAAACCATACTAAAAAATACATATGTATTCTAGTACTTGAGTGTCTTCAAACATAAGAAACCCACTAAACGGAAATTGGACCATACTTTAATCTATATAGAAACATTGAGAGAAATTTAGTCTATCCAAAACTATTTTGACACACTCACATATATAAAATTACCACATCAATCTGATTAAAACTCAGTCAACCAAAAAAATGATACATGTGGAAATATAGGTGATATAGAGATATATGATAACCCTCATGGATTATATTATAGATTTATAATAAAAAATCGTTCCACGATTATCTAGGGTAAAGTCAGCTAACCATTCACATAGACCACAATTTCACATAAAACACACAGACACACACAAACATGAAAAATGACACACACACACAGGCACACACACAAACACATACAATTTATGAACAAAGAATATAGAGGGAATATCATTTTTGAAACCACTCATTAAAAAACATGTGTTAGAAAAAAAACTAGAACCCAAGATATTTTATTATGTTTGGCCTCCCAGGTACTTTCAACATAACATCACTACACCCATGAGGGGATTAAATGATTTATTTATGTTGTAATACACACCCAAAATCATCAGAGAGAATTTTGATACTAATATTATCAATGGTTATAATTACACTGAAACAACAAAAATGGACCCTAGGCCACACTACAGAATGGAAATATTTTATATCTTCCCTCATTTATGTCTCAACATTAGGAAACTACTATCACTCATAATGAATACTATCAAATAAAATTATTTAAATTGAAGCATTGTGTAAAATTCCTTATAACTATTTCAACATTAAAATTAGTCTAGATACATGAAAAAATACCCACCTCTCTTCCCATATAATGCTATGTTTGTTCAATTGTAGAACATATAAACAAAATCATATGAGGCTATAAACACCGAAGTATCTGTATATTAGTGAGGTCTAAGCACTATACCAATGATCATATCAACTGTTGTGTAGGTATAATGTTTCTCAAGGATCAGACATGGATCATACCCAACCAAAATATTTATGGTTTTCCCTCAGAACTTCCCATGAGATCAGAGGAACCTATCACATGGTCTTATATGATAACATCCTTTAATAAATTTACATAACTCTGTGACCCAAATATCACAAGTTCCATACTCATAATCAAGTAGTCAATCATTAGCAGTCGTGATACTACGTTACTAATCTTGGGTATGTTATTTCTTTAAAACATGTTCTAGTAGATTCATATGAATTAATTTTTGTTAAAAATTAATTTGATTTAAATAGTTAAAACTACAATTTTTCATCAACATATATAAAATGCTCCATGAATAATTTTTATGAACCACAAGGTAAAGCATAGGTACTTCATAACACATTTATGTTATTCCATTTTAATCATAGTTCAATATCTATCACCCAATATTACCAACACCCGGAATCACTGATCATGGTTCTATCAAAAGTAAGGAAATCTTATTATTTTTTTTGAATATTCATAATTAAAAATTAATACAATCTTTTAAAATTAATTATTTTTCACAATTTTTTTTTAATTTTAAAAAATACCTATAATATTATTAAATTTCATAATCTTTAAAAAATCATTAGAAACTTGTTGTGGTATACTCTTAATATATTACTAGGCCAAATAAACTTATATTCCACAGTTTATACAAGGGATATATTATCCATCTTCCTATATTTAAATCAAAACTGTATTTAAAATTCACCAAGAAGCACATCTTAACAAAGTGGTATGATATGTTGTTATATAATAATTTTAGTATATTCTCTAGTCACACCATCTAAAATCATTAACTTATCCAATTATTTAAAGGATGATATGGTGTAAATAATCACCAAAACCAGTGTTGGGTCATCTTAAATCTATAAAAACTATAATATGAAGACATAAAATAGGTAAGAGGAGTAAATTCTCCTCAATCTCTAGATAAATCACCCCATTACCACATAATCACATGTTATTAAGGAAAAATAAAAGGGGTGTGGATTCCCATGGAATGTTATGGTGTGGGGGAGTGGTATATATGGTCTTATCTGAAATTATCATAGGTTAAAAGAGTAATTTTCAACTTTCTAAGGAAATATTGAAACCATATCATGAAAAACAATTCTTCCCCTATCAAAATAGTGACCAGAAATGGCAATAAATAAGGCCTAAAGGGTTTTCTTTATCCCGTAACACTAGAAAATATTTCATGGTCATCATTAAACAATGATGGTATGATTTTTTTCACATGTGAAAATAAATATTTTGTATACATGTGATATAGAACATAACTGAGTTGAAAAGACATAGAGTTATGGAATAAAAATATCTACACTATAATGCAGGTGAAAAAATATAACTGTGTCCAATTAAAAATAAAAATACCAAATTCCAAAATCCCCAATTTATGATACATGATGTTTTGTATCATGTCACACAATTACTAACATCCCATTCCCTATAGTTTTCATAATCACAATCATAATTTGTTTCCTTGACATTATCATCAAAAAAAATATTATTTCTACATATTACCAATGTAATATTCATGATGTGAAGAAATAAATACTAGAAGGGACCGACTAGGATTTTCATTACTATACTTTAATAAATATAAAATTTGTTATCATATGAAATTGATAAAAAATACAAAATCATTTTTTATTATTTTATATAATTCATTGAGATATAACCATTTTTATATCATATTGACAAAAATGTATTTAAAAATCATTACCAAAACCATGAAGAATTAAATGATGGAATAGTATATTAATGTTACAAAATTCAAATAAATAAAATCCAAAACAGTTTTTAAAAGGGTAAATAATTAAATAGATCCCCATGGGGTAAATCCCACGTTTATGATACATCATATTCAACATAGATCGTCACACTTCAGTGACCTATGAAATAACATATACATGACCAAACCCTATATGGTGATCTATATGAAACAACATATAATGATATTAGATTGTCAAGTGGCTCCAAATAATTTCTGAAAAATGTAGAGTTAATGCTGTTATGTAAATCCATTACTAGGTAACTACAAACCACCTTAGAAAAAGTTTCCTAGAATACCAATGTAAATACCCAGTTTCTCATGTTTAATCATCATAAAATATATAAAGTTTTCATTTAGGGTATATCATCACACACAAACAGTTCATCTATCATAAAAAATGGCTCGAAAATAATTTTGAGAGGCCATTAAATTACAATTTTAAATCATTTTGAAGAAATATTTTCAAATTGATTTTTGATTCAAATATTATCTCATATAACCATAATATTATTCAAAAAAATATTCGAAAATATATTAAAACCTAAAAATAAATAATTTATAGGGAAAATCAACATTAAAAACCACCAAACTCAATGGTCACATTTCCAAAGAAATAACACCTGATATACAAAAACACAAATTATCTTTAGCTATATTTAAAATATTGCCCACTAATCTCCAATATAACATACAAAAACATGTATATATATCCATATAATTATAGATCTATCATTTTTATTAAGAAAACAGAGGAGATCATAAAGTGTGATAAGAACATGAGAAGGATGAATACATAAGTTTAATTTCATAGATCCACAACTCCAAAATCAATAAGATCAATTTCCCAAGAGGAATATATTACTAAATTGAGCATGGAAGATCATTGGCGTTGATAACCTCAGATATAAAAGATTTAATTAAGACATTGGGATTAAATTTAGGCACAAATTCTAATATTGGGATAACTAAAATACATCAACATGGCTTGGCCACCCCATTAGAATAATCATGCACCAATGGTGATATTATTATTGTCTCTTTGGAAACCCAAACTGTTTGGATAAATTATTAGTTGAACAATGAACTAAACATAAAAAACACCAATATCATGAGATAATTGTTTTCATTGGATGGCCACATTGTTAGCCCAAAATATATGCTACAACTGGGCCCCCTCTTGGAAACCTCAAACAGCATTACAGTTACAAGGAAAGCCCCGTAGTTCCTGTTAACAATGAATCAACCATGAACTATACCAAAAACTATAAAAATTCTATATACTACACAAAATAACCAGAAATAAAAACGTAAAAAATATTTTCTATTTATATGATTTATGTAACATTAATTGACAATGAGGTGTGAAAGATCTATTAAATGAACAACACTACTCCCTTGAGTGTCATGTCCTTGAATGTTGAATATCAATAAACCAGGGCCACTTATCACTTTTAATTATTCAGATTTACATTTACATTTAAAATCAATCCAATTTTTTAATAACTGAAACATAATAAATATAATCCCCTATTTGATATTTCTTTTAAGATCCAACTTTTTGAACTGTCTTCTCAATCGTTGATAAATTCACTTTCTATATTATGTCATCCCAACTAATAAAATCATAAGGTTCTAGATAATATTTTAAAAATATGATACATGTAATATATTTTTGAATTTATGTAAAATAAGATGTTAAATCCAGATTATATTCTGCCATAATAATCTCATTGAGGATCCAAAAAGGTACCAAATATTTTGGACTTTCCATTCATTCCATTACCTGTCATAAATGTATAAACTGTGGAGGCACATTCAAGATAGAATGATAACCAATATCGAACCCCAATTATTTTTTATGACAATATACATATGATTTATTTCATCTTTAAGATTTAACCATCCCTCAACATATAATATAGATATTTTTCTACATATATTGAATGATTTCCGACCCATTAGAAGAAATGCTTCCCATAACCTACAATAAATGGGTTTATTTTTATATATAACCATGTAGATATCAAATAGATACTATTTTATGGGATATTGGGAGATATTACTATATGAATACCCATTAAATCCCAAAGGATTATCCCAAGACCCTCTAACATCTATGACATAATCAGTTTCATGTCCCCTAGAATCTAAACAGTTTTCATCATCTATAAATTCATCTTGGGATGAAATGTCATGATAACCCTAACAAAAGACACCATTTCCTCCTAAATAATTTTCAATAAATTATATTTAAGATGAGAGGGTATTTATGATATGACTGCTATTGGAACATTATGAATCCTCACAATCTGTTTTATATAATGTTTTCCTAACACTTCAACTCTGGTTGTATGCTAAATTTGTAAGAAGCTTTATGAATTTGTGATTTAGTAAGTCCCCTCCAAAATAATATTCATTTCTCAATGATTACATTGTAGTATAATGTTAAAATTCTAGGACATTTCATTCCATTCCAATATAAGAACATGGATAGGTTGATGTAAACCAGATAATCACCGGTGATTTTGATATAATTGTTTGATAGGTATAACAATGATTTACAAATTTAGATATATCACATATGAAATAAAATAATAAAAAACATTTTATTATATTATATATTTTTAGTATGTGGATGAAAATACCACTAAGACAAATAAAATTCATATTATAGGTTTCCTCTCAAAAATAATGGAACTTCCCATTTATTGATGAATAAAATAATTCCCTTTGAGAATAGTGAATACTCAAGGATGGAATTCAAAACATTTAAGTAATCCTTGATAAAAAAAATCATTTTCTCATTTATTTACAAGCTAAACAACTCAAGGTGATATTTATTCATTTTGATTATCAATAAAAATATACATGATCCATCCTCTACTACAAATATGTATATTATATTATAGATACTAATGATATTCCACTCATCCTGGGATTATATAAAATCCATAGATGAATACTTCATTTCAAGTTGATATGAAATAACATTAAAAATTTTCAGTATTTGGAATATTTAAAAAAAATTAATGATTATACATCATCAATCACCTCTTCCTGAGAGACATTCATTTCTAGGAAAGGAAGTTAATTAAATTAATAATGATCGAAGTAAACCTTCAAAATTTCAATAAAAATATGTTGTAACGATCACATGAGGTTTTTAATAGAAACCATAAACTATAAATCATTAGTGGTTTTATTTTTAATATAGTTTTCATAGTTGATGTGGACCATTCTTCACCAAATGATATTCCCACACAAGATAAAAAACCCCAGTACTAATCCTAAAGCATCACTATTATCCACGTCTCATTGACAAGACTATAGAAAGGTTATGATTGGTGATGAGGTATAATTTTTTATAACTCATTTGTAAAATTGGATAAAATTAAATTCCAAAATGATCATATCCCACTTTTCGGAAAAGTTGTCGAAATCATTGCATGATTTCAGAAATCATTCATGAATTTTCGGTGGTATTATTTGAAGTGAAAGGAACTTGAAATCACAAATACATTTCACGGTTCCTCCTGTGAAATGTAATCTCTTACATTTTTTTCCCACTGAAATACCAATTTATGATATTATGTGTCCTAATAACATAATCTCTTGGATATATAAAGGAAATTTAAATAACATATTAGTAAGGTTATGTTTTCATTATTTACAAAATAACCTTAAAGAGAAACTCATTCTATTCACTTTTTCATATAATAAAATACTGTAATAAAAAAATACAGTAACTAAGAAATCATTTTATTGGTGGAACATAATGTTCATAAGATAAATGAAAACTATTGGCTCTTTATTAATATAAAAGTCCAAACAAGACATTAAAAATAGATACACCATCCCTTTAATACTATATTATGGTTCTATGATTCATTAAATCTAATATGGTGATACCCCTATTGAAGATTGATTTTTTACAACCACTTTCGAGAAAAATAGATTAAAAAATCATCAATATTTGTAAAAGTATAAAGGATTCCCCAGGAAATGCACTCAGATGGATAAAACACTTATATGAAATATCATCCAACTATATCATCTCTCCATTTAACAATTTAGGATATATTTATTGTGAAGTCATAGAAATAAGATGGGTTTCTAATTCAAGATCTATAGAGAACTACAAATCCCTCTTTGAAGGTGGACTAGAGAAGTTTTCTTGACTCACTTCAGAAAATTCACAAACTATTTAGGATTGCAAAAAATATCATGTTTTACCATTAAATTCGATTATAAAAGAGGATAATGATTTTTTAGCCTCTTGAAATTAATTATTTTGTTATATATAAATCAAGACCCATTATATTTGAAACTGTCTAGATCCTCTACCTGGGGCAGTAAAGGACACCCACTAACATTATCAACTGATATGTGTATTATTTGAAAGTAGATTTTCCATCCCATGTGTAACGTCATAGAGGCCAATGTATAAGTATCATAAAACTATTATATAATACAAAAAATTGATTTAGACAGTTCTCGAGAAGAGAGTATATGAATATTTATTCCCTTATCCATATATTTGGGGTTTCCACTTCCATAACTAAAGGAAGGAGCACCATTAGAAGGTTCAATAAATTCATGAAACACGTCGATATAAATTTTTTTATAGTAAATCTTAGAAAAAAATAAATCACAATTAAAAATTAAATGAAAATTTTATTTCACATGGTTCACTAACCTCCCTCCATTTCTATTTGGGATTCTTCCACTGTGTGGAAATAAATTAAACTATAACCTTCCTATCGTCCAAAAAACATCAATGACTAAGAACCTGCTTCCATTTAAGCCATTGGTTTTACTATAGAACATCATGGGGGATAACCAACCAATACCCGAACATGGAATTTTGAGAGTATAACAGATGTTATGAAAAAGGCCTCAACACCCACATGAATTCTTGTTTTTATAGGTGTCATGTATTTTCATTTCTATTTTCCAATAATTCAACAATTGTTATAAGTAAGAGTTCCTCTACAAGGTGTGTAAAATATGTTATGTGACTGAAAATATTTTCCACTTCCACTTATTATCTAAAACTCAATATACATTTTATTAATTCTAAAAGAATATATTGGTTCGGTGCATAGAGTACGAGGAAACCCTGATAGACATGTATTTCATGATTGGATAATATGTACCATCAGTTCTATATATACCATATTGAAATTAGTGTAAATCATCATAATGAATACAAGATAACGGATTTATAGTCATGGAGAAATTAGAACCCATCAATCTCTAAATGATTCCTAAAATACAACCTATGTTTAGATGAATTCATGTCGTAGATGTTATGGGCAAACTCTATCACAATTTGATAACATTTTTAAATGCTGAGAAACTCCACATACATTATCAATGATAATATATCTAGGAAATAGTATTTATATAACACATAATTGAAGACTTTCCTAAAAAATCCATCATGTATTTTTGGTACTTCCTTGCAACACCATCTCTAGACAATGAACTTAAATTTTAATAAATAACACCTCACATTAATAGATTATAGTATTTCGATGAATTTGACCGCCATTTCACCCTTTTCTATAAATACTCCTACTTGTGAGGTTCATTTATCTTTTGGATTAATGGTATTTTCTTGAGGATAGACTCTCAATCTCAATATCATCCTCTTTCAGTGTCTAGTTATACTTCTCTTGGTAAAAATGGATTTGGGATCACAAAACTATCCATTGAATAAACCACACATGCCGCTTGTATATTGGGGAAGTATCCCATTATCAATTTCCACAGCATCCCATGGAAATCCATGAGAAATAATCTATTAGTTTCGGTACTACACATAAACTAAATAAAACTGAATAAAATAAATAAATTTTAAACTCCATTGAACTACATGAAAAAAACAATGATATTTGTATTCATAAATGAAACTAAATTCACATGGTCATGGTAATCAAGGAACAATCTATTTGAAACTTAAAAATAATTTAATGTTCATGATGAACAAAGTGAAAAAAGAATTCACTTGTAAAATAAACTTATGTCCCAGGTAACATATCGAAACTATGCCCTGAAAAACTAAAAAAATAGTGAAACTCTCCCATTGATATCATTTTTTCATGAAACAATATAGCAAAAAAATAAACTAATCACTGAAACTCCATTAAAATAATATGCTACAGATTTCCCTTATCCATATGGGGTGGAAAATAGTTAATGCACATCGATTGAAACATTTAGGATTGATTACAACCACCTAAGACAATAGATATCAAACATCCACATAACACACAACATAACCAAGAATTAATTCTACAGAGATATGAATCAGTAAATAGCTGCAATTAAGAATGAAGGAAAAATAGAAGCTGATAAAATGAAAAAAAAATATGGAAACATTTTTACGTTGTATTACATGAGGGGATTCATCACTCCACATAATTTTTGACATCCCACCACTACTATATAGAATACCCTCCATTACCAAGATGCACATTTCCTTTTTATGTATTCTAGAAAACAATATATCCATATATCTAATGGTATATAAAATGTGTGATTACAAAACCCCTATATGGTCACATGAGTGTTAAATAAGAATTCACTAATAAAAAATCTATTTTATTTGGAATTAATTAAGATATATATAAAAAATTATATTCACTATTTTACATAGTTCATGACGATTAAACATTTTATTATCATTTAGAGAAATATATATTTAATAATAATTAGCAATAACATGAAAATATAATAATTTTTTATAATATAAAACATTCGAAAATTTCTTTGCTGAATGATATAAATTGACTTGATTTCATTTTATTTATTAAAATCACATCTAGATAGAACCAAGGGATAAATCTAAATTGTACGTTAGATATTTCTCAAATATGATCCTCACAACATGGTTATGGGAGACATATCAATTCTCTGAGAAAAAACCATAGGGATAGAAACCTCTAGGCCTAGGTAAATATACAACATAAGTTAGTGGCTCCCCATCAAGTATAATAATATATACTTGATGTTGAAGCATAAATCCATTTATAGGTAGCCACATACCATCCCTAAATGATTATCCAAGACCTCCCACCTAAATAACCATATATCCATTTTCAATTATCACCACATATTTTAAAATTTCATTTATATAATCTCAACTAACTCTTCTGATTCATCCATTATAAACCAAATGTCTAAAAACAATTTCCACATTACATTCTATTTTAATTTAAATCCATTATCAATGAAATATTCAACCATTTTAATAATTATTGAATAAAAAATATCACAAAATTATAACATTCTTAAAAACAAATTTTTTAAAATATTTTAAAACATGAAACAAATCAAAAGTTTACAGAGTAATGACAATAGATGAAACCACATACCTCAACTATCATGTTCCGGAATAAAACTAAAACTGATATATAAAAAATTAATTATCACTCCATGTTAATTTATTGTACTATAATAATTCATATTATTTTATACCAAAATCCAAATATTTGGTCATGGTGGCCTTGATATTTTATTCATCTTAAGGAGAAAATATGAGATCGTGAAATGTGATGAAGAATAGGTGATGAATAAACCAATACCTTGGATTTTGTAGATCCATCAAACTAAATATCAATCTAATATATATATTATATTTCAGGTGTTTTTATACACACTCACTTTTACCTCATAGATGTTTCTTTTTTTATATACGGGATCATAAGTAGTAAATTTACATTAATGATAATATATGGGTTGCTCCCAAAATACCCTTCATCTAACATATAATTAGCTAACACTTCCACCAAATTAAACTCACATATCATTAAAATTTATTATTTAATTTCTTTTACTTTTATTCTCCTATAACCCTACCCCAATTTTAAAAGATTATACTCGCCATTACATAGCGTAAGACCTTCATCTGTAAGGATAATACAATGGAAAATTTAATTCATTGATGGGAATATAATAAAATACAAATATTTTATTCTTAATTTTAATTATTATTATTTTTCATATATACTATTCTAATGATATTTTTATCATTTATATACTATAATATTACTCTATTAATGATATTATATTTTTGTACTTTTTTTTTCTAATCTTTTAATAAAAACAAAATTTTACTCCATATATACCTATAGACTACTACCCCCATGAAAGATGAAATATAGTTTTCATCACCATGCATGAAGGTTGGTTCCATGAATATATGTAAGGAGTAAACACAATTTTTATGATATCATTATGGTTATTATATGAAAAAATAGAGGATTTATTTAAGATATTGTCACTAAATGTTCCTTTTTAATTATATTTTTTAAAATAGTCACTCTAATTTTAAATAATTTATTCAAATTATTTTGTATTTTCATATCCAATAATGGTTATTATACTTAAATTATATTTATATAATATATATATATATATATATATATATTATCATTATGATTTTTCTATAATGATATTATAATAAAACGCCTAATAATTTTTCATTAAATAAGGGTATGATTATGTTTGGGCCTGTTTAACCACCTATATGTAAAATGAAATGAATATATATCATGAATTAAAATGGGAACATAATTCCATGGAAAATATAAAAAAATGTGTAGTTAATTATATTTTAGTTTTTTATATTTTATAAAAATATTTTATATATAAGTTATGAATAGACATTTTTATCATCAAGTATCATCGAAACATGGTTGCTGTCAATTTTATCAACCGGGATAGAGACTAAAAAATACAAAATGTAATTTAAATCATTATAAATTTCATTAAAGTCCCTAAATAATTAATTTAACAAATTTTTATTTATGAGCATTTAACAAAAAAAAGAATATATATAACACTATTATGAAACGAGCACATACGATAAAAACTATAAATATTGAACATAAAAAATATGTAGAATTAAAACATATAATTATTATCTATGAAAATTAAAAATTAAAATGGATATGAGTCGGGTTTTAATTATGTGATCAAGATAACTATGATTATGATTCACGAGATCAATGTATGTTTGTGGAATTAAAGAGATGGGGTAAATGTTCTTCATCTCAAATTCGACCCTTTGAGTCATGTTCAGAATTATATAATTAAGTTTCATTGTTTTTTGTATATATCATTTTTTTGAAATGATATTTACTGAAATACCTTTATATTATTATTTGATTTTTTCAATTCAAAGACCTATATTTCAGTAGGTCTTAATTTAACTACTACCCAGTCTATAAGTGCTTCTTTTCATCTCAATTTTTATTGTTTAGGAATTGTTTAATATTAAACAACCATTTCATTATGATTTTTAATTCATTTCTATAGTCTAATTTTTACCATATTACTCATCAAATTTATGGGATTTTATTTTTTTATATTATTATCCATCAATCGTATTTTTGATTAAATAGTTAAAAAACTATTGTAAAAGTAAACTTTTCAATGGTGAAATACACATACAATGTTTTGGTAGTGTAAAAGTGTGTATTGTTTCATAAAAAATAGATCCTTATATTGATACTATATGTTCTATATAAATATTGAACAATTCTATCATGGTTTTATCACCATTGATTGGGTTAGTCTTCCTGTGAGTTAATCATTATTTTCACTCATGATGAGGGGGCCTAATACTGCACACCTGGATAGACACTCTAAAGGGTACTTATTTATAACATTCATAGAAACTTTAGAAAAATTGATGAATTATTTCTCATATAATTTCATTGGTCTCTAACTAATGAAAAATATTGACCAAATTATAATATATCAGGGATAACCTAACAAATTTATAGTACCTAAATCACTATATTTCCTTGATAATGGTGCATCACATTACATTGACTATAACCCATGAAACCTGATTTGATTATGAAGTTCTCACATAAAAACACACATTAATCCATTAAATGGGGAAATATTTTTTTCATTATTTTTTATATAATAGATATCAATGTTTTTATCCATCCATGTGTTCGATATGGTGTGTTATGAAAGAAATTTTAAAATCTTATGGTGAACTCATTAGATATTCCCATATGTGAATGAGACCTATAAATATATAGCTACAATAGTTTCGAATAGTTAAAATGAGATAAAAAATCATATTGATATATACCTTTCCCTATATTTTTATAGTGTATTTTAATTGGTTTTTGATATATTTTCTTGATGTTTGAAATTAATAATTCAATTAGTATGAGGTAAATGATTATTTTTATACATGTTTTCCTTTATTATCATAGATATATAATTCCATTAATTTTAGTTAATTATGGATTGATATTGTTTATTTTTTAATTTCATATCACTTAGTCCTTGATACTTCAATGATTGATGTTATAGTATACTACATATTATAGATCTTCTAACCTCTCACTTTACATTTTTCATTTCCTTATAAAATTGAAATGATAAATATTTGTAATTTTCAATGATATGGTTGATGGGAAAATTTTTATTCTCAAAATGAATCTATATTATATCATATGTTTTAAATTTTATTTTATGTATGTATCTATTATTCCAAGACTACTAAGCAATTAGATCCAATAGGAACTAACATATTTTATATCAATAATTTAATTTACCAACAAAATATAGTATTTTGAATTCCATGGTATTAAAAATGTTATCAAATAATGTTTACTATAAACCTTTCTCTGTAGATTTCATAGATATATGTTAGTTTAAAAATTTACTATAAAAATTCCATAATATTTTTAAAGAAGAATATTAGAAACATATTTGGAATACTTTTTCTAAAATTAAATTTCAATAAATAATTATATGTATTTTATTGTGTAATGATAGTGGACAATTAGAGGGATTGGATCTATATCATCATCTATAGTCAATGAAGGTATATTCCACACAAATAAGTGAATGGTCAGGTTTTTTAGGCTAATTAGTTCATAATAATATTATTATAGTTTTCATAGATTATGAAAAATAATATATCACACATAAGTAGTCATTTTGGTCTACATTATGGTTTCAATATGTCAGAAGTATTCATGTGAAAACCATGCAAAATTTAGTGGAAATAATAATCTATTTGTTTATGAACAATAGTTTCAGTCCCTAGAGATATTCATTCTCGCACTGGGATTTAGTGAAATGAAAAATTCATCATGGTGGTATATCTTCTCATGGTATATTTGATGTAATGTCTATTTCTAATTCAAAACTTGAATGAACAATATGATACTAAGTCCATTGAATTGGTTACTTTTAAATAAGTATTATATGAAAAATATATTCCCTATAAGAAAATAGATGAATTGGAAATATAGTTCACTAATATGAGAAAAATATTAGAAGAAAATATAATAGTGAATGTGGATATAATTACTAGATTATCTATGATTGATGTAAAAAATGTACATTAATCGAATGAATTAATTAAAATTTATTTAATGAGTTAAGATATTATTTTGAAAGTATTTTCTATATTAAAATTTTCATCCTATTAGAATATATTTCCATGTATTAATAATATAGAAAATTAGTTATCATATAAATATTTATTAATAAAAAATAAATAGAAGTAGGTTTAGCAAAAAAAAACCAGGTAATAAAAACATGAATAATGGGAAGGAAAAGACGATGAAATTTCATACATGTGATAAATTAGGGAAGAAAACCCCTTGAGGTCTATAGAATTGGATCATAAGTTTACTTTTTTCAATTGTGGAAAATATGTCCGCCCTGTCACAAATGAATAGGTTAAGAAAAATATTTTTATATCGAATTATTTATTTATAAAGAGAAGATACATTATGTGCACAAAATCTAAAATGGAAAATGATATTTTCCTAATAAAAATCCAATGGAGTAAGGATATTGTAATAAATTTAACTTTTATGAAGCTGAGGATTCTAATGATAATTTATTTACGTACATTTATTATTCCCTAGAATTTGTATAATTTTTTTTATTGTGGATATTTTATGTCCCTTAAATCATTAATGTTTTCCAAAAAAATAAATATTTCTATATCACCCCTATAAGGGAGTTATTAATTAAGTCAACACATGGGATGATTATTGCAACAAATATGTTTGAGGAATTTATAATTATGATTCATTTTAATACATTATTATCATCCTTTTATAAAATATGTATTATTACTATGATATAATACTTTTCATGGATTACAATGATTAGAGTGCTGAAAAAATTATTTTCAAGGGATGGAGATTATGATTCTCTATATTAATGTGGAATACATTTTCTTTTCAATGGAGGATTTACCAAATAAATCATATCTACGTACTGATATAATATCTAAATATAATGAAATTATAGAAATAAAATATTATAGACTATAATTTTTAGATAAGTGTGATATCATAAGAACATAGGATTTAACTACGGTATAAAATTTCATTAATGTTCTTCTAGATAAATTAGTTGATCATCGACGAGAGTGTGATTTTTTTATCAATTGAAATCATTCCTGATGAAAGACCTATATATATAAATCCCAATTAAATTTTACCAATATTATTATTGTATTTAGTTTAATAGATGTAGTATTTGGGTGATAAATTATTTATATGAATCATTTTATCACCTTGGGCATCCCATGTTTTATTCGGGAAATAGAAGGATGTGTCGGTGAGGTTGGACACTGATTATAGGGAGATAAATTACATTAATATAAATAATAAGTGACATTTACCACAAATTTATTACTAATTTGATCAACCACTCAAATTTAGATAGTTTTTAAATATCAATATTTACTCTACCTATCATCAGTTAATTGTGAAAAAGGATGATATAATGAAGATGAAATTTTGAACATGGTATTGAAATAATTATTTTATATTAATTACTACTGAATTGAATAATGGACCATATTTCAATATAAATTTGGGGAATATAATATTCAAATATTATGTTGATAAAATTTTTGAATTATTTTTCGAAGAAATAATTTCATATTATAAGAGTTGGGAATAACTTGAGAGTCATATGTTAGTAATTATGAAGGCCCTCAAAAAATTATTACTAGTAAAATATAAAAAGTTTGAATATCGTATCAATAAGGTTTCATTAATTGGATTTATTATCTATATATATAAAATATCTATCAACCATTAAAATACAGTGTTCATAAAATAATAGATTCTACTAATAAACACAATTGATATATGGAGTTTATTTATATTATCATGTTACTATTTACAGATTTCTCATAAAACTTTCTCAGTTTTGGAGAATGAAAACCATGATATCATTAAATGGATATAAATTTAAATTTTCTAGAGAATGTGGGGAATTTTTCGATGGCATTAAGGGATACATGATTAATAAATTGGTATTTCCATTATGATCTTGTATGAAATGGTTCAATGTATATAATGATGCATGAAAAATAGGGCAATGTAATGCCAATATATGGAATGATTGTGGGATCACTTATGAAACATATAAATTGGAAATACAACAAAGTAATTATATACAAAATTTTATTGATTTGGAAGTCATTATATTTAAACTTAAAATTTTGAGACATAAACTCAATGGAAAAATATGGATTAGATATACATACCAAAATAGTTTCATGTAAATCTTCTATTAGAAGGTGGTCAACATTATTCCAAGAACATAATAACAACTATTTATGGAATATGATTTATCGATGAAATACCACCCATGGAAGTAAAATATGGTTGATTGTATAATATCCCTAGCTCAAAATCCACAATACAATTCCATTTTTCATGACTCCACATGACCTCAAGCATTCATCCCCACACACCAAAGGTTGATGACTTGTACAAAGGTTCTACATGAGTCACCTGGGGAGATTATACCCTGTTTAATAGAGTTATAAATATAATATAATATAATTAAATAGTGTAACAATTGTTAAATAACCATTAATCATGCATGACTACCATCTCACAAGATTCTATTCAATCCTCAACCAATAATAAACATGTTATGTCATGATGAATAGTGCTAAAGTGAACAAAAGATAAAATAACAAAACAAACACAATAATACCCAAAATGTTTCTGACATAAAGTATAGAACCACATCTATTGATGTCTCATTCACAACTCAACACCTTATCATAGGCCCATTTTCTATTATCCTAAGCAGCAAGAATTAATTCTATCCATGTACCCAATGATGGCTCAAGCATGGTGTGAGTACAACTTAGTAGTCCACCACCAATGGATTCTATAATATATCTAATCCATATAAAGTCCATTAAATTTTTATATAAATAATAAAATATTCATACATGTTGGTTTCTATTATTTAACAGAGTTTACTTAATTCATTCTTAACATGATTCCACATTTCAATTCTTGTTCAAACATATTACTTAGTTCACAATTATTGCATCATTAATGGGTTTTCCATTTTCATCAAATCAATGAATAAGTAAATAAATAATTTCACTTATGGCACTATGAATAATAACATCATAACATACACAAAACAATAACCTTTAAGCCTTATTCCTAGTGGCCTCACTGAATAAAACAATTTTGGGAATTGTATTATATCTTGATCGCTAATCCATGTATTGTGGGTTGGAGTTTTGTTCCTCAATCTAACTCGAGCCATGGGTATAGATCTACATTAAAATGCCTGACACAACCAATCCATATGAACCAGATTATTTTTCCAAGAAACACTCATATAACATAAAATAACCAAACATAACAAATTCCAATAGAAATCCTAATCCATAACAACAAATCATAGGAAATTACATTATTCCATAACCCATTAATGATTTTACCATTTACATTACATATCCATTTAGACCAATTAATGTTTCTTATATCTAAATCACATATAATATTAACTAATTTAAATATGTTAACCAAATTAACATACCCACCCCTTTTCCACATGTTAATTAGTTTAGCACATTTAGAATTTTCCATATATTAAACACTTATGATTTTCTAGTATAAATAAAAAATTATTTGGAACATTACCTTGAACTTCATGTGACCATTTTCATGTCATGAAAAAAATCATTGTCCATTACCCACATGTAGTAAAATATACCTATTTCCCATCACAATCATCACCAAATCAATTAACATGTTTATCTTGGGCTCTACTTTACCATAAGTCTATTTCACACATCACATTTCTATTATCCATGTTTATCAAGGTCGACATTCACCAAGGGTAGGCCTAAATTGCTGATGTCATCCTACATACATCCCATGTCGCACCCGTCTTTTTTAAATAAAATATTTGTAGTAATTTTTTGGGTATGAGGTAGTTTTTGGGTGAAGCCTGACATAATTTTTTTTGAGTCCCTATCTAGTAAAGAATGTTTTGGCCTTGATAGCATCTAGCACACTGTCGTCGAAGCCTTGAGTCCTTGTTTGAGTCACCGTGTGACCTCGCCCAGTTAATCGCATGGTCTTCTAGGTGTTCAAGGCATGACTATAAAGTGTAATAAATGATGAAATGGAAATAAAATAAAAATAAGAATTTTTAATAAAATTTATGAAATTTCCTTAGTGACAATAATAATAATATTGTTTTAGAATATTATTATAATTATATTAATAGTATATGAAAAAAATACTTAATTAAGTCATTAATTATATTTCAATAATTATTATTGTTAACATTATTAAATTAAGTTAAAATATTTTATTTTATTTTATTTGGCTTCGAAATATTCCATCGATGTGCGGGTTGAGTTTCAGTTGAACATGGTATTTTTGTCGATAAACGAGTTTTCTTTCGGGGTGTGATAGCATGTGACACACATGTGAAGTATAATTGTAAAGTTGTGTGGCTTTGACAACAACATCATGTGACCACCCATTTTTAAATTAACCAAATTAAATTAATAAATAGTAATAAAATAAAGTTAAATGTGTGGATAAGTAAAAATAAAAATAAAATGAGAGAGATTTGTTAACTATTTAATAAACTATTGTTTTTATGATAAGAATAAGATTATTATTACTATTTGAGGATATTATTATTATTATTATTATTATTATTATTATTATTATTACCTCAATTTAGTTGCTAAAATAAACTTATAATGTGATTTAACCTTTTTATTATTATTGTTTTATGTAGTTAATTTATTTTTAAAACAATGGTATTTTTTTATTATGATTGTTGTTATTATTAATATATGTTACCAATTTTTATTTACAGTACTTTATGATTGGTTTAAATTTTTTTGGGTTTTTACAATTTTGTTTCTTTTATTTATTTTTTCATTAATTTTTTCTCTCCCTCTCACCTTTCCTCCTTCCCGTCGCGACATATCCCCCTCCCCCGTAACCCTTCTTACGTTGCGACCCATCCCCCTTCCCCTCTCTTCTTACCATTCTCTCACCCCCTGGAACCCCTTCGGTGACCTTGAACTGCTTCCCTCCTTCCTTTCATGGCCAGCACAGCCCTCGCACCACACTCGCCTCTTGCTTCTGGCTCAGAACCGCGCCAGACCCCCTCATACATCCAGCTAAGAGTCCTGCCAAATTCCCCCATCTCCCCTTGGCCTCCTGGCCAGCGCAGTCTTCCGAACCAGCGACAACCCACAACTTCCTATCGTCTTCCACCTCCACCTTGGAACCCTGTTGCACGAACTTCTTAAGATCAGTAGTCGCACACCCATCCATCCATGCCCTTCTACCACGCACCGCCTCACTTTCCTCTACTATCTAGTGTCGCACAACCTCCCTAACACCCGGCTAGGCCGACTCGTGCCGTCGCGATGTCACGCCAAGCCACCACTCCTACCTCCTCGTCATGGCCCTGCATCCTCCATGACCTCGCACACTCCCTGTCATTCTGCACCTAGGG